>JAODUP010000156.1:405000-615000 GCA_025642065.1 Paralvinella palmiformis
ACACAAAACAACACGTACCCAAGACAAATCGTATCCCAGAAATCACGTACACAAAACAGCACGTACATAAGACAAATCGAATCCTTGACATCCCGTACACATAACAGCACGTACACAAGACAATTCTTAACCCAGTTTCAACGAAATTATATTTCTACTGATGCTTCTTCTGATAGAGCTTACGACATTTGAACACGGATCCAATATATAATTGTTGTATCTCAGATGACATATAATTTTGGGTCTATATCTCTGGTATGCAAGGTGAATATATTTAGAAATCCTGATGTTTAATAAATAATATTTTTTTTTAGTTGTCTTCTCTGACCTTGACATTAATGAACGAATCACGACTAGGGTCAGCTAGTAATATTTTATAAGAAGACATAAGATTTAAGTGATTCCAACTAGATACTCGTCTTTTTATTCCTGTTAACCGTCGTTTTAATATTGATAATTGGTATAAATCATGTTTTTATTCGGCCAGAAAGTACTTTATTCGAAGAATCTGTATATTTTGGATTTTTTTAAAATCAAATTCAATAAAAAGTCATTGGATCATCTTTTAATTGTCATTGGTCACATCATGATGATTGTATAAAAATGAAGAAAAGTTCCCAGGGTACGAGATGGCTATTCGACGCCATAGTGGCGCAGGGTAATGAATAACAAACGAACTAGAGAATTCTACGACGGGCAAGGGTTCGCTGGTTCCCGACGGGCACTGCGCTCTGGCCGTCGTGAGTAGACGGTACCTGTAAGCTTAAACTTTAGTGGAAGAATTCTTCCACATCCAGGTCATCACACGTCACACCTGCTGTCGGATTCCTCACTTCCGCTTACTCTACTTTGCCAGAACTAAGTCAATGACGACTTAATGAAATTAGCAGTTTCCAATGCGAAACAATCTGACAATGACGTATTGAATGATTATTGTGCTTATAACGCCCTGGTTCTCTAATCACAACAAAACTAAAAGCGCAAAGTACACTGGGATTGGGAAAGCCTCTCCATTCTAAAAATAGCCACCAATCAGATGGCAGAAATCGTACGCGTCACATTACGTCCATTTACAGTCGGAAAAGCGCCGCGTAGTGAACGGCCAAGAAACCAGCGACGGATGGGTTACATGCGACGGATGTACTATATTCCCAGGCAATTCGACGAGCAATCGTTTCTAAACCATTTGCCTATTTTCAGCATCACCTCCGCTCACACAGCACGCGATATGGTTCCGGTCACACCGCGTTGTTAATTGCTAGCTGTTAATCGCCAACTGTTAATTGTCGACCGTTACTTTCCAGCTGTTATTTATTGGTCAGAGCGGAAGAGGAGGGCTCTCTGCGGCACCTTCCGCAGCTGGTGGTCAGAAAGTGATAAATTACGATAAATAACTGACTGAAGAGACAGTGTCATAAACTGATCCTTTTATTATAGTATAAGGTTTTGTTGTTCGGGGAGTATCCCCAGGCTGTCGCTTAATCAGCACAGCCTCTATGTTGGAGTGGTTGAGAAATCTCCTCCCCAACCACTCACCGGGGAGCAGTACGGAAAGATGGAGCCGAAATACCTTGAGGATGGTCACTGCCAGAGTGTTTTACGTCCTCAGGGTTTTTTTAACGTCCGCCTTTATTTTAAATAATTCAGTGGAGACGACAACGCCATTTAATGTGGTCAGCCACCCACGATGTAGTGAGCCGAGAAATTAATTCTTTGAAAAGTTTCGACCTCTTACGGGATTCGAACCTGCGACCGTTGGCACCAAGTACCGGGTGCTTAACCGCTAGGCCACCGGAACTCACCATTATATTATAGTATAAGAATTTAATGTCAGCCTTTATACTTGCTCGACTGAACTATGGCAAGTCATTCTTTTTAAATCTCTCACTCTCCTACCCCCTCTCTCTCTCTCTCTCTCTCTCATATATATATATATATATATATATATTTATGGGGGTTCAGCTTTATAAAGGAAACGACCATTTCGGAAAACGCTATACATCATTCGATTATCAATCCCGATCACGTGATGATTGTAGAGCTGTTTATATCCGACGAGGTGAGGTTCATTTCGTGATCATCAACTTCAGTAGTGTTAGGAAGGCTATAATTTCTTATTATCGATCTCTGTTTGTGATTGTAGTGACAGCCGTCTGAAGGCTACAAATCACGGATTTATCGATCTCTCTTCCTATTAGTAAATACCTGTTAAGTTTTGTTGACGCTAATTTAAATGCCGAATTTATCTTTGATATCCTTAAGAAGAGGAGCGTCGTAATTATCCGAGATTACGAAGTAAATACTGGATGTAAGGAGTGTGTGTGTGCGTATGTGTGTGTACGCGCGCACGTGTGTGTATGTGTGTTTGTATGTGGAGAGAGAAAGTGCGTGTGTGTGTGTGTTCGTGCGTGCGTGTGCCGACGCGCACGCGCGTGTGCGTATATATATATATATATATATATATATATATGTGTGTGTGTGTGGAGAGAGTGCGTGTGTATATATATATATTATATATATATATATATGTGTGTGTGTGTGTGTAGGGAGAGAGAGGAGAGAGGAACTGTGTGTGTGTGTGTGTGTGTGTGTGTGTGTGTGTGTGTGTGTGTGTGTGTAGAGAGAGAGAGGCGTGTGTGTTTATGGGTGGGGAACGGCGGTGGGTTGGAAGGGGGTTGGTTTATGATGAGATGTATCAATAACATTAAACGTTAGGTTCACACAACAACATTATCTCAGTCTGTTGCTAAAGGTAGGAAAGTAGCATCGTGGTGGGACCACGCAGCTGGAATAACAGCTGTCATATCATTACAACTGTCATACCATCACAGCTGTCACACCATCACAGCCATCATACCATCACGGATGTCGGAGTAGAACAGCTGATATCGTTTAGTGTCACGAAGAACAGTTCATTTCGTGATAAGCCAGTTACATTTTAAGGTATTGTCTAGGATTGATGACATCTAATATCGTATGACAACTCCGAGGGGGGGACGTTCTGTCTGCCTATCAAATGACTCGACACCGCTAATTAATATAATTAATTATTTAGTTATAATCGATAATCGTATAATGGCGAAAAAAGTGTTATCTCTCTCTCTCTCTCTGCCCCTCTCTCTCTCTTCATCTCCCTCTCTCTCACTCCATCTACATACCTCTCTCTCTCTCTCTCTCTTGACATCCCTCTCTACCTACCCCCTTTTTTCCCTCTCTTCTTCTACCCCCACCCCTCTCTCTTCCCCTCTTCTCTGTAATCGATTGAGTAATAATCATTGCTTGTAGATTACGTTTCGTGTTGATTTTAAAGGTAGCACAACAAAACTCTGCTGCCATATAGTATAACCGACTGACGTGATGCCATATAGTATAACCAACTGACGTGATGCCATATAGTATAACCGACTGACGTGATGCCATATAGTATAATCGACTGACGTGATGCCATATAGTATAACCGACTGACGTGATGCCATATAGTATAACCGACTGACGTGATGCCATATAGTATAACCGACTGACGTGATGCCATATAGTATAACCGACTGACGTGATGCCATATAGTATAACCGACTGACGTGATGCCATATAGTATAACCGACTGACGTGATGCCATATAGTATAACCGCCTGACGTGATGCCATATAGTATAACCGACTAACACGACGCATATATTAATAAATCGAACAATTTTTTACTTACCAAATTAAATCCAACTATTAAGTGATATTTTGAGTGACAACTAAACTCGTCCTTCGGCTATCAAACGACCAACACATCGACTTAACTGGTCCAAGTAGTGCCAAGTTTATGCTGTCACGAGCGAATCACACCCAAAAAAATCCTTCCGTCGTTCCCTCGTTTACGTCCTGTGTTCTCGGTGCTACATCAGCCTGCCAAGTGGTCAGCAGGTGAGCCCGTCGTGGTCAACAACGTAGTCCCGTGGCTGTACATTCCAGCGTTCGTGGTGTAATGCGTCTTAATAGCTCGTAAGCTTCCTGGATCGGGTCAGGTGTCTGGAGAGAGGACAGCAGGGTCTAATAGCCAACATACGGGGCACCCATTCCGTCTGACACACACACACACACACACACACACACAGAGAGAACACCACCAATCGGCTTCAGGGCCTGCGGGTGGACCTTAGGGCGAGGTTTGCGATGCGTGGGCTGTGGGACAGATAGATTGGCGGCCAATTGGCGGCCCAGTGTCTGGGCTCTGGGCTGACCTCAACATGGATCTTGGCTTAAGGAATCGGTGCGTGCATGCGTGTGTGTGTGCGTGTGTGTGTGTGTGTGTGTGTGAATTTTGTGTGTGTGTGAATTTTGTGTGCGTGTGTGTGTGTGTTATGATAAGCCTGTCTTCACCTTGGTTGGCCAATATGGCCGTGGGTGGCCATCTCCTAGCTCAGTGCATAGTCATACCGGAAAGTTTTGAAATCATGGGTTCGATGCGCACAACTGAATTTAGGAGGAATGTTTGTACAAAAAGAAATGTACGGTTGATGATGACTTCGCAATTTTGATGATATTGATTTTGTTACTGATTGATTTTTGTTTATTTATTTATTTGTGTTTGTTTGTTTGTTTGTTTGTTTGTTTGTTTGTTTGTTTGTTTGTCTGTCTGTCTCTAGTGAGTGAATCGTTGAGTGTGTGAATAAGTGAGTGAGTGAGTGAGTGAGTGAGTGATTGGTTTGTTTATCCCCATGCCCGGCTTAATCCAGCCTCAGGGCTAATCCCGGAGACAAAACGTGATGATCGTGCTGAAATGTTTTATTTCTGAATGAAACCTCCCGGAAACAACCGGGCGTCAGTCGAGAAAACAACTTAGAGATGAGTACAAATAACAAACTGATAGTGCGACAGATAGACAGAATTATTACAAATACACACGGTGTCCTATAGTTCTGCGACTAAAGCAATTGTTTCGTCGCCTCTGTCACCGTTGAATGATAGCACCTCGTCGCGTGCCATCTGTCGAGATTAACTCACCATGGAGTCTGCCTCAGCAGCTACGCCACTTCCAGCGATACCATCCGTCCACATCCGCTGGCTCAAAGTCCTTGTCGAGACACGGACAAACTCAGAGTTAAACGTCGTCTCCAATGACTAACAACAAAATACCAATCAATGGACCAACGGTCAAACCAGTTGACATCCGGAAATCCTAGATCCGAGTCAGAGTAGAGGAACATATTATAATCTCAGAGATCCCGACGTCGACGTGTTTCGCCGACGTTGACAACGTCGAGTGTCTCGTACTGACACAGACTTTGATATTAGTGAGTTGTGTGATCGTCGACCCCCACTGCCATTCCCTCGACAAGGAGGCATAAGGACGTGACTATATGCCATCGGCTTCTGGTTGAGTTAGTCACATGTTAAGAGTTGTTGACGTTGAAGATGGACATCTCTTGTACGTTCTCCGACAAATATTTATACTTATATTTCTTTTACCGACAGTTGGCTGTTGGCTGACCTTCTTCTGATCACATGTCAGCCAACAGACTTCTTTCTTCTTTGTTGTCGGGGAGAGTAATGTTTGACTGAGATATCACACAGAGTAGAAAGACACATACGTAAATAACTACATAAATACACACACACACCACACACTATATATATATATATATATATATATATATATGTGTGTGTGAGTGAGTGGATGGATGGGTGAACAGTTGGAGTGAGTGAGTGAGTGAGTGAGTGAGTGAGTGAGTGAGTGAGTGAGTGAGTGAGTGAGTGAGTGAGTGAGTGAGTGAGTGAGTGAGTGAGTGAGTGAGTGAGTGAGTGAGTGAGTGAGTGAGTGAGTGAGTGAGTGAGTGAGTGAGTGAGTGAGTGAGTGAGTGAGTGAGTGAGTGAGTGAGTGGTGAGTGATTGTAATTAGTTTAGCCTTGGCGTCAGTCCCACTTGCGATACATGGCCGAGGTGCAATTAGCTTTTATGGAGAGGAATAGATGAAACATCCCCCAGACGCGGATAATGCTAGGATTGGAGCTCCGAGTTGGGGGTCTGTAGAATGGTGTCCCACTAAATGTCACACGGTAAGGTCCCTTAAACAAAACATAAATACATCGACATATCTATGTCTGGGAGAAAGATGTTAAAATGTATGTAGGATGTTTAATCTTACCAAACAGCCAATCTAGGACTTCTTCAGGACACCCCCTCCACTTTGCCATATGCCAGTTCCGGATCTGTTAATGGTACTCGTCGATTCGGCTACTTTAAGATTGAAACCGAGCATTCGAATACGGGGGGGGGGGGGTTCCTTCAATCCAAGAGTACAGTCCTTGTCTAACAAAACCTTGGTAGCAGTATAGGCTAGCGCCATCATTATCATCATCGTCATCATCATCATCATCATAAGCATCATAAGCATCATCATCATCATCTTCTTCTTCTTCAGTTATGGACCATACTGCATTGTCATATTAAAAATAATATTACATATTGTGTCAAAAGCCTTATGCCACCTATAGGGCTGTCGGATAACTGAGTAGTTAGAGCAGTGCGGAATCTGTAGGTTATGGGTTCGAATCAGACTAGTACCTGTGTTTGCGGGATGTTTCTCCAGGCAGTCGCCGCTCTGTCTTAAGTCGCGGGTGCGATCAGCGCCAAAGCTAAGCAAACCACTCGCTCACTTACTCACTAAAGACTGAATCGCATAACCAATATAAACAGGAGAGATGGGCGTGATACAGTCTCAATCTTCATCCCTTCCTGGTCGCCCCCCCCCCCCCTTCATTAAACCCCCCCCCCAAACTCTACCCCTCCCCCACCCCTCTATTGTTACAGATATCAGTAATACCAAAGATGATCAAAGTGAATAATGTTCGATTCAGTAATGTCTGTCTAACTATTGGTCGGCCATAAAAGACATTATGTTGTCAATAACGTCTTAGTGTTATGGATGTAATTCGTCTCATCGATCTGCAGGAACACCGCCATAACACCCTACCAGCTTCTGTAGACTGTCGCAATTCTATATCAGATCTCCCAGTTGACCCACACACAGTCCACACCCATGCGGAACACACGCCCACCCACACCCAGTCTATGCCCGACTTAAGCGCGACTCGTATTGGCGACATCAGGTCAAAACACTTGACCGGATTCTGTTCGCGTTTACGATGGACGAGTCCTCCAAGCCAACACTCGCCTATAGTATCCAGCTCCCGCGGGCACGCAGACACGCACACACAAACACGCACGGGTACGCGCAAATAGAACCCGCATACAGTGCAAACATAACCCACACCCAGTCGGAACACGGCCACACCCAGCCCGCACCCAGTCAAAGCTGGGTAGCGTTCATGGAAAGCCAAACCCATACTTTTGTTTTTTTAGAAGAACAAATGAAACTAAAATAGTTATTATTTTCATCCAATCATCATCCAGTCAGCCCACACCGACGCTCACACCCACACCCAGCCTATCTCCAGTGTACGCGTGTGTCGTCCATCTCACCAAAAGGCCAATCAGCTACCATCTTCTTCTCATAATAGTGGCTATTGACACAGAAACAATCTTCCACCATGCCTCTCTCGTCCTCCGTTATATAATAAAGACCAGTTGAAAGAAAGACCTTTTGACACATGACACATATAGAGATGATCATCTTTTATCTGTAGGTTCGGATGAATCTTTCCACGAATTACAGCTAAAGGTAAGATCCTATCTGTACGTGAAGCCATAAAAGCGCGTCATTGGCCGAGGTATAGCGGGCTGTTATGTCGGAAGGGGGAGGGTGTTCTTGGTGACCTAATAAATTAATGTACATAATCGTGGGGTTTTTTGTTTTTTTTGGTGTGTGTGTGTGTGTCTTTGTACGTATGTGTGCATGCGTGTGTGTGGTTTTGTATATATATATATATATATATATATATATATATATATATGCGTGCTTGTATGTATGTGTGCGTGCGTGCGTGCGTGCGTGCGTACGTGTGTATGTATGCGTGTGTTCAATGATCTTCCTCCACTCTCCACACTCTCGTTCCCGATTTTGACCTTCTAAATAATAAAACATGTTTATTTCCGTTTCAGAAACGTCATAATTGACCGCAATCGATCTGGTAAATAGCCAAATAAGTAATAAAAAATTACGATGAATCGAACAACATTTACAATTCCATCACACAACCGTTAAAAGTACAATAATCTCCAATATTCTATCAATAGTGTATGATGTTATCCAAACACTGTTTGAGCGACATCTATCGGCGGGATTCCAACTATTTGAATCCCGGTTATTATTATTATTATTTATTTTATTTTATTATTATTATTATTATTATTATTATTATTATTATTATTATTATTATATACCATTTTTATATAGCACTCTTTTCATAAACTATATCATGTTCAAAAGTGCGTTACAATACAAGACATATAAACGTAAAATGTTAAAATGACATGAAATAATATATATTAAATTTAAAATAAAATATTACAATATATTGGTGATTAATATTTTTGACGTAATAGTATGATAAGACAAATAAACTAAACTAAACTTAATCAACTAAATTAAATTGCTATAATATACTGATATAACAATATATCGAACTGCTATTAACTAGAAGATAAAAATAGAATACAAACATGTTATATATACACATTATTAAAATGACTAGATTTGTTCAATGCAACGGATAGACAATTTAATGGAGAGATCGTCTCGAAAATAACCATCCATAGGATACGTACATTGTGAAGGACGACCGTTCCGGATGAGGACCACGAGAAGGCCTAACAATTATTTGTAACCAACCATCCGACGTGAAGATGGCGGTCGATCGTTGTGTGTGCGACACGTTGATAACGGTTGATTTCCTGTTGGTTTGCCGACGAGTGTTTGCTAAAACGAATCCCGTATTGTTGGCCAGCGCGATACCGGGGACGGTATCTCGTCGACACTAATTACCAAAAAAAAAGTAATTGAAGAGTGGATAGAAATTAAATTGCTTTTATGTGAAATGGTCGAGTGACGTCGGAGAGGTATCTAGCCCAAGATGCGATAAGGAAGTGTCACGTGTCCTCCCAGGTATCAAGTTCCGATTAATGAAGTCGTTTTGGATACGAGTAGTGGTGGTGGGGGGGGGAGGGGTGATGGAGGAGGGGGGATAGGAACAGTCCAACAGATATGACTTGTGTTCATCAAATTATCTGAGGTAAACTCAATATTGTTATCTATGTACGTGTGGGGGGATGGAGGGGGGGGGGGGCTTTTTGAAATAAGATCGAAACAAAACAAAGAACGATGACAATAAAAACGAACGTTTTGTTGTTTCTCTGATGACGTCATTCTTCCAAACCTAAAGATCAGTTGTTTGTATCAAACTTTATTGAGTAATATGGGGGGGGTGATCGGGGTGAGGGGGGTCTTCCGGGGGGTGATCTGGAGGGAAAACAACTAGTCGCCATCGAATGTATAGTATCCACATTCAAATTTTGAGACAGATAAACAACTCGTGATACAACAATACTAACTGAGTTTCTTGATCATCGTTCTAAATTAATTAGTGTTGTTAATAGTTGTAATTGTTGTTGTTGTTGTTGGGTACTGTTGTTGTTGGTAGTTGTTGTTGTTGTTGTTATTTAACTGTGAATAAAACAAAAGAGAAATTAGACCAAAATGAACAATCAAGACGACTAGAATTAGTTAATATCTCTTGCTGTTTGTCCTCACTCTATACATACCTCTTCAGCTACTAATGGCTGTACCACGTGACTACTATCCTGTAGAGATCCTGATTTAGGACAACACGTGTACTCTATGATAGTTGGCCGTACACAGATAAATCATCAATATCCAGCTTCAGACATCGACAGCTTCTCCTAAAAAAGATCACGAAGTAAAATATCCAGTAGTGTATAATATATCTTATTCAAATAAACATGTTTATTATTAATTATTATTAATTATTCGTAGGCTTGAAATATTTATTTCCTATCGTTTTTTTGGTTTACAGCGTTATGTGTTTCGAAAGGTGTGTGTGTCTGCTTGCGTGTGTGTGCGTGCGGGTGTGTCAAGAAGTAATATATGTGTGTGTAATAGTCTAAATGTTGTCCCAAAGACAATGGTCTTAAATTGTCCTGTTATTTGGGTTAAGAACTGGTACAGATTGGCAGAAGGGCGAACAAACAATTATCCCGATGTGGGTACGAAGTGTCAACGTGAAGCTGTTGTGATAAATAAATAAAGATGGCTGACGCCACCTGTCACAGCTGAAACAAGACGATGTTCATCTTGTTTGACTGTGGGAAGGATTCTTTGTTTGGAACAACAATACTAGGTCAATGTGTGATTGTTGGAAGGATTCTTTGTTTGGAACAACAATACTTGGTCAATGTGTGATTGTTGGAAGGATTCCTTGTTTGGAACAACAATACTGGTCAATGTGTGATTGTTGGAAGGATTCCTTGTTTGGGACAACAATACTAGGTCAATGTGTGACTGTGTGAAGGATTCTTTGTTTGGGACAACAATACTATATCAATGTGTGACTATGTGAAGGATTCTTTGTTTGGGACAACAATACTAGGTCAATGTGTGACTATGTGAAGGATTCTTTGTTTGGGACAACAATACTAGGTCAATGTGTGATTGTTGGAAGGATTCTTTGTTTGGAACAACAATACTTGGTCAATGTGTGATTGTTGGAAGGATTCTTTGTTTGGAACAACAATACTAGGTCAATGTGTGATTGTGGGAAGGATTCTTTGTTTGGAACAACAACAACAATAATAATAATAATAATAATAATAATAATGTATATTTAATAAAGCGCCATTACTAGCAGGAGCCATTCAAAGGCGCTGTACAAATAATATGTAATATAATAATACCCCAAATAATGTCTGTAAAAACCCTGTAATGATTTAAAAGATAATAATTATTTATCTGTGAAAGCGACCTTAAATAGGTGATGTTTTAGAAGAGACTTAAAATTTCCAAGAGTCGACGCATTTCTAATATTTGCCGGAAACCTATTCCACAAAGTGGGGGCTGCAACACTAAACGCACAATCACATATGACTTGAGCCGAGACACTGGCACCTGCAATAGTATCTGACTGGATGACCTGAGTTTTCGGGATGACTTTCTAATGGAAACCAGTTCACACAGGTATTCTGGCGCCATATCATTAATAGATTTATAAGTTATTAACAGAATCTTAAAATGGATACGCTGTCTAACAGGTAGTCAATGTATTTTTTGAAGAATTGGGGTGATATGATCATATTTTCTAGTATTTGTTACAATGCGAGCTGCACTATTCTGAATTCGCTGAAGGCGATTAATGTTATAATCAGATATGCCATATAACAGGGAGTTACAATAGTCTATACGAGATGTAACAAAGGCATGAACTACAGTTACAAGTGATTCTTGAGTTACAAGTGATTCTTGAGTTACAAGTGATTCTTGAGTTACAAGTGATTCTTGAGTTACAAGTGTTTCCAATTCTAGGTCAATGTGTGATTGTAGGAAGGATTCTTTGTTTGGAACAACAATACTAGGTCACTGTGTGGTTGTGGGAAGGATTCTTTGTTTGGAACAACAATACTAGGTGAGTGAGTGAGTGAGTGAGTGAGTGAGTGAGTGAGTGAGTGAGTGAGTGCACAATGAATGTGGACGTGTTTCAGTTGCCGTTTCAGTTTCAGCAGGGGCCTAGATCGACGACGAAAGAATGTCATTAAATTGGTCAGGGACGAAGCCCCTTATCAACCGTCATCCACTCTTAGCTAGGCCCCTATACAGTGGTATATAGTAACATTATTGTTCTGTACACGTCATGACGACATGTTTCTGGCTTCGATTAGTTACTGGTATTATATGAGGCTAACAAACAAGTCAACACGGTCGGCCTTCCATACGCCCTACATACAATGGAGACCGTAAGAAATATCATCCGCTTTCCATCAGAGTCCAAATGATAGTCGGGTGATTGATTTATGGTGTCAGTTTCAATCTATAACTTGGCCAATCCTGACTAATCCTACGGAACCGTCAATCATTTGTGATGTCCGTACTCTTTGGAATTCGCTCCCTATAAACATGTTGAGTCATCAAAATTAATAGAATAGCTTCTTTCCGTCACCATTTGAAAACTCACCTTTTCGGATTTGGTTTACACGACGTCCGATCATTTGTTGATGAACTTTGTATCGTATCCGGACTATCAGTTAGCCCATTATCTCTGTACTAGATGCGTCACTGAGCTGGATTTTTATCGAGGATATTGGCGCAATAAACGTTTTGTAATTATTATTATTATTATTATTTAATCATCAACATATTTAAACATCTTTCGAGACCTACCTCCATAAATCTAAATACAAATACAACTATACATACATTAATCTAAAATAAAATGTTCCATACCTCCACATATTCATAGATGTGTGCGTATACCTAAGCATATGTCTGGTCTACTCATCAGCCTGTGGGAACCAGCTAATTCGCTTTTCGTACGCGACAAATATGTCACGCCCACAGGAAAGCGGCTACATGCAGGCTACGTACAAAAAGCGGAAGCACGTAAAACATACCATTTGATACCACAGCTCGCAACAAACAATACGTGTGTGTGGTTCAATGGTGACTTGCTACATACATATCATAAACTATTTTGACACCACAGTTTACTTTCAACAGTAATTTTCTGTGGTCCAAAAGAAACCTGTATATAAAACATTTCGACACCTCAGATGCTGATCTCAGCTTAATTCTGAGTTCGAATAACTGAATAAATCCTACCTATATGAACCATGTATCAATAACAAGTCCGACTAGTCTGGGGTCGAAGTTCTTCTCTAACCTAAGTGAAAATCTAAGCCTTATATATACCCTCAGCGTGTTAACAAACATTACAGTTTGTTCATAACAAAGAGAATGTACACTAACACAGTATGGACTCACTGAAGCGATTTAACTAAAATAAAAACAAAGTAGCAATACCGCACAATGGATTATTACTGGAGTAGAACGAAATATCGTCTCAAACCTGAGTAAATACTATGATTTACTCGAACCTAACAGCTAACCCTCATACGTTTCCGTTCATCACTAAGGGAACGTTCATTCACGCTTAATTTAGCGTCCCTAAGTATATGCAGTTAGGTGTGGTGGGATCTAAATTAAAGCGCCTATCCACTTGATCTATTTGACCCATGGTCGAGAACAGCGGATTTCAGGCAGATCTCCGATACTGCAAATGACACGTCGGGATTATAATAGCTATACATTTAACGTGTGTGTATTTGTGTGTGTTTGTGTGTGTTACGGTTAATCTGTATAATCAGGTAATATGTATATTACCTGACTTTTTCAAGTAATACGTCTATCTGAGATTTAATACAAATTACCTGAAAATTTCAGGTAATATACATATTACTTGATTATACAGATTAACTGTAATTAATATATATATATATATATATATATATATATATATATATATATATATATTACATATAATATATGCCATAATTTCGCAACAAAAGCAATAATAGTAAATATTTCACTCAGCTCAAATAACAATAACTAGTTCCTTCAAAAGCAAATTGTTTGATTTCTTCACATTTCCTATCCAATAACACAGTGTAGTAGACGTAAGTTATAATTACAAAAATATGTGTTCGCAGGGAAAAAATAAACTACTTAAACTTACTGTATAATAATTACAGAATGGGAAATAGTCAAAATATTAGCAGCAACATCAAAAACCAACAGCAACACAACAATAACAACAATGACAATAACAACAAAACAACAACAATGATAGTGAGGGGGAGTGAGTGAGTGAGTGACTTGTTTAGCGAAGATATCAATTAGCAGACCCGTGTCACATGACTGAAGGGTGACTCCTTAGGTAAACATCCCACAAACTCCTATTTATGTAGGATCAGAAAACACGCTAACCTGGAAATTTAAACGGTAGCGCTTTTGCCTCAACGCTATCGAAGCCGCATACAACACTGTAAATGTACAAGTGAATATTGTTGTTATACGGCCATTTTGGGGCACTTGGATAGGCTAAATGGATCTAAAAAGTAAGTAGCTGAAGTGAAAGATTAAACACCATTTAGACATAGACCAGTTCAGGCTTTGAAGCCGGGTGCTGTAGATCTGTGGCCAACCGCGCTATGGCGACACACACACACAACATTGAGAATAGAGATATATTATACAGTTAAGGCCGCTAATAACATAATAAAGAAATATGTTCCTGTGACTACTTATATAACTGGTTCATACAGAAACACATCATATGTGGTGAGCTCCGGTGGCTTAGCGGTTAAGCACCCGGCACTTAGTGCCAAGGGTCACAGGTTCGATCCCAGCAAGAGATCGAAACTTTTCCAGAGATTGATTTCTCGTCTCACAACATCGTGGTGGTTGATCACGTTAAATGGCGCTGCCGTCTCCACCGAATTATTAAAAATAAAGGGGGACATTAAAAACACCTGAGGACGTAAAACACTCTGGCAGTGACCACCCTCAGGTATTTCGGCTCCATCTTTCCGTACTGCTCCCATGTGAGTGGTGGGGGAGAGGTTTCTCAACCACTCCAATATAGAGGCTGTGCTGATTAAGCGACAGCCTGGGGATTCTCCCCGAACAACAAAACAAATATATCATAATACATCCTCCAAATAAAACAAAATATTATCAATGTCTCTGTATGTTGGTATTATGTACGTATATATATATATATATATATATATATATATATATATATATCCCTAGTCATAATTCTAACATGATAATAACTTGTTGACATAACTGATATCCAGAATCCATTAGAATGTTGGAGAGAATGCTAAAATGACTTAATTAGGACATCGATAATAAAGACACCTAATTAAAGAAATAATTACTAATGACATTATGATGACGTAGTTAATTATGACAACAGCTAATTATAAGAAGGTGACTGTGTGTGTGTGTGTGTGTGTGTGTGTGTGTGTGTGTGTGTGTGTGTGTGTGTGTGTGTGTGTGTGTGTGTGTGTGTGTGTGTGTCAGGAGACAAGGAGACAATAGAAGTGTTGTCGGCTTTCTTCGTGTGTGTTTTGGTTGTATATAACAAGGCACAGAGAATCTAACGTGATAACTAATAGGGGAGTGATTTCTGTGAACTTAATTCTACCCCAGTGTGTGTGTGTTTTAGCTGTGTATAATAAGGCACAGGCACAGAGAATCTCGAACCGTGAATTCAAACTCTGGACGATTCTTCAGGGGACTGAATCCGGAGTGGCGACTTTTCATGCTGAGACATGTGTAATATCTCACCACACCCCAGTGTGTGTGTGTGTGTGTGTGTGTGTGTGTGTGTGTGTGTGTGTGTGTGTGTGTGTGTGTGTGTGTGTGTGTGTGTGTGTGTGTGTGTGTGTGTGTGTGTGTGTAGTATAATATTTCAATACTAACTTATAATATTACATGATTCTGAAGAAAAAAACCTGCCGGTAATAATCAACTTGATGAACTCCAATGATAAATTTAGGGCAAAGGTCACGTACAGTTCAATCACCTAACGTAATACTAACACAAACGAGTGTTATGATAATAAACTATAATACTAGAATATTGTCTATGTATCAATTATATGTGACATTACTGAGGCGATTAGAACTGATACTAAACCTAATATTTACTCTCTTGATACACGTATTTCTGTGTAAGTGTATCTGTCGTTCTAGCTTTGACAATTCTAAGTAAATTGATACTAAGCTTGATTCAAATTTACATAATCATATATGGCGGGTATGATTTCATTAACATATTTACAACATGACCCGCACTCACCCCGCACCCGTAACATCATACCCGCACTAGCTCGAACTGGCTGACTAGCCGCGGGTGTGGATACCCGCAAACAACGCGAGTAGGCCAGCACCGCAGTGACCTTTAATTCAAATATTTTGATATTTAAAAATAGCAACATACAATGGTCATCTCTAGACATTTGATGTTGGCGGGTGGGGGGGGGCTCTATGGTGATATATAGATGTCTTCCATACATCCTCGAGTCTACAGAATCCGTTTACAGCTAAACATTGAGGTGTTGGGACGGGGGGGGGGGGGTGCTTTGATTATATACATCTAACACACGCATGGACCCCAAATATATGTACACATAAAAATGTGAAGCAGATAGACACACAGAAACTGGCCATCATACACCCAGGCACGCATACACGCGGCCACACATATGCATGCCTGGTTTGTTATAATGGTTTAGATACACGTAGCGGTGTAACGCGATAACTCAATCAATAAGACAATTAATCACCTGTCGCTATCAGCTGATGATGTACTGAAGATGAGATCCATAAAATAACCATTATCACTTCGACATAGATAGTTAATAATCTAGACAACATGAAAATGAATTAATTAAACCAGCCTCGTTTTATCAACACTATGCTTATTATTAAGATATTCATGTTCCAGTCTTTGTCATGTTCCAGTCTTTGACATGTTCCAGTCTTTGTCATGTTCCAGTTTTTGTCATGTTCCAGTCTTTGTCATGTTCCAGTCTTTGTCATGTTCCAGTCTTTGTCATGTTCCAGTCTTTGTCATGTTCCAGCCTTTGTCATGTTCTAGATTTTCGTCAAACCACGTTATTACGATATCAATGTTTGTTCTATAAATAGTTGTTGTATAATTATATTGAAGCTATGCTAAATTTAAATTTTTATGTAAATTGTTCCACAAACCTATTACCATAATTTAATAAACAAACTATTTAGTAAACAAGTGTCCTTCAAATGACTCAAATCCAATAATGAGGATGTATATAAGTAGTTCAGATAACAACAACAATAACAACAATAACAACAACAATACAGTCTAAATAGCCAACATATAAAAGTAACAATTGTATAATTATTATTAATTTATGTTATTATATTTCGAATATTACATTTTGTTTAAATTGCAGACACCAAAACTAGCTCAATATAATACTGACTAACCTCGTCAAAACTAGGCTATATTTATGTCATTTTTAATATATATATATATATATATATATATATATATATATATATATATATATATGGAGAGGGGAGAGTCAGACAGACAGACGAATGAAAGTGAAATCCTGTAAATCCACTAATAAGTATAATGTATTGCTTTTTCGTCTTCAGTAGGTCAAAGTTCAGTTGGGACGTATGACGATGGGCTATCTGTCTGAGTAAACATCCCTCAAACACAGGCATATGCCGGATTCGAACCCACAATCTGGTGGTCTTCGTCTCGGCAATATCCGTATTATCCATCATGAATATCGAGTCAGAAAACCGTCAAGTATTCAATATGTCTGCAGCCGAAGCTGTCATGTCCGATCGTTCGCCATCTCCTCAAATTAGCTCTAATATTGAATTTGCGGGCGAGAGTAATTTAATTGTTAAAATACCAGGGTCACCCCCCACACCTCACACACACACACACACCGCGAGCAGTCTTTCTTCCTTCCTAATTCAGTAACACTTAATTACTTCTGTATTTTACATTCGGTGTCCGCACATCTATCAGACAACAGAGAGAATATCAACAATACGACAAACGCCATCTTTAAGAAAATATAATAAATAAAATGTCTCTTTAAATTGGCCTACGGCATATAGAAATAATATGAATGATGCGTTTATTTTATGACAGACATCGCTCGCTGCTCGTTTCTTCAAATCCCCTCCCCCCCCAGGCAATTTCTGACGTGTCGCAATCTGGTCTTCTACACGTGTGGTTGCTCAAACCGATTGTCGTAAAACGTCATCAATTCAGCCTGCAACGGCTTATGACGGGAAGGCAACAATATATATCCGTACAATAAATAAACCAAAAACCTTCCAGTATAAACAACAAACAAGTGATTAGAGGACGGGCACAAATTTTATTAAAACAAAGCCGATTGGAAATCATTTCCGATCACATTTCAAGCCCCAAAAGCAAACTTATGCCAGAAAAGTGAATACGTTTAATTTGGTTTAGATTGAATATTTATTTTCCAAAATTATAATTGATGCGATTGTATATCTGTTCTACACCTTTTCCATCCATGTGCGCATTCATACCACTCCCGTGTAGGATGTAAAACGACCGTTTCGCGGTCACAACTAGACCTCGTGTTTAATTGCCATCATAATATGTCAACAGCGAACATTTTGTAATTGGTGTCCGTTTAAGAATTCATTATTCCCCACATGTTGGGGGGGGTGCTACAAACGGGGATTCCCCAGAGCTCTCCAGCACCTGATTGGTCAATCTGCTGCTTCAACATTGGTCAACGATATCAGATGCCCTTGAACGGGTCCACTAGTACAAAATGTTTCGTGTTTATAACATATATATATATATATATATATATATACACGCATTAGAGTATGCAGGGGTAATGGAAATTAAACAAGTATCTTATTTACACCAAGACGACGCTCATTATCTTAATTCACTCACAATCTCTTCTTAACGAAATCTATTTCCCATTAATGCTGATGTTTTTAAACAGTGTATTAGGTTTGATCAGACTGGTAAAAACTAAATTTATTGTTCACAAATGGAGCCCAAAACCTCGTCAGTTTGTTTGTCTCCAGTGACGTCATACCGAAATGGCGAGATTCACCAAATGCAAGCGAAACAAAGAATGAGGCCTTTCATTTTACATAAATATTACCAAATTAGTAATTTGATCCCTAATCTTTAAACCTAATGCTATATCAAATGTATTTTAACAAAACAGTGTACCGTCAATGGGCTGCATAGGAAGGCTGCATATTTAGTCAATTGATTTTAATTGCTACTAACTTTATAAAACGTTAACATTTTCATTAACAATACTGTGCAGTATATACTGAGGCAGTTTAAAGTATATATTATCAAATATTTGATCACAAAGGAGACTTTACAAGTCGAAAGATGCTTTGTGCCTCTCACTTCCTGACATTTATTATAGTATGGTTAACCATTCATGTCATAATTCAAATTTAAAGACTAGCGTTCAGAATAACTAAAGATATCTAAAGACGGGTCACAGGAATGAGTATTAAAAATACAAGAATTCGTGAGAAAGGGGTTTCCTGCGTGACATTATCGTGAATAAGAAAAAGGCTGTACAGACAATACACATTTTATCTCTTCAACATGGTCAGTGTTAAGGATAGCATTTATTTAACTGATAACTGAGACCCTACTGTAGCCTAAACACACGTGTTAAACAATTACATACGGCTATTTAACTTCTGGGGTGTTTTTGGCTGATGTTTATGTGCTTGCCCTATATCCTTCGCGTGTAAATAATTCATTATGATGCTATTGGCCAACCATAGTATAGAGCGCCGCTGCGCTTGCGCATTGTGTCAAGAATAGTCAAATTTTAGGATGTATGAATATTTCAGAACACACCCGGATCTAGCGAGACATTCAACTTATCCGTATTTGTCCTCACAGATGAGGAGTTGAAGGCTCTCTATGAACAACTGGACTGAGAGGTAGCACAATTGAGTTCTCTAACGTCCGCTGATAACACAAAACGTGCATACGAGACGCAGAGGAACACTTACCTGAAGATCTGCAAATTAATCAAATATGAGCCTTTCACCATCATGAAGATAAATGTATTCATATATGTGGCTTATCTGGGCAGGACAAATTTAACAGATTTACGAAACTTTCGAGGAATATTGGACAAAGGCAACGTAGAAAATATTCAACTTTGGACAATTGTGCTGAGCTGTTTCTTTGGAAGCTCCGAATTAGCAATATGACAATAATAAATGACAGATCAAGAAAATATTATGTCAAAAGGTCTGACAAACATGGAGTGTGACCTTCAACGGATTACCCTCTAAGACGATACAATGTAGGGACAGAATGGTGCAAGTACTCTTGCCACATCTAAAGCGGGAAATCCGCCCCACGACAGCCATACGACAGGTTCATCAAGGCTGCGGATCCCGTCCCTCTAGAAGCCCCCTTATTCATCGTCGTCAAAGCAGGTCGCCAAATCCCACCAACTCCGGAATATGTTCGCCGCCAACTACACACATTATCAACTCGGACGGGTCATCCTGCTGATACGTTCAGCACACACACACACACACACACGCAGACACACACACAGCCTCCGACGTGATGGTACAATATTGATGTTCCTCATAACGTTGTTACCATGGTTTCATTTATTGATATCATACTTGTTACATCTATATTATATTATTTAGACGATAAACAATAAATATTTGCCCATCACGTGGTGTATCTGTTTTAAACTTTCCGCAGATCCGCCCAACTAACGCTTGGATCCGAAGTCCGGATCAGAGCATCCGGCGTCTAAGTGATGAACTGGTGGGTTGGAAATCGGGCCTTCCTGGCTCGAATCCTACAACTGGTTCACCTACTCGCTGCTTGACTACAGGTTCTACCCGAGAACTTAACTAGACTGTGATAGGTTAATCTGGATATCGTATACCTGTGATTGTTATCGGTTAAAACTCGAGTGCTTCCCGGGGAGTTGACGACGGCACCATATTGTACAAGGCCTTAACGAGGGGGGGGGGCGTCTGGAAAGAAAGAGAATTGATCATAACTGGATGATGATGATGATGATGATGATGACTTTCGGTTGACCTTAGCAGCGTTATACCGTGATTATTCTCCGTCAACACTCGGCCAATTTGTTCCGGATCAAGCGAGACATTCGGCTGATTCTATCACAGTCGGGATTTAGTCATTATTAGACGGCGCACAGTTATGGTAAAATCTACTGGATCTCGCTCTCTTTGATAATAGCTTACGTTGACAACTACGTGTAGCTTTTTTAGGAAAACAAACAAACAAATTAACAAACAAACAAAACTACTATGACACTTCTCGTACTACAACGTGTGTGTGTTTGTGTGTGTGGGTGCGTGCGTGCGTGGGTATGTGTGTGTGTCTCTCTCTCTCTCTTATATATATATATATATATGTGTGTGTGTGTGTGTGTGTGTCCGTGTGTGTGCGCGCGTGTGTGTGTGTGAGTGTGTTTATGCGTTGCCACCTGTATGAGATGAGATTCTACCTGTATCCAGGAGTTGTTTTATCACACCTGATTTATGATACCCGCACGTCACCTGAGCAGTACACACTTATTATCGGTCTCCCTTATTATCCCGGTCACACGCAAACGTTTACAATCCGTAAAGCCGCCGGAAGGCCTGCTCACTTTTGAAGGACAGTGTACTGGCCCACTTAGATACCGTACTACTTCTGATAAATGTTGATTTAGACAGGTTAGAGTCGACCACGCTACGATGTGTATGTTTGTGGGGTATTACGGTATTTAATTAACTGGGTTACAGGGATTCCCCCCCTCTCTCTCTCACTATGTGTGTTATCAAAATAACACGTTTATGTGTTGCTCTATTTCACAGATGTGTAGAAGCTTAGTGTGGGTGGTCTGAGTGTCTGTTTTAGGATTCAATTGTGTAAAGCTTCCCGCGCAAAGGTGATAATGTATCCACACATCTTCCTTCTGGGAAACAGGTAACAGGACGTGGACTCGGGAGACCTTAGTATTTGATATGATAGATAGTCACATTTCTACTCCAAGACAACGTACTTTCCCTTGAAAAGTATATTTATTACTGAGACAAAACATGACACGAAATTCCATCTTGAATTCAGATTAGGATGTCTTGCCTTTATATATAAGAGTGAGTGAGTGAGTGAGTGAGTGAGTGACATTTGAGGTCGCTGAGTAGGAATAATACGTGACACTTAGCTCCAGTTTCGTGCGATGCGTCGTTCGCGTCATCTCATAACATGGCCACGCCACGGTCTCTCCTTGGCCAACAAATAACCGGACACGCCACATAATTATATCTCACGACTTTGTCACGTGATATATCAGACAAACCAATCAGAAGCCAATATCAATTATCCGGGCTTAAGCTGGAAGAAGAACAGATTATAATATAATGGCTATTGGTGTATGTTTGGTTTCTACAGATTTCAGCCGTATTTAGTTGCCCCGGATCGCGTGTGAAGGAAACGTCGCTAATCTGAGAAATCCTGACAGGAGCCCGAGAAAATATATAGATAATAAAGATCGAGTTAATTAAATAACTGTAATCTATATCATCAAAGTGGCAGTTAAGTCAGTTTGTTGTGGTTGTGGTGCTGGTGATAGAGTGGTTTTGTTGATAGAGTGTTATTGTTGATAGAGTGTTATTGTTGATATAGTGGCTTTGTTGATAGAGTGTTATTGTTGATAGAGTGTTATTATTGATAGAGTGTTATTGTTGATAGAGTGGGGTTGTTGGTAGAATGTGGTTGTTGATAGAGTGGTGTTGATGATACAGTAGTTCTGGTGCTAGAGTAGTGCTGGTGACAGAGAGGTGCTGGTGATAGATTGGCGTTGTTGATAGAGTAGTGTTGGTGACAGAGTGGTGTTGGTGACATAGTAGTTCTGGTAATATAGTAGTGCTGGTGACAGAGAGGTGGTGGTGATAGAGTGGTGTTGCTGATACAGTGGTCTTGATGATAGAGTGGTGCCAATAACAGAGTGATGCTTGCTGGTGGCGTTGTAGTAGCAGTGGTTTGGAAAAAAATGTGGTAGACGTGTGGTGTCAATGGTGGTGAGTGAGTGGTTTGTTGCTAAACGTTTTAATCGTGTGGTGTCAATGGTGGTGAGTGAGTGGTTTGTTGCTAAACTTTTAATCGAGTGGTGTCAATGGTGGTGAGTGAGTGGTTTGTTGCTAAACGTTTTAATCGTGTGGTGTCAATGGTGGTGAGTGAGTGGTTTGTTGCTAAACGTTTTAATCGTATGGTGTCAATGGTGGTGAGTGAAGTGGTTTGTTGCTAAATGTGCTAGACTTGTGGTATCAATGGTGTGAGTGGTTTGTTATGAAATGTGGTAGACGTGAGGGGTCAATGGTGGTGAGTGAGTGAGTGATTTGTTACTAAATGTGGTAGACGTGTGGTGTCAATTGTGGTGATTGAGTGATTTGTTACTAAATGTGGAAGACGTGTGGTGTCAATGGTGGTGAGCGAGTGGTTTATTCCTAAATGTGGCAGACCTGAGTAACTATGTGAACTCGTCTCCATTAGAAAGTCATCCGGAAAACTCGCGTCATCCAATCAGATGCTGCTGCAGCAATCCGTGTTTCGACTAAAATCATATGCTGTTTATGCAATTAGTGCTGCACCCCCCCCCCCCATGTACACACACACACACACACACATATATATATATACACACACTATATGGAATAAATTGCTGGTGGATATTAGATAATGTGACGTCTTTTAATCTCTTCTAAAACCTCACCTCTTCAATATTACTTTCACCTGTAAATAATATTGATCAGTCAAATTTGTTTACTAATTTTTACGTATATCTTATTGTGTTATTTTTGTACAAACGTACCGGATTAGTTCATACTAGTGAGGAACCTCTATTAAATCGATATTATTATTATTAGATCTAATGGCCGTTTTCAAATGTTACATATTTTCACTAAGGTATTATCAAAGCCGGTTTGATGGAGATGAGCGTATATATGTATGTAAGAAGCTTAAAAGTCGAGCTCAACGAGGTCTACTTGGGCCATCGGCGCTTTAGACTAATTTTTAAAAAAAAATTAATTAGTATACATCATTGTCCCAATCACAGTCCCAATCACAGTCCTAATCATAGTCCCAACCACTGTCCCAACCAATATCATATTCATCGCCTTTTAAGATTCCTTTGTCAGACATTTTAGCGAACACACTAACTTCCCTGAGATAACTTTTATTCCATTCATGCCCAACAGTTCAGTCGTTGGTTTGTCACCGGGTTTGTTTGTTTGTTTGTTTGTTTTGTTCGTTCGTTCGTTTGTTTTTGGTAGGACGAGAAGACAAATACAAACATGGGCAGAAATATTAAAAATTAAATTCTAGAATTGATCTATAAAATATGTAAATTCATATTACATCATTTCAATGACACTTAAAAGAGCACTTAGAATGTTGGAAAGTGGGATGCTTGAAGCGCTGATTATACAACACATCCCCCTCCAAATAACATAAAACAATTAATGACAAATATGTTTTTTAAATAAATAGTGTGGAATAGACCTGGTTATGTTTTTATAAAGCAACAACAAATCCAAAGATTAATTTTGTAATTATTAATTATTGTAGCAATAACATATCATATATCTTGTATTAGAACATGCAGTAAATAAAAATAACTGACATATCGCATAATATGATAAAGAGTGTTACGGGTATTTTTTCGGATGGTATAAACGGGAAATGATCAGAAATGGCGTCTACGTACGATATTTGACTAAATATTATCACGCGGCATGACGATTTACTCGCGTCAGACACCTCCGTGTTCAATGTAGTACCAAGTTTGATCTTGTCGACATTCGTTATTTATTTCGATATTTTGAGCTGTACGTTGTATATCTGTATTGTCAGCTTTATGCAAAATCGACATATACGCGGGAACTACTTTTAAGAAAGTATCAATGGTTGACTTATTCCCGGCTTGGCCTCCGAGTGTGATGTCATCTGTGGGTTTCCAGTCTAGAACGTTCATCCCCGTGGTGGATAATGATACTACAGGTAAATCAAGCCAATGGCTAAATATTATCGACACTTCACTTATCTCCATAATATTGATGGTAAAAGCTTAGTGATCGAATAAACGTTTCGATGCTAGTATAACTAATTGTATTCAAAACATGATATATTTACACCCACTGCACAGAATCTGCACTAAAACAAAAAGGATTGTAGGTTTAATAATTGATCAGATTGTAATATTTATTTGTTTCGAATTGTCCGGTGAATATTTGTTGTTCTGCTACATCAAATTAGTCTTGGGTATTCATCACGTATTTATTATTAGCCACGAATTTACTTTTAAAAATACTCGTATTTAAATAAGCTCATCTGGACAGGACATAGTACGATTCATACAGGTTAGCTTAAACCTTCCTATATATATATATCGGCATGTTTTCGTCTACTTAATATTTAGCGGAATTCTGTAGGTGTTTGATTGAATGCAAAAAGAATACGAATTGTGATATAAAATGTGTAAATACCGGTTTTAAACAAGTAAAAACTACCATTTTTCAATATTCACGTGAACACAGCAAATTGTCACATCATTATGAAATATATTTAGATACTTCTGCGCATCCACGCCGCCAGATATATATACCAAAACAAGTGATAATCTTTATCATAATGTAATACTTCTACTAATCACCGCGTCATAACGTTTCCATATAGCAAACCATTTCAGAGATTAACTTCCTCCTTTTTGGTCCTCGATGTTTCGCGCACCCATCGATTAGTCGTCACGATGGTTCACGTTGAAGGCACATGACTGGTGCTCTACTCCCTAGAAAAATTAGATAAATAGGCTGAAGCGTTTTGCTGAAGGATGAAACATCCCATACAACTGGGTAGTAATGTTACCCAATCTACTATCTGGAGATTTCTCGTTATGACCATATTAGGTGGCTACGCTGTATCAGTAAAGTGGAGTTGAAACACCTAAACAATGATTATCTTTTTTCTTGTTCATGATCCATGCGTCTATACAAATCTCCTCTGACTGGCCGAGGAAGTTGTTACAACAGCTCAGAATATATAATCAAGCATCACACACACGCTCACAAAATAAAATACGGGCTCACTTCTAGGCGATATTTCTATATCTCTTTTTTCTTATCAAGATAGTCTTTAACCATATATCTTCTGTGATAATTAAGCCAATTCATCAGTCTTCAAAAAAGACTGTCTTTATAAAAGTGCTATTTGACTGAGTTTTCACAATAAAATGGATCCCTTATTAAAGAATTGTGAAATCTTCAAATTAAAGGGACAGTCCATCCTCAGAAAATATTTTTAAAATATATAATGCTTAGAATATTAAGGAATAATTATCACAAAATTGGCCTGATATCCTAGATATAGGGAAATAACCTAAATTACTGGAGGGCTGCCATTACGGCTGCACCGGAAACCAGATTCAAAGGCGGGAAGTCGAAAACCAAAATGCTCCGACGTCACATCAGCGCTCTCTAGACTGAAGTGGATTATAGTTTCTCTCAAGTATTAATATCTCAGCCATTTTGATTCACCTTACTCTTGTCAGATTCCTTCTGGCTCAAATTGATATGATTGTATGTCATTCATGACGTAATTTTAACAAGATAACGACGACTTTATTAGCAAAAAATGTAACGTTTCGTCTCAATTCTGAATGGGGGGTGAGACAATCTAGTCATAGGAACATACCGCAGTGTAACTCTACCAGCAAGTTGCCTTTATTTAATTTAACAACAAATACTTAGTGTTGTGTGTACATTGTGAAAACCCAAGGATCAATAACTGTACAGTGTGCTGGATAATACTGACAAAACAATGGAGATTTTTGTATTAATTATTTAACCAGGCTTCCCATTGTTGGGTATCGAAAGAACACAGATAGTAGTGGGGAATCCAAATGTAGTCTTTAATATGAATGATACGGAAACAGGTTATAATGTCATATCTGAACTATCATAAATATCTTCATAATTATTGGTATTTCTATAGTCTAGCAATACTTGCTTGAATGAACACACACACACACACACACACAAATTAAACGAGGTGGGAACAGTGTGTGTGACAGTAATTTATTCTTTACAGTCGCCTGTCATCAGAGACATAAGAGATGTTTCTAACTGTACTCAAGAGTAACAATGTTCATTCATCATCTACTCATCAGCAGCCTCCTCCAGCTTCTTCAGGAACGAGGCCTTCTTCTGTTTGACACGATCTTTACGCTGAGCCAAAGACATCTTGGCACGGTTCCATCTGTAACAAGGCGTACAATTAAGAGTTTGATACAGAAATAAGGATAAGTAAAAACACTTAGGTCTGATAGGAAATGTTGTTTTGATGAACATCAAGTCACACAATTGTACCTTTTAACTTTTACGTCCTTTTTCTCCTTGGCTTGAACTTCAGGATTGGCCCGGATGTTGGCATGACACTTCTTGTACATCTCCTCCATCTGAAATGATGCCACTTCAATATAACTGTTCATATTTTTTGTGAGATGACATTCAACAACCATTGTTTTAAGGAAACATCCCCAAAAAAGAGAATAACCTTATCTGATCCAAAACCTGACCTAGATATTTACAGCACTATATTCTAACCACAGGGCTATGTAACAGTATGACATCTGGACCAGTACTGCTGAAGATAATCCTGATTAAACAGCTAGCAATCGAGAACCTGATTCTCAATCAATTATTAATATAATTTCAAACAAAATGAATTATCAATATAACTTTCAGAGTCTGACCAGTCTTCCTTCCTGTCAACCTTGACATGACCTCTCTTAATGATGTCATAATAACACAACTATGACACAATATCAATTAGATCCAATAATACATATACATTTTGATTACGGTACATCCAGATAGACACTATTATCCAAAATAGCTAATCACACTCATGTGTTTAATGGCTACTATTGACATATTAAATACATCAGATGTATAGCTGTCTGTAGATTTTCATAACTGGCTAACAAATTTAAAATATTCATAAACAGAATATTTTTGGCCAGTAACAGTTTAGTACCCCATCATGTGTGAGGGGACTCAAAATATTATCATGTGCTGCCCAAGGATGTTGATAAAAACTGTGGTGTCTGGTGAATACCTACCATCACTGTTAATTAAACTGGAGCACTCCTCACTACGCCAAAACAAGCCCTTGATCCACAATTATAATTTCAATATCCAACCAAAGGGCCGATAAAGTATTAAAATAACCAGCTCCGAATGAGAAAAACAATGGTTACGGCACAAAACTAACTTCTCATATTGCTGACAATCGTACCGAAAGAACACCATATTGTCATCAACCGTTCTCGGCAGAATGATCTCGTATCATCAACAAACGAGGAAAGAAACTTGAGTAGAATTTCTTTTGGATAAATCCAGAATCACAAATCACACTCAACGTATTTACTGATCTCAGAGTGATTCATTGGTAAGAGATTTACAAATGTCAAAACACAACAGCAACATACCATGGAAATAAATGGATTCTACACAACTATTACCGTGCCATCTTTTCTTCAGTTGCCGGCGCAAAATTTTGGAAGTGGCGTTTCTAATATTCACCATAAGACGATCGATTCCACCCTCCCCAATTTACTTAAAAAAGGACATTCACTATCAATTCCCAGGTAAACAAGTTTAATTTGGGTAAAAATAGTAAGCAATCAGTATTGGACCCACATACGTAGACGTTCAACAACAAAAATTCTACACACACACATCGGAGTTATTCCTAGGACCGCGCCCTGCGCCAGTGGCACGCCAATATTCAATATGACCCAACTAAAAAAACATGTCATGGGCCCAAGGGCAACCACACAAATAGACCACACAAGTAGACAATTAATTCATTGGAAATGAGAAATGTTTATTTGTAATACAATATGCAATCCAGAATTCGCAAATCATTTCATTTTGGTTGATCAAATATCCCAGGTTGTCTCGAAAAGTCCCATGAAATTTAGACTTAATGGGCTGATTGACACATGTAGCCCAAATCCAAGGAATAACTCTGATATATATGACAACACAGCATGTTATTTTGTTGATTTTTATATGCAACTGATTATGACCAATTCTGGAATGGACCCAACATCACTGTCATCCACAGATTACGTATAAAACTAAGTACTCACAGAGTCAGGAGTGACGCCACATTTGATGAACTGGGAGAACTGCTTCTTGTAAGCATCTTCGTCGTCTTGCTGCAGTAGACGCATGTAGTCTGCAACATGCTGACCAAGGATGTGCATGCGATGTATGTCTGCTTTGAACTCGCCATTCTCGTTGTCATATCCAGGGAATCGCTTGCATCTAAAGAGGATAATGTATGAATATAAGATTACTAGCCCCACTTTTGCATAACAAAACATGCAGGTATATATATATATATATATATATATATATATGACACCTTTTACACCTTTTACACAGAACTGCCAAACCTAGTTTAAACACACACTTCTCAGGGCTTCATTTCTGAGACGCTCGATCGTTCTTCTGCACCAACATACACCTAAACTGACTTCCAGGAGAATGATTTTCCGTGCCCACACCACTTAACCAAACACATAAAAACCATCACATGTTGGAAGACCTTTAAACATAATCATGCACAAGGTATGCAAATCACTACTCAGCCAGCCCAGGTGAGCAATATTTAACTTTCCTGCATTTTTCTTATGTGGAGGACTGACTTCTCTAACTGGCTACATATTTTGTACTAAAGATACAACTCAAAATCATGTTAAATAGGTCAGCATATATCCATGTAGCTTTATGATGAAAAACACCAAGCAGACTAACATATTGCGATATTCAGTGATAACAGCTGCAGTGCTGTGATCACGATGATTGATGTTTTACGGCCACCTTCGTGCACCTGGTAGGCTAAATCGGCCGAGCGACCTCCGAAGGTAATGAAATGAAGACGAAACACCCTTCAGATATGCCCAGGGCGAGAATCGAACTCAGGTGGTAGTGATATGTGGTCCAATGCGCTACCAACTAGACCATGGAGGCGCCCCGCTGTGATCATGAACTAGTGGAGTGCAATTGTTTAGTATTACAAGGCACAATCACATATTCTTACAACTGTTACATTTTATCTACACCACAATGGCTACTTCTCAAACATTGTTACAGTTAAGATTTCAGTTCACTTTCACCAGAAATCCTTACTGTATTAGTGCTTGAGCTAAGTCTAAAAAAGGGGAGACAATGTCGAGTCACAGTAGGATGAATCAATAGCAGGGTTATGAGGGGCATACTCCCCTAGATTATTTTTTAGATACCAAATGGTGCCATCTGTGACATGCTGAAGACACTAATAGATCAAATTAGTGACACAAAACTTAGCTTTCATAATTACCATTTTCTTTACATAAATTTTATTTATCTGGCACAACTAATTCAGATTTTTGTTGAGTAATTCCACAGGTAAGTAAGTATACATATGGCTAATTAATCAGGCAGATATTTGTAATTGTGATGTGCTCTGCTGAAATTAATAAGAAATATTGAAGACTTTTTGGTCGTTTGCTTTCCTGAATCCTATCTAATTATACTCCCTCCAATGTGGACCATCGAGCTTGATGATAGTTCAGATGGGAACTGGACAATCTGTTTCCGAGTTGAATTTTACGCCGAAAAAAACACGTTCCACATCAGCAGTATGCACAGGAAACGTAACAGCTAAACTTGCCAGGATGATCAAGATCGGAAATTCAGCAGCATTACTGCAATGTAATTATTGTCTTCTCTTGCGTAACACAGATTCTTGGCAGTTTTAATTATTTAAGCTTCAGCTTCCACTGCACGTCATTTGTGTCTGTGAACTGTTATCCAAGGGCTACGTTGTCAGTGTGCATAAAGAAAAGCATACCAACAGATTTATTATGGGCATTATCAACAGTTATTTAATACATAAATATCAGAACTTTGATTACCATTAATTGATCTGGATTTCGAGAAAACCAAACCGATAAACTTGGCTCTCACTTAGCCTCTATATTGACTCACCGCCGCCAAAAACACTAAACAGCAACCAATGGCCATTACAGTGTTGATGTTACCAAACTGACCAATCACGAAGTAAAACAAGTGTTGTAAGCCGAAGAATACGACGTACATGTTTTATTCATAAATATGTGGTTTCCTGTTAGAGATCCTTTGGGAATATTCAGTTCCAGTAGGCTTCCGCAAAGGAAAATCACAAAAAGAAGTTGGGGCATGTAATTGATTATTAGCAGCACATCTTCAAATAATGATACGGCGATGCTGCATCATAAAAAACAAGATATAGCTATCACATAATGTCTTCTTAATGTGACAATTTGTAAATAAGTGTGTCAATATTGCTAAGACGTGGGCTAGCTCAAATACTGCTATATCCTCTACATCACTAATACTAACCTACTAACCCAAATGCAAAAATCACTTGGTAACTCATCTGACAACTTTTCAAGTAAAATAACAATCTCACCTTTTCATCTAATTTCCATCTCACCAAGACATACAAACCATTTTTTAGCATCTTTACCAAACTAAATCTGACTGATTTTGTTTATAGACAGTGTTGCTTCTAGGATCTAGCCAATGTGGGGGTGCTCCCCCTTAGGTTTAAAAAATTTGGATTTTAATGTAACATGGGCACGAAAGCCATTTAGGGGTACGAATGCATACCCCCAGGAATATTTTAATCGAAAATTATGACATTTGCATCCTATTTGGAGTATTAATACACATGTAAGCATAATTAAATGTGTGCATATCACTTACTTAACTATATCTCTAACATGAAAAAAAACAAGACTACAGAAATACTTCAAAATTCTATTGATAAGAGACGTTTTTATATATTCTACAGGTTTCTTCTCCTTTCACATATTTATTGCCAACTCATAGTCAAACTCAGCCACAACATTTTGATGTTTTAAATGTCATCAACACAATGAGGTGCTTTTCTTTTAATTTATTACGACGACTTGTCTCAATGGAGTTTTGGCAACTAAACCCATGCTCAAATTCACCAGTCTGATATGGCATTATTAAAGCAAAAGTGATGGGGAGACCATTAATGCGCACAACAGTTACAACATCGCATCATGGGATTTTATTCTGCGCCGTGGTGGTGCCCAGAGATTATGAAATCCCATTACGACAGATTACAAACTAAATACAGCATGCTTCGCCAGAGTTCTTTTGAGCTTGTAAAAAAGAATCAGGCTATAGTAGGGAAAACTTTATGGTTCCTTAAATTCTGGTACCCGCAAAATTAAAATTAATTCCAAGATGAAGGCAACTATTACAGATCTACGATGCCATTCCATAACTATATCGAGCAAAAATCGGAACCCAATTCGCATCCCATCAACCTAATCCAGTCGAGCTCTTGCATCATCCTGTACTTACCCATGAGGGATGTTCAGGCCACCATCAGCAGCACCCTTCAGTGCACCAAAAACCTTTGCGCCGGTGCTCGTTCTGGCCAAGCCCACATCAAGGTAGCACCGGAAGGGTGCTGGCTCTCCATCCACCGGCTCCACAATGTACTCGTCTCCATCTACCTCAAGATTGCCATCATAGATAGTGTCTAAACCGAACTTCTTCAGCATCTGGAAAATAGGACAAGAAATACAGCGAAGTACCTCATCGAGCAGCTGTATCCCATCTTTTGTGTCAAATCTTTATATGAAAATCAACAAGCATTGTGATACAAGACACAAGCTCCATGATAATGAACATTAAGAATAACATCTAGCTATAAACAAAACACTTCTGATATGCTCTTTCAATTATAATTCTGAAACATGGTACACAGTAGCTGTTAGAAAGACCAAAAGGCAACCTTTTTGAAAAACCACAAACCCACTACTATCTATAACTGCCTCAAAGAAATGGAAAAACTAGTATCCCAATTTCTCTAATGCAACTTTATACATATATATATTATACATCCACACATACAATGATTCATGAAATTAATTTCCAAGTGTTTTCCAAATGGTTTACTATGAACTGATTTTCATGAAATTACACTCTAGTGGTTTAAATGTCCAACTACTACAGAAAACCTCAGAACATGATTTCTGACCCGATAAAATTACAATTGCCATGTCAGGAGAGTAAGCTCTGTGCTTTGTTTAACTCAACATCCATACATCAGTCAAGATAAACTTCAAGAGTTTACAAGGATGTAGTATTTGTGAATGAACCATGTAAGCTTCGGTGCTGGCCACATCCGAGACAAAGGGCCAAATTCCCAGATCACAAATCAGGGCATGACACTTGAGATCCACTTGTCCTGTAGGACGAGTGCTGCAAAGTTTTCCTTGTCCCATCTGAAATTTACTTGTCCCAACAAACCTCCACAATTTATTAGCAGTGTTGAATTAAGAATGGTGTTTTTGTTTGATGTGTATTTATTTGTGAAACACAGGCACATGGAGGCAAAGCAGATGTAAACACAAGCACATGGACTGAAACTTCCGTGACCAGGTGACATTAATGAGCCAACTATGATCAACTTTATGCTGGCTAAACAGCTGCAGACATTGATAACGCATGCTGTGATTGGCCCACGCATTCGACATGTGCAACTGATTTCAGTCTTTTAGCAAACTTCGAGACGGTGATCTGGGAAAAATGACATGTGAATTGAAATGTCAAAAAATCATGAGTAAACAATCGTTTTCGATATCCTTCAGTTTACATGTCCTGTCCGCCAAGTACTTGGGATGATCTACTTGTCCCACATGCAAAACCACTTGTCACTGACAAGCGGAAATGTCCTGCCCTGCAAATTTCACACGACATCAAATAAACACTTACTCTTCGTGCCAACAGCAGACCGACACAGTATGCAGCTGCGTAGTTTGTCAGTCCAACCTTGACCCCATAATGAGGAAGTTCATGGGCATACGCAGCACAGATGACCACATCACCTTCTATCCTGGCGTAGGCAATCTGCAAAGTGACAAGGTACACCAGGTAAATATAACTCTGCGACTCTGACCAATTCAGTTTTTTAAAATCAATACCAACAAGAAATATGACACATTATACAAGAAAATTATCATCATCTTTGTAGTTATTATTACTATTTAATAGCAATTAAAATGGTGGACACCCGATATCAATTAAAACATAGTAATGACAATGACTTTCTTTTTCAAATTATGTTAATCAAAATCTCACATTAATCCATTATTTTTCAACATTCAGAATCTTCTTTAATATTAGTTACTGGTTTTATCATAGATGTCACATTGCAACTCCATTTTACCAACCAAAAACTATAAACTATCTACTCCTGAACATTAAATGACAGCACTTTAATTATTAAACAAGAAAAAGCCTTCAACAATATTAACAGCCAAGTAAAATGTTGAGAAGACCAGTTAGAATAAATGACAAACTGACAAGAAACTAACACAACTTCATTAAACAAGGATGAGCCTTGTCAGTATTTTTAATTTCTATGTAATGACCTCAACAAGTTGTCCAATTATAAATGAATAAGCCAGTCATCTAATAAGCCATGTGACATTAACTCTCAGCCATATAATAAATATTTTATACTATTAAGAAATTTTTGTCTAGATTCTTGACTTCATTAATATTCTGGGAACTAATGAATGTTAATATATTGTAATGATTTATTTAGCCTCAGATCTGGGCACACCCGGGACACAAGAGCAGACATGGGGTCAATTCCATTTTCCTCTTTTTCCCACGAGTAGGTACTCTGAGAACCTACTTCGAATAGTTCATATCTATGGTGTACTATCGATATATTGTTTCAACAGTTTCATTAAAAATCACTACCTACACCTTGTGACGATGTGCACGTACCAAACTTAATGTATGTCAAACAAAGCAAATGATTTCATACATAACGAAGGCCATCAAACTAGATAAATTACACCTACCTGGCAGATGATGTCGGTGTTGGTGAACCTGACTATCATTCGGTACTTGGGTGTGTTGTACTTGTTTTTGTCTTGGAATATCAGACGTTTACGAGCATAGTAATCGGTCCTGCCCTCTAGAGATAAATTAAAACAGGCTCGTGCTTTAAAGGTTGAATACCGTAAACTTTAGAAGTCCAACAAATCATTATGAGTGTCTTGGAAGATAATAAAATAAATCCAAGAAACTCGTTGGTAGTCAAACTTCCGACAAAACGTATCTTGGAATATTACGGACTAGTCTATCCGATGTCTGTCTGACAAAAAATTATTTTACTGGGCTATTTTTTTCTAATTAACAGAACTGCCCACACGAACAAGCTTAACCTCGAGTAGCACTTTTCTTCAACGCAGACAGAAGACGGGGGGGATTGCTGCCTTGTTTTGTCTCCCTGTGCTGGTCGGGGTGTACGGAAAGTGAGAAATAAGGGCACTACTGGTTTTTTTGGCATATTTTACTGAATTCTTTTTTATAATATCTTTTCTGTGTATTTCAGTGAAAATAAGTACATGTGTACATGTGCATTATCAACTTTATTATTCCTTCACACACTAAAAATCAAATCAGACTTGTAGTGTTATTAGTTCACATTTAATCATTCATAATTAGAGAAACTACAGAAGCTAATGATTCTAGTGCCAAATTACAGTTCGTTTTAGCCCAAACAAGATTAAAATAAACATTATAAATAAAAAAACATCTATAAGACATGTTGCTAAAAATCATAAGAAAAGGTTCCATTATTTCCTATAACCGTGGTGGTCACATGGACGAAAGGAAATTCCTTACAGAAACATAGGTGGGAATCAGATTCAAACCTGCAACCTGAAGTATGCCAGACAATGCTCGAACACTTGTATCTACAGTAAGATATCCCACAAAGATGTGCAACAACAGGATTTTATCCCATAATTAGATTAGGGGATAGAGCTACATGCATTCTGTCTACTTTATAGTTATTACTGGAAATATTAAGGCAACCACAAGCAAAACAAAAACGACTCATTTCATGAGCCCATTTTGCTTACGCCTATTTAAAAGCACTAAAAATATTCATTACGTAACAACACCTCTAGTGCAACTTACCTCGCCTCCTCTTGAATTTAACCTGGTATCTTTTGAAGTACTGTTTATTTTTGACGACTTTCACAAAGCCTCCCTTTGGCGCACGTCCCTTTCGTTTTGCCTGAAAGAAATTGATTACTTTGGTTAATTTTATTAGATGCACCTAAATATGATAGTTAACAATACATGATTATCCCTAAAATATTTGTGACTTGTCCCTGCGACGACATAAACTCTCGTCAAGTGAAACACAGCACAATAAGTGTAACGTCGTAGTTTCCAGACATATAAAAACTCCAAAAGCATAACCAATAAAACTATCGTATAGTATTATGATTATACTTATAGTCTATTGTCAACTTAAATCAACTTTCAACTGATCAAGTCTATTCAAGTATTTGGCTAAAGCTAAACTAATTATGGTGTCTCGTTATTCATGCATACACATTGAATAATGTATTTCCTTCACAAGCACACGATTTATGTTCGGAAAAATTATAACCATTCTTCTGTTGGTCTTATTTGCTGTCAATGAACAATAAATTAACAGAATATTTTTAGACGGTCACCGCGAAGGCGTGGGCATAAAAATATTAGCACACAAAGTACATCATATCGACAAACATCATTCAAGTTTTTCACTGTAACGATATAATAGTCATACAATACTAAAGTTCAATCATTACTTTACAACATTTTCAATTTATTTTTTCAAAAACTAACCATTTTGGCTCTAATATTTGAGAAAACCACCAACTGCCAGCTAATCTCAGCTGAGGGCTGACAGCTCTGACCGGAAAAGGACCGGGCTTACTCGAATACTTCCGGTTATAGAAAACGTAAATTTTATATTCCTAAAACCCATTAATTAATTTAATACATTGGTTTGACAAGCCTTTGGTTTGTACGCTATTCCACTTAATCTACTTCATCAATAAAAATAAATTACAAATTTAGAAAATAAAGTCATTCATATAACATTACGACATTAAACTGAATGCTCTCTGATTTAAAGATTAACTTCCGCTTTTAATCAATATTACAGTGTTTTGCTTTATTATGAATATGCTAGGTATGCCGTGACATTAACATAATGATTAAGTTAAGCCACAGATTAAACCTTGTTTCTAAATATCGTACTCCTGAGCAATAGGTATACAAGTGCCCATTTACGGCATTTTGTGTCGCCAATTCGAAATCTAAACAAACAAGTTTCGGACTTGTCTAGATCTAGGCTCTAGCAGTTTGAGGTGGAAATGTCATTTGTCATTCTTTAGACTCGTGCTCATGATGTGTATCATAACTTAATGTAAGAATTTCCCTTGTATAGATGTAATGTAAGTGAATATGTAATCTTGTTTAATACTTGATCTGGTTGAATAATTGATTTGGCTAATCATGATATTAATTTATAGACTATATAATATAATCATATCTAGATGTAGTAGATCTGTCATCTACTGATCTAGTCATCAAGACATCATAAATGTATAATTCATATCATAATCATATGATTAGATCTATATATGGATAGACCCTATCACCAGGCCTATGGCTATGAGGCTATGGCTATGATCGTAGTTTTTCATAGGGGAGAATTGGGGAGGTTCGTCCAGGCAGGGAGAAAAGGAACTGGATTATTCGCCCTCGATTTCATTTGCATTGGATTTAATTTCGGCCCATTTTATATTCGCCTGCTGGGACTATCACCCTCGACTTTATTCACCCTCAGTTAGTTACAATACAAGTTATTAACAATTAGATCAAATAGATCTACAATGATTCAACAATGTATTACCAAATAGTCAATATATATGTGTGTGTATAAACGTTAGTCATTTGATGGGGTGGAGCTGGTTTTATGTGTGCCCTGTGGTGGGATGGTGTGTGCATATGCATATATATATATATATATATATATATATATATATATTATATCACAACAATGGCGAATAGTCCATTTTATTAAGGGCAAATAACAATAAAGGGCGAATAGTCTTTTTCTACTGAGGGCGAATGCAACCAAAGGTGAATAGTCCATAACCTGGGAGAATCGACCACAACATTAAAACCCTATTCTTTATTTTTTAGTTTTATTACACTTAATAGTTTTAGGTTGAAACAACTGCGCATCCCTGCCGAGCTCTAAACCGGGGTATTTGTGCAATTCTATCAAAGTAACAACTAGCATGCAAGCAACAGATTATGGTATAAGTACAAGAGTAATTACTTATCTGACTTTATTTTTATGCAATATATTTATTAATTCAGCCATTACTTAGTTGATAAGTTCAAGCTGAATATTGTGTCTTTTTCTGGCAGCAGATGCACTACATACACCAAAGAAACTGGAGAATGTGCTGATAGCTATAATCAATAGCTATAAAATTGGCATTATGAATATGGATCTATAGCCACTTCAAATATTGTATTGATAATTTAGTGACCTTGATAATTTAATAATTAATCTGATGACAATACTCAACGTTTAGCTTTAGGCTCACATGTGTAAAAAAGACAGACAAGTAAATTTGAAGAAAAAACATTCACCAATGGCCTTAGCTTTAGTCAGATGTGTCTCTTGAACTGAGAATAAACAATTCTATCAAATCATTTACTACCTCTATGGAATCATAGGTAGACCATGGAACTTTCTTACACATGGTCATGCTGTGCGGGGTCAGAGGTTCAAATCCTGGTCTTGACATCACAGTAGGAGAGGCAACTGTCAAAGTTTTTTCCTCCGAATATGCCATATGTTGTAAATTTATTTGGAATTACTTCCTGTGGTGAAGCTGTCAATTACAGATCATTTGCATCTCCTTTGTTTGAGGTAGCCAGCCACTTATAAAATAACTGCCATTTTGGCCATTAGTAATTACAAATCTCCCGAGGAAGGACCTTATCATTCAAGACTAGACTAATTAACATCCCCGTGTTCATTGTCTGCTTCACATCTAATGACACTTTAGCAGTCTTAAATGTTGTCTCGCAAACCATGGGATTGAGATATTGTGAACTTATATTATTAGCACTTGCATATACTTTATTTTTGGTAATTATGAAACCAAACCGTATAGATTTTTTTACTATAGGTATATAGGTCTGACCTTTAAAACAGATTGAATGATCTTTGGTGTAGACCTCAGTCTGTACAGGTATTTAAAATATTACGCCCATGAATTACAGTATATGACTACAGTTTAGAATAAACTGTGACAGAGATTAAGTTTGTTTTAAAAAGAAATTAGATGTCACCCGTGTGCCGTTTTGTTAAGAAAAATATATAATCGGATGAAGTGTGAAAAAGGATGCATGTTTATATCAACGTTTTGTCTGTACCTTCAGGATTAAAGGGATTTCCTCCTATTGTTTGCCATTAAGACAAGTCAAAATCTGGTGCCCCCCCCTCCCCCCAAAAAAATCCCGCCACTTGTGGCTAAGATATATGTACATTATAATTTTAGGTGGGTGGGTGCATGAATTCCTGAAAGGTATCTAAAAGTAAGAAACAATCCGTAATTATTCTATGAAGTGTTACATTTTACATACAGTAGAGAAAATTAATCAAGACACCTCCAAAGGTAATGAGTCAAACTGAAAGATGAAAGCCCCTTCAGATTTACCGTATATACTCATGTATAGGCCGCACTCATGTATGAGCTGCACCAGGTTTTAGGACCAATAAACCCTCCTACAGTCGAACCTGTGTATAAGCTGCACTAAAATCAAAACATTTATTCAAAACCCAAAAATTCATACATCTCATCGCCTTCTTCGTCAGGGTCAGATTTGTCGTGATGTCCATCCCACAATTCGTCATCTTCCGTGCCATCTAAATCATTGCTGATAGAGCAGTTTTTGAAAGATTTTGAAATTATGGTGGGGTCGATAGAATCCCAGGCTGTTTTCACCAACTGTGTTATGACTGGTAATAAAGGCCGCTTCAGGTTGCCAGCTGCTGTTTGTTCGAAAGAGCGAGACGACATCCAGGCTGACCACAGCTCACAAAGTTTACACTTAAATGGACAGTTGATGGACACATGAGATGGCTGGAGAATTGATGTCAGCCCCCCTGGGATGACAGTGATATCTGTGTTGTAGTTACGGGCAGTACGCTGTTTCACTTTATCGCTGAGATGAGTGCAGAATTGATCCCAGACGAGTAGACTTTTGGTGTTTATAACTCCACTGCCTGGACGTCTGCCCCAAACTTTTCGTAACCGGATTGGCATGCCATCAGTGTCCATCCACCCTTTTGGGTGAGCGTAAATGATGACACCGGCAGGGAACTTCTCTTTCGGCATGGTCTTTCATTTGAATATTACCATTGGCTGGAGTTTGGTTCCATTGGCCATACACACAAGGACACCAGTGAAATGTGTTTTATCATGACCTGTGGTACGAATGGTAACTGTTTTCGAACCTACATAATCCACAGTTCTATTTGACAGAAAGTAAAAAAACACAGGCGTCTCATCCATATTTCCAATCTGGGATAGCGGATATGAATGTCTTAGTTTCTGGTGTATCACAAAGCGTTGGAAGGAAGTAATTTTCTCTTCAGGGTCAGCGGGTAGGCGTTGGCAGATCTTGGTTTTCTGTCAGAGTACCAGTTTAATATGCCGCATGAAACGTGTGCACCACCCAGCTGATGCAAGGAACGATTCATCATTAATTATCTGTTTTGCTTTCATTCTAATAGCACCACAGGTAACAACTTAACCCTGTTGTTTGTGGTTTCAGCTCTCTTCTTGGAGAAATGAAGACTCCCTCCCTCTGAGTGCCTTCTTTGCGTGGCATCTCAGCTAAGTCAAGCACGGATTTTCTCCAGTTACGCACTTGCTTGTCCGAAACACTGAACTCCCAAGCTGTCTGCTTGTTGTTATTACAACTGTCAGCATACTGCCCAACTTTCAGTTTAAACAATGTGTCATATGCACATCGCTTTCGTTTTATATTTCCAGACATTGTCGTTGTGTAAATATAACAAGTATATGAAGTTATGCAAAATGATATCTCATTTATAGTATTACGTTTCTGTAGTGCTGTTTGAAGTATTTTATTAGTAGTTGATATGTGTCAGCTTTGGGAATAATTAACGGAGTGTTTGGTGTAATCGTTTTTCTTTGATGTGGATTCTATGGTCATTATTGCGTTTACCGTTCCATTCAATTACACGCTCACTCATTTCAATTGTAATGACATGTCTTAGATAAACCAATTATATACATTCCAAAAATAACATCAGCCTCTAATAGTTTATGGAGGCGGCCGTTTTCGTACCACAGCCGATTTGGTCCTACACCTTTGTGATCATGTCACTAATTAGATAGAACATTGGATTAAATAATCATGGCCGTTATCATGATTAAGTTTGGCTTCGAAAGACAACAGCGAAAACACACATAATTAATTAGTTTGTTGTTCATATATTCATTATTAATGTTGAAAAACAATACTATTGTATTTCCCCCTAAATTATGCCAAATGTTACCTTCCCTTTTAGTCTGACCCATGTATAAGCCGCACCCACTTTTGACGGTGATTTCATGGTATCAAAAGTGTGGCCTATACACGACTATATACTGTAGCTCATCTACCATTTGAACCCAGGTGCTAGAGTAGGCCATACAGACATTCCATAATGTGTTATAAATAACCAAAATTTGATGGTAGTATCAGCTCTGAATATAAAATGGCCTTTTATAATGAAAGTAACGAAAGACATTTAATCTGTAACCCAGTATGGGTACTAGTAACTAAGTAAGTTAGGACTTTTTCCAGCTGGTATAAAAATTATTCGATCCCATGTTATATTTCATATCTATAGTAAGTATAGCATGTGATATATAGCTTGTAGTTGACTTTCTAAAAGAGAAATTTTAAGTTTTTTTTAACTCTCATATTTCCTAACAATAACAATATTTCTTTAATTATGACATCATTTCGCACGCACACAGACACCATCCTAGCTATGGTAGGCTAGTTATAAATGGCCAGTTATTTGGGCAAAGGAAAGGAACCTGATGATATGTAATGGACTGAAACACATCTGCTTGCCCTATTTTGATTAATCCGCAGGGGTACTGCTTTTTAAGGTGGCTACCAGTCGATCACTTTGGCTGACATGGTGTATCAGTGTGACGTTTATTATTATTCATTTACCAAAAGTCACTGTAGTTTGTGATTCGGTTTCACTCAGAATTGGCAGCTTAAATTGCCTATTTTTCCAATTTGTTTTGCAGTTTGTCTGATATGACATTGTCACTTGATATAAACTTTATAATACTGTAAACAAATCTCATCAGTCATGATATTCAACATGATGGGTTTTTGGACCTCAGTTATTTGGGGTTTATCCAAAAACAAACTCAGTGATAATACAATAACATTTATGACAATAAACATTCTGTCTTGTCATCATCATCATCATCATGGCCAAACCTCCACAGTTTTCTTTTAATTAAAAAGCTATTCACACATTTTATATAACTGTATTAGTACATTTCAACACTGTCAATATTATTTAGGATAAGTTCATTAGTAATGTGTTAACTAATGTGTTAATTAGTTCTTTTATTTTGTGTTGTTTTTTGCCATTCTAAAACAACATTTAATGGCATCAAGAAGTAGCCACATTTTGTAGCCAAAGAACTACAATATGGTGGCTTCTGAGTAGTAGTATGGCATAGTATTTTGATCATGTGACATCACATTTCAGCCATATCATGATCCTGAAACATTGCACTGTATATATATATATATATATATATATATATAGATAGATAGATAGATAGTTTAATCTGTACCTTGAAACGTTCAACACTAGAATGGTTAGTTCAAGACTTGTACTTCTTCGTGATAAAGTTTTTATGGCAATAGACTATTTCACCGACTGTGAGTTTTCTTTCCTAAATTTCTTGGTCCCAATTATACTATTATAATGACTAGTGAACTAGTTCATAGCTCACTAAAGATGTCATTTCTCTCCTTTTTTCCATGTGGACGCTGGGCTCATTCGGTTCTTGAAATTTGTATATAAAATTAATTGGAATTCAGTTTTTTTCATCCTTCATCTTTTGTTCAGAGTGTCTCTTGTTAGCTTATAACTGTAGTGATGACAAAAGTGATTTCCATACAATAAGTAATGGTCCAGTTGTTATTTTGTGAATTTCTTCAAAAGGGTCTATTTTCCGATTGGTCGAATTTTCTCGTTTAAAGCACGGCATATACATTTTTGTCCAGCTGAATTTCTGTACAGTTATCGAACATCTTGTGCTAATATTTGCTGTTTCGTGTGAAAACTGATCATCATTGAAGGCTTCCTATATAACCGTAAGGCTCTAATTTCGATAATCATAATGATAACCTCTTTATCGGTTTAATTACAGATAAAGAGAACTTCAGTACTATATGAATAATAATATATAAATTATTTCATTACCACAGATATTAATCGCTCAACACATTATAGCTGTGTTCGACAAATGATGGGGACACCTGGTGGTCCATCTGCAAACCAAGTTAACATTAACCAGTTGAAGAAAAGACTTCAGTTTACCGAAAGAAATTTGGAAAAGCTTAATTTCCTGGCAAGGGAGTGAGTATTGGTTGTTCACCACAACACATGCACACACATGCAAAATATTAAATATAATACATGTATTAGCCTTTATATTTGCATTGAACATACGAGGATTCAAGACTTTTAACTAAATTATTTTCACAGTAGAGAGCCCGATGAAGCGAATTTAACGTCTGAAGACTTGCAGTCATCCCCAGAGCCAAATGAACAGCTAACATTACAGGATCTCTCGCCATCCTCGCCACGGATAACTCCAATTAAGGCTCATCTTTGTGGTGATCTCCTCGCATCTTCTACACCAAAGATGGCGACAAGAAGCCATGCATCAGCACGAAGTAACCTAAAGACATATGATGGTCTTGTCATTCAGGACGACCATGATAAGTGCTCACAGCAGAACTGTACAGCGCCTGAAATGATGACCACGGTGAATATTGAGGTTGGAGAAATCTTACTTGTTGTATCCTATGCTTCGCCTGTCACTGTAATTTTGTGTTAAATAGTTAACACCACTAGTAAGTCTTTTCCAAGATAAAGGTCACAGTTGTCAAATTGGTTATTTTTAGTTAATTTCACTGAACAAAATTAATGATTCACTTTAAAAATAGGGATGAGAAATCTCCTATTTTGCAGTAATCTGACAAGTTTGATGATTTCCATAATCTTTTGAGAAATGTTGGGGTATATAATGTTCGCCAGGGTTTTTGTCGCATTGTGTTTTAAAGGTGACTGATTTGACAGAAGGCTGCCTGACAAGCTATAGTCCCCTATACTAGCCAATGTTTTCTTTTATTGGTGTGTAAATTCAGTTAAGTTGGCCACCAAAATACAGAAAACCAGTAAATATCACGAAATTGGCCTTTGAAATATAATTCACCATCTAATCAACATGTTTTCTGTATTTAATAGGGTCATAACAAAGATTTAACAAACCTACTCTTGTCCCTGAGTAAAATCAGATTACATTGTCTGTAGTACTCGAGTTACTGTAAGCCAAATTTTAACGGGGGCTTACAGTGCCCTCCAAACCTCGGCTGCTTTTGGCTGAATTCACTCCAGATTTCCTGCTATGACAACGTATGAAATAAATTATTTTGCTCCGATTATTAAGCATTTGGTGACATTTTATTATTACCGTAGATAATACTAAATAAACAGTAAATATTTAATATATTAGCTATAATAGATAAACAGCTCTTACAAATGATGTTAAAACGATTCATAAATTGTTTCTGATCAATCATGCTTATATAATATTATGTTTGTGTATTGTACATCTATGTTAAGAGTCCTCTTCTTTTATAATATATATGGTGCCATACTAGGTTTATATATGTTACGTAATTGTTTTCTTTAGATTCCTGGAAATTTACTCGAAGAGGAAAATGCTGAACTGCGACAGAAGTTGTACAACCAGCGTAAGTTAAATGCTGAACTGACAGCAAATAGTCATGAACTCCTCAGCCAGGTGGAGACACTAACCCATCATCAACATCAGTATAAACTAAAGGTATTGTTAATAATTGGTTGTCGTTTTTGTTGATATTTTGTCAAATAGTTCTTATTTTAATTAGAACATATCTAATAGAGAAACATTATTTTAATACAAGTGTTCTCATGTCATCAGCTGGATAGCCATTGTGACTAACACGTCTATTGCTACTATTTACATTGCAACAGATTTCCTTTCGTGTTATAGCCCCAGCCAGACTATGTCTAAAGGATGTTTCATCTTTCAGTTTTCTTCATTACCTTTGGGTGGGGGAACTCTCTCTATCGGGTGGCCATAATACATTTCAAGCCAATTGAAATTGTTCCTCAAATTACAATTAAACCATCTGATCAGCTTTCACTCATAATAACTGAAGAATACTTAGTATGTTAAAAATTATGAAGCTCTATTTAAAATGATGTTTGTGATATCTGCGTTCCTGGCATTTGATCTACTGTTCGTGAACCAAAATCAGTCACTTTTTAACCGTATAATCTTTAACAAAACACTTTCGTTTGTAATGTACTAGAAATTTTAAGTCAATATTTAATAATAATTGTAATAGTAGCAAAATAATAAATATTATTGTTATACATTGTCATAAAAATGAAAGCTAGTAGCAAACATTATGTATAATATATTTATTTATTTGTTAAATACAAATTATATATTATATCTGGCATCTTTTAAAAAGGTTTATATGTTATACAGAAAATGGAGGGTGTTTGTGGCAAACTAACATTTTATGTAGATTTTATAATTTTTTTATTTGTTTTTCTGTGATTTTAGCTCATGTTTATCACTAATAGCATGATCGTTTGTCTTTATTCAATGATTCTGTAATGTAAATTGGATGCCATAAGAAATCATGTTAAATGTTAATGTTTCACTCACACTTTTGTGCACAAATGGGCCGAGCGACCTTCAAAGGTAATGAGGTGAAGCTAAAACGCCCTTCTCACCGGCTGGGGTTTGAACCCAGGAGCTATAGATTTGTGGTCAAGCACATTACCAGTTAGGCCATGGAGGCACGCCAAAAAACAAATCCCGTTAAGAAAACACTGCTAGTCTATGTGCTGACACTGATAGTAAACAAAACTGCTATTATAAATTATGTTTTTATCAATGATAGAATTATATCTGCTTTTATCGTATTTCAATTCCACGAAGAACGCAATCACTGACAAACATTTCGACTGATCTTGGAACATTTACTAGCAATTAGCAAATAGATTTCTTACTTTTCAGGTGATTACTAAAAAATGTCTACACATTTCTCCGCATCTCATTCATACCATAACCAAATATACTAAAAAAATATTTCCATTACTCTAGTTGACACAGTTGCTCGAACAACTGGATGAGTCTAAAGGAATCACAGAACAGCTGCAGCTGATCGTTAATGACAAAGAACAGTTGGCTGAGCAGCTGGTCTCTGAATTAGAGTAAGTATTAGAACCTGTACTAACAATGAAACTCTTCTTCTGTTGGTTTTGGTGTCTTCTTTATCAGTGATCTGAGATGGAAGATAAAAGATTTCTCTCAACGGATGTGACGAGATTATAAAAATCATTTTGGTCCAAAATGTTGAAGTTTTTGGTTAACGCGAATTATTTTTTGGCATTTTGGATCAATAGACTAAAGAAACATTCCAATGGAGCAGTAATTATAGCGCTGTACTGCATATCTCCAGGATGTTGGTTCAAATTTGGCTCATACTTGTGTTTGTGGGATTTATTTCCGTGGACAGAACCCTGTTGGTCTTGTGTCCTACTCATAACCAGCACCGAGGCTTTAAAAAAACTCGAATCATAAACCATTAAACTAAGTGTATTAGCATCAGATGGTTTCTGTTTATTTCACCGAGTTGACATCATTTATTTAACTACCTGATAGATGATTGTATGATTTAAAACACAATTTATGACCTACAATTAAAACAGGTAAAAGAATGAGTTACCTGATTTATTTGAAGAGTTACATATCCATGCCCTGAAAAAAAGATGATACGAAATGATAGTCAATGAACATTGTTGATTGTTTACAAAAGAGGATGATTTGATTTTGACATCTACGAGGGTTAAGAAATCTCTGTAATGTGGTCTTCCATGTTACAACGTTTCATCCTGTTACATGAAAAGATTTGAAATGGATTAATATTATTTAAATATAATTTATACAGTGCCCTATCCTAAAGCTGCTCATTGGCACTTTACAGTATTGTTATCCCTGGCTCAGACCTGTTTCAATCCGGCGCACACATCAACTCCCAATGGAGCATACAACCTGTCAGGTTCTTATTTTTGGCTAGGTGAACCAGTCGTAACATGACAGTATAGCAGCTCTCTGGAGCCTCAAATCCGTGGCCCTTCAGTTACGAGACCTACGTTCTAACTAACTGCACCATCACAGTTAGACAAGTTTGTCGGATTCTACCTTTCCTGCAAACCAATGATCCCTGACTCTGATGTACATGGACTATAACACACTATACATTTAATATAAATTTCTTTGTGTATTGATTTTTATTATCAAATATAACAGTCTCATTGAATATGTGCAATTGTTTTTAGTTCTGATGAGCTAGTCTGATTTAATATTAAATTTTATTGTTGTAGACATGTTTTATGTCTTATTGTTCTAAATAATATATGTATGTCTATATATATATATATATATATATATATATATATATATAATATTGTGTATCTGTGTTTGTGTTTTATAAGGAAATATTTCTGAATAATATATATATATATATATATATATATATATATATATATATATTTGAATATATATATATATATATATATATATATATATATATATTATTCAAAATTTAAGACTTATAAAACATTTCTATATCAATAATATTTAATATTAAATCACACCAGCTCATCAAAACTAAAATCACACACACATACAGCTGTACATAATTTATTCTACGAAGTATAGTCATTCTAACCCGATGATATCTGACACATGTATTATCCTACTATCTAACCAATGATCCAATCTGACAATATGCCACGTGACTAATCTCACCAATGCTGAGGACTGTAAATATGAGATACCAGATACTCTAAGTGTTACAGTATTTTGTATCGTCTGTTGTAAATTTGTCTTTTCTTATTTTTCAATTGTAGCAAAAACCAAGCTTACACAACAGACATTGAGACAAAAATGGAGAAACTTACTAAAGAATTTGATGACCAGATTCAAAAGAATGAAGAACTCGCTGAATATGTGAACAGGCTGAGAAGTGAACTTTCTGTCTGCAAGAAGTTGAAGGAAAGGTTCGTATTTGCCTGTCGTTCTGTGAACTGTTTATTTTTCTTGTCAAAGTGATTTGTAAATCTGTTGATGTTGATTATCCGTGTGCCAGGGATGGGACAATTTAGCCTATCATGTGCACAAAAGTGGCTGTAAAACATCAATCATCATCATCACCATGTGCCAGGGCCTGAAACATCGGTTGCCTGGACCCCCAGGGCAAGGATATTTTCATACCAGGATGGTGCTGATCGTCAGTCACTTGCCAGTTCGGGCAAGTGCCTTTTTGAGACAAAAAATCACGAAATATGTGTGTGCACTTGCCTGTTGAGCAAGCCAATTTTTTTTTTAAATTCCTGCTGCGTACCAATACTTATAATCGGTGATGTCAAGCTGCCTGTGTGTGCCAGCAATGCTTAAAGCCAAGATTCCATATACATGGCATTCATATGCAACATTGCAGGATCCATGTGTTTTTCGGAGACCCCTCTCACCTTCTTATCTATTTTTCTTAGGAAAGCTTGTCTGGACAATCGAAACAGACAGTTGAATCCAAGTCGTAAAATTCTCAATTCAACACATATAGATTCAGCACATATTCTCGATTCAGCACATATAGAATCACACTCATAGGTTTACATGTTTTCCATTTTTTGTTGGATTCGCATAAGGCATATCAAATCTTGGCTTAAAACCGAGATTCTATATACGCAGTATACGTAATGCAACATGCAGTAGTGTATGTGACATTGCGGTATGCATGTGTTTTGGACACCCATCTCACCTTCTGACCTATTTTTCTTTGGAAACCCTGCCTAGATAGTTGAATCCAGAATTTTATGACCCGGGTCGTAAAAAGGTTCCATTCAACCACCTATTTAAATGGTGTCGCTGATTAAAAGCTGTATTTTATTTATATAGTGAGAGTGAAAATGCTATGGGTAACTCAGCAAAGCAGCAATGGGCTTCACTGAATAAGCATTTCTTATCAAACACTTCTCTATTTGTCAATTTTTATTGCAAATACATGTGAAAACATTTGTTGGACACGTGCATTTCCAGTCTACTTACCCAGGGGCAACTGAATCAGAAAAACAATTCTGGCCTTGCTGTGTGCTGACATTTTGTCTGATGTTTCGGTTTTATTTCATTTCAGAGCGGAACAAGAATGTGAACGAGCTTTAGAAGCTGCAGAAGCAATGCAAAAATCTGTGGAGGATTTCCAACGAAAGAAACAAGCACACATATATCAGGTGTGTGTTACAGTCTGGTTGTGTGTGGGGGGGGGGGGGGAGCGAGAGAGAGAGAATAATTGTGCTTGTAGCATTTGATGATTCGTGATATCTTAGGGTTGGAAATAGTCACTTAAAAAATGGATACTTTCTTTGGAGTTGTTTTTGTATGTGAAACCTAACAAGAAACACACACACAGACACACATAAAACTATGTATTTAGTGAGAGTGTGTATATGTCTGTTTGTGTGCACACGCAGACACATTTAATTGTACTAAAAAATAATTCATAAATGTGGTAATTTTATGTTATGGTCATTTTCCAGCAAGAGTCGACTGAGAAACAATTAACAATTGAGTTAAGTGAATCTCATGAACATCAGCAACGGCTGGAACAAAGGCTTATTGAGACTGAAGGAGAAATGGCTGATCTCAGAGAGGAAATTAGGTAATGAACATGTACTATCATGATAACAGTAATCTCATAAATATTAATAATGAAATAACATTAATAGTAAAAGTAGTAATAACATTAATATACATTTTTATATTTATACATTTTTAAGTGAATTGCACCATTCACGACACATCTAAAGGTTCCAGTATTTGTGCAGATGCATTTACCAGCCCCATGACTAGATCCCTGGTGGTATTTTAAAATAGTCCATAAATGTATATCTTTGTATTCACCAGATGTCAGCACAAAAATTCATGTTTAAAGATGAAGAACGAATGACAAAAGTTTGTCAAAATAAGAATTAACAAAATTCTGATTTGCTGAAGCCATTATAACTATAAATACATCTACATTATAAAGTATATTAGTGATATAATATACAGGTATTATATACAGGTATATACAGGTTAATGGGCGATTTTATTAAGAAGGTGCCCTTTGGCAATATAACCAATATATCCTACGTATGTGAAACATTAACTCACTCAACCCCCCCCCCCCCATGTTCCATTCCTTAATGTGGTGAGGGTGACTCATATGTCTCAGTGACCCAGAGAGCTATGCCATCAGGATCTCTGACTTCTGTTACTGTTAGGAACACCCGAGCTGAACTGGTCAATGGGTCACTGGCTTGACTGATATAGACTAAAGGTCGGGTGGGTATCTCGAACAGAAACCTTCAGTGCTGAAGTCAGAGGTATTAGGTCACCCAGTGCACTCTTATAGACAACAATACCGTGCAAGTAAATGAAAGAGGAAGAAAGACTCACTCACATACTCATTTACATCTGGATTATACTGACAGAGTGAGGTTGGCAGAAAGTAATCATTGACCCATAACAAGGTACGGGTTACCATCGTCCGTCATGCCAATCATTTTAAATATAAATGTCGCACTGAACCAGAAAAAAGTTAATTGCTGTTCATTACAACTTTTGTTCCATCAAATTACCGATATCTCTTACGTGGTTGGGAAACTAATTGCAGCTTGTTATGAGGCTGGCATATACTGAGTTCATTTGCTTTTTCAGTTGTCCCTACTGTTTGGAATTCACTCCCTGGACATGTTAAGTCATCAAATAGCATAGTTTCTTTCTATCACCATTTGAAAACAAACTTGCCTATCCTTCCTACGTTTCATTGCCATCCCATCTTTGGTTGAATTTGCATTGTACCTGAAATATGAGTTTGTCCAACCCCTGTACTAGGTGTGCCACTGAGCTCGATTCTTTTCGAGGATATTGGCGCTATAGAAGTTTTGTAATTATTATTATTATTATTATTATGTAAAGCCACTCATCTGATGAATCACCCAAACTCATCAGGACTTTTTAGTGGTTATGGATGTTTACAGATGGATGCATACCTTTGGAAATGGATGTATGTGTTAGAAGTGGATGTTTATAGTGCTATTAGCTAGCCAAGTGTCATCATGTGTATGTAGACTAAGAAACACGTGCAAGACACACATACACACAGAGATACACATACACACAAGAGAGAGAGAGAGACAGAGAGAATACTTTTAATTCAAACTTTTAATTTCAATTGTCTGTTAATTTTCCACATTTGTTTTACTATAACGTATATTCCTATAGTCGTTTCCGAGAAGAGAACCGTAGTGAGAGAGATTCAAGAATGTTGATAGAACAACAGAATGTTGAACTGCGTTCACAAGTGTCTCAGCTGACAGCAAAACTAAGTGAGTTTGGCTCAGTGGTTAATGTGATATCCTGATATATGAGCAATATCTGGTCTGGGTCCACTATATGCAATGCAATGCATTTATCTGCTGATTGCTAGAACAGCTGAATACACAGTTAGATTAATGGAATTGTGTAATTTTACACACACATGCACAGAGAGAGAATGAGAGTGAGAGAGTTCCTGATAGTTCAGTGGTTAGAGTACTGTACTACAATACACTACTTCATGATTCGAATGTGACTCGTACTTGAGGTTTCTCTAGGAAGTCACCTCACAGTCATATGTCCAAGACATGACTGGCACTGAGACTAAACAAAGAACTCACTAACTCTCTAACTCTCTCTATCTTTCTTTCAACTCTCTCTCTCTCTCTCTCTCTCTCTCTCTCTCTCTCTCTCTCATTCTCTCTTAAAAACACACACACGCATACAGACCTTTTTATTTATCTGTTCTATAGCAGGTTTCAGATTATAACCACCTCGAGTAAAAACAAGCAGTTGTTCCTTTTTTGGTAAACTTTCAGACAATCTCAGCAGTACTACCTCTTCTAATTCTGAATCACAAAAGAAGATGCAGTCATTGGAGCAGTTGGTGTTAGAGCTGAGACAGGCTTTAGAACTAGCAAACTTAAATATTATGCAGAACGAAGCAAAACTAAATCACGCGCTCTCCTGTCAGGTAAGCTACTGGTTTGAGTGTCTCAGAAAACTCAAATTTTAAGTTTTTATATTTATAATGATCTGATCTGTATATTTACACTATTGAAACATATTTGCTTGTAATGTGCTTTTTAAGTTAAGTTTTAAAATCAATTTAGATATCTAGAGATATTTTACTATAAAACTGAATTTGTGTATTTGTTGTATTTTTTATTTGTTTACTGATAAAATCATGCTAAGAAGCAAATGCTGTTACTGTATAATAATAAAAATACTATTAATAATAATGATTATTATTATGTGTAATTATTTTGGTATGTCATCCACTCAAAATACTTCAAGTTATCAGTTAACACAGCTTTAGATCTGCTATCATAATAAATCCATTTCAATAGGAGATAATATATTATGACCAGTCAAATTGTTCAGTGGTGCATGACCATATACAGTAGACCAAACAGAAGTTATATAATACAAGGTATTTTTATCAATGGTTTAAAGTTATTAATTATTGTTCCATTTTTTCTCGTTTAGACTCCAGATCCTTCTGATAGCGGCCTTGGCATGTCGGATAATTCGTCATCTTTGATCCAAGAATTAAGGTAAATCTAATAGGGCTTATTTTTTTCCCCGTCTGTCTGTGGGACACTTAAAATGATTGGCTCAGTACCGGGTTCCCATGTGTGTCCTGGAAAACCTGGAAAATAGCATATGCATTTTCCAGGTCTGGAAATGTCTTTGAATTTTACAAAGTCAGGAAAAGTCCAGGAAAAAATACTGCCTGAGAAAAAACAAACTTAGAATAAAAACTCTACAAATAAATATTATGCCTGTAAAAGAAAACTTAGATTACAGAAGAAAAGAATCATGATAGCCCATATTTGTTATAATTTAATTAAAAATGGGTAGATCATACAGCTAGAAGGGGTGAGGAGGGCGTCGCCCCATAAAAATGTCAACAATCCATCAAACATTGATTAAATATGTTGTACTTTTACAGTCGTATCTTTATTTAAAACCCTTAAATCTTATATACTTTATCCTGGAAAATGGTAATTTTTTCCTAGAAAAGTCCTGAAATTGTTCTGGAAAATTATATTTCCTTGCCTGTGGGAACCCTGTCAGTAGTCTTGTTTCACTCATTGAGATCACCAGAAGGTGTTCATTCATTTAGTGTCTTCATCCCTGATCAAAATGAACTGGCTCATCGTAATGATTGAAAATTTTAATCTAGAATCCAAGAATGGATTGTTTATCAGAAAAACTGACATGTTATGTATAATGTATAGCAGCTTTCACAACCTAAGTGGAGAACTGTCTTTTCAGCATTTAAATCAAATTAAAGTTGAGTGATTGTATAAATTTGTAGCTACTCAGCTGTTACATATTAATTGTTGTATTATGTCCTGCTGTATTTAATCTGTATAATCTCAATATAAGTTTTGTCAAAGCTAAAGTTTTGCTTCATCAGAACCAAATGTTTTTTTTATATATACAGTTCTAGACATCGGGTCAATTCCATTTGGTCAATTCCACTCAATTCCATTTGGTCAATTCCAATTCCACATCAAATTTATCAATTCCAATTACAGATAGAGTAGGTACTCCGAGTACCTACTTGGCACACCTACTCCAAATAGTTTATATTCCAAGTAGGATTGTCATGGAAGAAATATTTCTGAATTAAAAAATTAAATGGTAAATTGATTTGTGGATTTCCTTTTTTTGTAGCGAACTTCAATTCCAAATTTATCAATTCCAGTTTAATTTTTTTTTTTTTTATAAATAAGCAATTCCGAAATTGAATTGACTACAGTTCATATTTGTCATGCCATAATTTTTATCAAACCATCTCCTTAATGATAGATACAGCCAGTTATTTATTCTCATTTCAGAGAAAAGCTCCAGGAAAAGGACAGAGAGATAATTATGTTGAATTCAAGACTACAAAATGATGAACAGATTCAGGAGAACGATCCAGAAACGGCACCGATCCAGATAAAAACTGAAAAAGATCAACTGCGTAGGTTACCATATCGTATCTGCTTGTTGCGTCTGTGGTTCATAAGGTCCAGCTGGCTTGGTGCTAAAGGTGGCGGTCTCGAGACTGGGAAGTATCCAGGTTCAAATACACTGGCCAGCTAGCCAAGAGTTTGACTTAGCCATTATGGCTAAGTCAGTATTTGACGTAATTGGTGGTGTATTATGATGGTTTTGACTCCTATAAGTGGCAGCCGGAAGGAGCATTCTCCTTCCGGAGTCAGTAATGTCATTGGACTGAATAGATTGACGCCATGCGGTAAAAACTTAGACAATGTGTAGATGAGTCAATCTGTTGACCTCAATCACAAATAAAAAGTTTGTGTGATAATAAATAGGAACAATCACTATTTATTTATTATAACCCAATTAATAAAAGCAATTGAGTAACCAGGATAGTATTTGGACACTTAAGGTTTCAGTAAATGTCGCATCATAACAAAGTGTTCTCCTATTTATAAATTGTCTATTTATTTGGCTGTTGCCATTTGGTTCTTGTTATATTTATTCAGACACCAATATGTCGCCTGTTATGTTTCTATTTTTTTGTTCGGAGGATTTTTTTGGCATTTAGTATTTCTGTAAATTAAGTCTGGTTTCCAATAAGTGTATTTCTCTAACATTTCACCACTCAGTAAACAGTGTTGAAACACTATATTTTAATTAATATAAGTGTTGGGGTTTTTTTTTTTTGGGGGGGGATTGTTGCCGGTTGTTATTCTTTTGAATCAAATTCTAGTATTATACATGTTTGAGGATGTCCCATCCATCACTAAAATGTTTCAGTCTGATCATCTAGTTTCCATTGGGAGTAGCCCCATACTCTATATAGCCTTGGTATTATGTGTATAGCTTTATCTATTTTTATACAGATGCTAATAGCATTCCAAAAGTTATCATTGGGATTAGTTTACTAGACATTTCTACAGAGTTATCCAATTATTTCTTTTTTTGTTGTAAACTTGACTTTTTATTTCATGTCTTTTATCGTATTACTGCACATATTGCATTTCTGTATCCAATAAGCCTGAAGCATGATGACGTCACAAACCAAAACAAACCAGCTGCGCTTTGCATTGTGGGATTTATAGGGGGTCCGCTGAGCGATAATACCGTAATATTCCCACCATTTTAACCTTAAACGTCAGTGTTCCGGATATATTATAATCATGCCAAAAACTAACTTCTGTGTACTGTTTAACTCTGCTTCAACACCGAAAAAGCCGGCACTGTTGAAAAATTGTATTTCAAAACTGAAAAATCAGATTATAACTATAAGCTAATCGTCCGTCATTGCTACTTTATAAAATGATAGTAAAGTGTGGTATTTAACATTGTAAACCATAGTACAATAGTATTCACTGCACATAACAAAGACTGTTAAAATGGGATGTTCATAATAAATCACACTAAAATTTTATTTAACGAAAAAAAGAAGAATAGAGTCCAGTATATTGGTAAATTTAATTTATTATTTATGGATATAATAATATGGTAAATTACACTTTATTTACCAATATTATTATCTATGATCTGATGGATAATAATATTGGTAAATTACACTTTATTTGCACCTTTCACTGTTTCAGTCAATCCTTAGTGGCTCACACTGTAATTTAAAAAAATTGACTCGCAGATTGTCATTTTGAATTAAAACTACTCAATGCTTTCTCAGCGTTTCATCCCACGGCCAACACGTGCCAACTTAAATGTTTATATTGCTTACTAGTGGCATGACAATACGGTACGCAGGAGTTAGTTTTTGGCATGATTATAACAGATCCGAAACATTGACGTATAAGGTTAAACTGGCGGGGGATTATCATGGTATTATCGCTCAGCGGACCCCCTATAAATCCCACAATGCAAAGCTTCACATATTTCCCTGGTCCAGACTTAGTCCTCTTGGGTCACAATTTATTGCACAGACGTATATTTGATAAGTATTCTGTGTTCAAATTAGTTTACGGTTGTCGCTGTATGGATAATTGATAGGACATTTAAAACAATCAGTGTCTGGTCACGGTTTTGTTTACTTCAGAAAGTCACGTTGAACAGCAGGAGTTGTTTATATCAAGTCTGGAGGAGGAGAGACGAAAACACACAAACCGATTGTTGACTCTGGAGGAACTAAGAACGGAGCTCGAGTTACGAGTGTCGTCCCTGATGTCAAAACTGGAACACAGAACTAAACAGGCTGACTCTCTACAGAAAGAACTAAATGAAGTGAACTCTCATACAGTAACCCTGGAGAGACAGGTGGGTAAAACTGGGCTGGGCTGGGGGGGGGGGGTACAGTTGGGTAAAAATTGTCTGGGAGGGGAGACGGGTGGGTAAAACTGGTCTTGGAGGTGGGGCAGGGGGTGTAGTGATGGTTGGGTGATGAAATGAAAGAGAAAAAGTCTAAATTAGTTTCATTTTATCTTTATGTATTGTGTGTTCTTTTATGAATCTAAATCATCAACAAAAAATATGAGATGTTTCATGTCCCTTACCTTACTGATTACCAGAGTATCAGAGCTAACTCGCCTGCTCATATACTCACTCATGCACTGATCCACTCACTCTCTGTACTTAGACAGCCAATGTAGTGCACATACGCACACAGACACACACACACACATTTCTGATTTAATATTATATCAATAATTAAGTATTGTCTGTTTTAAGTCGTAGTCTAAGTTTGGTTCAGTTACATTTAACAATTACTATTATAGGATCCATAACAGTTGCAGTTATGTTGCATTCCAAATTGCGGTTACATTTACAATTACATTCTGAAAACAAGTTCATCTGTATTTACAGCTATAATTAAAACATGCCGGTTGTAATTAAGACTGCCAAATATCATCAACTTTGTTTCACTCAACAGTCAACTAAAACACAAAAGGGGCCCGTAAAACATCAATCATCATCATCACCTTCACTCAAAAAAAATAAACCATTGTGCGAGTTTGGAAATATTACATGTTCAGCGGAAGGCTCTTCTATGCGTTATGATAATATTGATGGCCAGAGATAATGCTGTTATTATGTTATGGAGATCAGTTCCAATAACTCCTCGGACAAGTATTACCAAACCGACTTTTGTGTATTAGAGATACAGTAATCTGTCAAACTGTAAGCCTCCCAGTATTTGTGTGACCAAAAATATCCAGTTTATCATATCATTACAGAAAGTAGCAATGATGAACGCCTTTGGCAGTTACTGTAGCGGCATGAGGTCAGATTTGATACCTTTAATAATAAGATTAAGGGTAAAAGTAGTTGCCGTTTTATAGTCATCTTCATCTATGTGGTACGTTAAACGGGTGAACCACCTCCAGTGAAAATTAAGTGAGATTTTATTTTATGACAGCTGCGTAAGGCACAGAATGAGAGTGGAACTCTGAAGAGGCAGCTGGCTGATCGTACCAGACAGAGTGAACAGCTGATGAAACAGAACAGGCAGCTGCAGGAACAGCTGGATGGAGAGACAGATGAAGTACAGAAGTTGAAGAATGAAGTACAGTCATTAGGGTGTGTGTGTGTGTGTGTGTGTGTGTGTGTGTTTTAGGGTACATAGTAAGAGGCAACAGGCACAGAGCATCAACATATCTAAACATCCTTCGAAACCTACCTCCATAAATCTAAATACAACTATACATACATTAATCTAAAAATAAAATGTTCCATACCTCCACATATTGATAGATGTGTGCATATACCTAAGCATGTGTCTGGTCTACTCATCAGCCTGTGGGAACCAGCTAATTCGCTTTTCGTAGCGACAAATATGTCACGCCCACAGGAAAGCGGCTACATGCAGGCTACGTACAAAAAGCGGAAGCACGTAAAAAACATACCATTTGATACCACAGCTCGCAACAAACAACACGTGCGTGTGGTTCAATGGTGACTTGCTACATACATATCATAAGTGTGTGTGTGTGTGTCCTTTTTTAAAAGTTACTATGCCAAAAAACCTTAAGTTGTTCTGTCTGGGAATAACTCACCCAAGTCAGATCACGTCAGTTGTGAGAAAGTTTATGTTAATTACCTAAGAAGACTTATTTATGACTATTTTTTAATTGTTGTATCTTTCTTTAAAGCAACAATATATCAACTTTATATTAAGTAAGTTATTTTATTCACCATTTCCAATCATGACAATAATAATAAAATTTGAAAGTTAAAATATATTAATGCGGAAATTGTGGGACAGGTATAGCAATGTGCTGTCTTCCTACTGGCGCCTACAATTGATAATATTATTAGAACATGAGAAATATGAAACAGATTAATTTAGCAATGAGAAACAATGGATTTGTGTTATTGTAAATCATAACTAAGACATATAATTGCATCAGAGAATCATAGATGGGATGCATTCTTTACAATCAAACCAGGACAATTATTTTTTTATACCCCAACTGACACTGTTTTTAAAAGGTCAGCTTGTATAATCGGTTCTTGTCATGTGTGGAATACTATTAAAACTGATAGCTTATTTCCATCTGTGCTAAAACTATGTATTTACATTTTCAAACCAGACCTAATGTCTGCTGTACAAACAATATATTTTAATAATAAAGAGGTTTAGTATTATTAATGACGAACAGACTAAAGTTAGCCTTGAATGTCATGGTATAAACTGGACATTGAGATAGGCAGAAGAAATGTTTATATGTCAGTAACAATTAGTCGCCTATAAATATCGCTTCAGTGTCAGAGTTATTAATTGTAATTATCAATATTTGCAGAAATCAGATGAAAGATACAGAATCTAGAAATAATGAACACCAAATAGAACACGAGACAAGATTGGAACAGCTACAACTAACTGTATCTCAGGTTCGTATATATATACTTTATATACGGGCGGGTGGTTGTATGGGTGGGTGGGGTATATGGGTGTTTGCAAGTGAGTGGGTGAGTGAAAATAGTGAGTGAGTGAGTGAAAAGTAGTGAGTGAGTGAGTGAAAATAGTGGGTGAGTGAAAATAATTAATGAGTGAGTGAGTGAGTGAGTGAAAATAGTGAGTGAGTGAGTGAAAATAGTGAGTGAGTGAAAATAATTAGTGAGTGAGTGAGTGAGTGAAAATAGTGAGTGAGTGAAAATAATGAGTGAGTGAGTGAGTGAGTGAGTGAGTGAGTGAGTGAGTGAGTGAGTGAGTGAGTGAGTGAGTGAGTGAGTGAGGGAGGGAGCGAGCGAGCGAGCGAGTGTCCATTAACAATTATTTATTATGTTTATGTATCAGAGATGTTTTCTGTTTTTTATCTTTAGCTTAAACAAAGTTTGTCCGAGAAAGAAGATGATCTTCGGAAGACTTTGACTGACATGGATCAAGTATCCCAGGATCTGAATGCTAAACAGATGGCCGTCCTTGACATGCAGCAGGTAGTACATTATTGGTGTTAGCAATATGGAATGTGACTGTTTTTAGTAGTAGCCGTTATTAATTAATGCAGCTTTGTGGCTGATTACAGCTGCTGTTTTCTTAAACTGTACTGCCGAACAAATATGATTAATAATTATAATCTAAATTGGGAAACTAAAAAATATTAATAGTACTATTGATTAAATACACCAACCTTCAGGTGTCAGTGTTTATCATAAACGAAACACAAATCAGCGATACTGCATTACAATTTAACATATGGATTGTTTTATTAGTAAATGTTATTTCTAAACTGATGTTTTGGCCATTTGTTCTGTAATGAGAGACGTTATTAGTAGTTATAAAAGTAGTTGTTGTAATAATATTACTAGCTTTTTAATATTAATAGTAGATCTAGTAGTAGTATTAGTAGTAGCAGTGGTTTTGACCCGCCTACTCTCAAATATAGACCCGACACTTTTGTTTCCAATGCCGATGAGACACCACATTATGCCATTGTAGGCCCTTGAGTTCTAACAATATCTGAACCTGGTAATTTGCGTTGGCCCCCTCCTACTTTATTTCTTAACAAAACCACTGAGTAGTAGTAGTAGTAGTAGTGGTAGTAGTGGTAGTAGTAGTGGTAGTAGTTTTCTTCACCCCAGATCTGGTGAGTGATAATAGATAGTTCATTTTTATCTAGATCTACTCATTTCTACAAAACAGTTCAATTTAATTTGGAAATATTAGCGACAGTTTGTATTTTAATTTGTTTCATTCGATGTCAGCAATAATTAACAATTTCAGCTTGATTAGCTGTCTTCATAGTTAGTTTTATGTATAAACATTGCTGATCTCTTTGGCTATAAAATCATTTACCAGACCACCACCGTAGACCTCCTCAACAACAGACTGGCCGACGCCCAACTCAAACGACTACGTCTCTGGTCATACACACGAAACTTCACCCATCCATCATCCATAGCACTCTGCCATCACTGCCAACAAGCGTACAATCCAGTACATCATCTCCTCAACTGCCCAGCTGACCCGATGTACCATAAAAGACTAAAAGTTCATCTCCTCCCTGACGACTACAAACTTACAGATCATCACATATCATAACATTGAATATAAGAAAATAAACATACCTACCAGACATCCTAACCCCCCAATTCTACTGAAAGACCTTTATAAACACCACCAATAACAATAAAGACCGAACAGAAGACAACACCAGGTGGCTGTGCCCAATAAGTGACAGCCAGAGGTCTCTACCCCAGACTTCAACAAGAATGGTGCTGCGCAATCAGTTCTACATACACATATCTCTACCGCTATTTTGACGGTCTTGATAATTTCAACATGTCAGGTCAAATAGAATATACAATTGGGACCAACATCTACAGCCACAGAGTGATCCTCTATAACTACCAAGGACTGTATTAACTTATCATCCGGATTCTATATCCGGATTCCTCCACAGGATTATGGTCTGGAATTGACTTTGTGTTATAAATACTAATCAAGAAGAGGTATTGCTGACACCTTTCTGTGCTGAGTACATGTGTTAATAGGGCGCCTCTGTGGTCTAGCAGCTCACTACCACCCGTGTTCAAATCTCGGGGTGGCTATATCTGAAGGGTGTTTCATCGCCCTTTCATTACCTTCGGAGGTCGCTCGGCCCATTTAGGCTACCATGTGCACAAACGTGGCCGTAAAACATAAATCAGTTAAAGGTTACTATCCTCTGTTAGATCTGTTGTTGGTATTTTGTTGTTTACAGGAGTTGAAGGCTGCCAGAGTTGAGAGTGAGAAGACTCTACAGTCTGTAGAACAGAGAAGTAATGATGGGTTGAGGAAGATAGAAGAGTTACAGACTTCTTTATCTATTTGTCAACATCAGCTACAGGTGTGTGTGTGTGTGTGTGGGTGTGTGTGCACGTGCACGTGCGTGCACATACATGCAATAACCTTAATTTGGTATGTTGTCTAAATTCATACTGATTATGTTGGTGGTGATGCTGGGTTAGTTATTGTCATCTTAGAAGTTAATTTGGTGAAGAAGTTGTAAATTATAATTAGTGGTGGTTATTTTAATGATGATGATGATGATGATGATGATGATAATTATAATGATGACATTGGTGTTAAATGATAACGTACCCACACTTAATATTTACCTTTTCGCACGTAGATGTATGTAAATCAGATGGATGACTGTAAAGCAGAACATGACGAGGAAATACGACAGAAATCACAAAAGGTAACAAGATGTTTACATTGTCCGGAGTTATCTGAACCACTATCTAACATATCTCTGATCTGGAAACGTTCTTCACTCGGCATCATTTTAGTTGCGTTTACACGGACGCCATTCCAAGATTGTTTTTTTCTTTTAGATCTACAAATTAGTTGACATTTCGTTATCTCTTCGAAAACAATCCAGAACGTTGAAAATGCTGCCATTCCTCGTCATTATCTATCCAGAAAAAAAGTTTAATAAATACGATTCATGGTACTTGTGTGTTAACGTTCTGTAGATCTGGAACCGCAACCAGCCTTTATAGGGTAGCAAATAAAGAGCAAGCTGTACTGAAGGTTCAATAAGAAACTTTGTTCATTTAATAATATGTACATCTCTTGATATTATGATATTTCATAAAGCTTACAGCCGAATGTGTCGGGATGTAAATAACGGATACCGTATGGATTACGTCGTACATTTACTGACGTGATTCATCCGAAGCAATATTTTTTTTACCATCTCATTCTCAGTTGATCTTGTATAATGGTCATGAACTTGGCAAACGAATGTACTGACTTGTATTGTACTCGGAGGTGTGAGAAAAATGATGACAATATTAAGTATTACAAGCTGCCATCCTGACCGTACCCATCTAATTGAAGACTGCTCCAAAATTTGTCACCTACTGCGCATACATCAAGAATGTAGTAGATTCATCCTCTAACACAAACTTTTTTAATCCCCACCGCCCACCCCCATTTTAAACATTTCTCTTGTTTAACAAATATTCCCACTCCTAAACACAGTGTCTGTCTGTGTTATCTGGTAACAGGAAGATACATCTTCAGTCGAGAAAATCTCACAGAGCACGATCCAGTTGTCCTCGGTCAGTTTAAATCACCTTCTCACACCTTCAGCCACAAACATCTTATCAGTTTTAAATAAACTGAAACATTCACCTTCTAACCAGCGTTACTCGCGATGTCGGTGACGTTTCGTCGTGATCTGAGATCTTCGTATTGTTATCGTCGGGATTAACCTTCTTTCATCAGATATTCGAATTGGAACAAGATCTCGGTGCAAAAGCTGCACTGTTAGCCGAGAGGGAGCAGCGAGCGACCGACTTGGAAAAACAGCTACATAAGGGCAACGCTGTACTGAAGATGTCATCGGAGAAACTGACGGAGTTAGAGTCAAAACAGGGTATTCTGGAATCACAGGTCGGTTGGGACAATTTCAGTATTTCCATATTATTATACGGACAGTTGGTAGATTAAGAAGAAACAAAACTTTAGTAATCGTATTGTATTATCGTCCGTGACATACAAATTCTGAAGATCTTTTCTTGTCCAGTTTTTTTTCTCCATTTATTCATCTCTTTAAATATCATTGTTCATGTTTGTTTGTTTGTTTGTTTGTTTGTTTGTTTGTTTGTTTGTTTGTTTGTTTGTTTGCATATTTGTTTTTCACATATTTGGATGATGATGATGATGATAATTATAATAAATGAATTTTTATTTCCGGATCTAATAAACAGTTTTCGTAGTGCTGTACGGGTTAAATAAACTTCTTGTAAGGAAGGAACTGGGGGGAGGGGTTAAATGCAAAATTATAATTGACCAATTAAAGAACCATGATGATACATTCTGTTAATTCATACCAGTACAAGACTATCCAAAATTTAAACATATACTGTCCTTGTCGTTTAGATCACAGTTGTGAATCTAGTTATCTTATTAACGATGTTGATTTTGCCATTTTGGATTGGAAGTCAGTTTCACGATTGGCAAAGAAGTTGGAAAGTTTTGTTAGAAAGTATTGCGAAGAAAGATATCTTGTGAGTTCCAGAGATATACATAATTTACTGATATAGTATCGTACATCAATATTTATATATTTGATGTCTACGTTGACGGCTGACGGTGATACAGGCGCACACAGAACCCCAGTATTATGTAATATAGGAAGACAGCTTCATAGCTACGCCGGTCCAACAGCGTTCCACATCTGTTTCACAATTACTTGAGGGTATTTTGGCTCCATCTTTCCGTACTGCTCCCCTGTGAGAGGTGGGGGAGGTGTATCTGAACTACTCCAACACATGCTGAATAAGCGACAGCCTGGGGATCCTCCCCGAACAACAAAGCCGATGTTGGAAATAAAATGCTATTCTATATTGGAGGAGTTGTTTTAAAGTATTTGATATTTGTTATTATTTTTCAGAAACTTCACAAAGGTGTTTAAATACAAATATAAAAATATTGCCTTTATGCCTTTAAACAGATGCACAAAATACTAATCATATTTGAATATTGTATGACATATTTGAATATTATATGACATATTTGAATATTGTATGACATATTTGAATATTGTATGACATATTTGAATATTGTATGACATATTTGAATATTGTATCACATCTTTGAATATTGTATCACATATTTGAATATTGTATCACATATTTGAATATTGTATCACATATTTGAATATTGCATTTACACACTAGTTTTGTTATCCAGATCTTGTCATTAGAAGGACAGTTGGAGAGACAACGTGATGAGTCGAGAGGAGAAAATGATAAACTACGGGAGAAGTTAACGACCGCAGAAGATAAACTGGCTAGAACATGTCAGGATCTTAATTGTTGTGAGCAGGAACTCCGGGAGAGAGATAAACAAATAGAGTAAGTTTAATATAAAAAAAGGAAGCCTAGACATATACGTAGACGTGAGCATAGACATAATAAACACAGGCCATTGCACAGGTATTTGTATGCAGATGTGTGCATATGAATGTGTATAGGTTGTAAGGTAATAGTATCTGTGATTGTATTAACGTACCGTATATACTCGTGTATAGGCCGCAGTTTTGATACCACAAAATCACTGCCAAAAGCTTATACACGGGTCAGACTAAAAGGGAAGGTAATGTTTGGCATAATTTAGGGGGAAATACAATAATATTGTTTCTCAACATTAATAATGAATATATGAACAACAAACAAATTAATTAGGTCTGTTTTCTCTGTTGTCTTTCGAAGCCAAACTTAATCGTGATAACTGCCATGATTCTTTAATCCGATGCTCTAATTAGTGATGTGACCACAAAGGTACAGGTCCAAATCGGCTGCGATATGAAAATGGCTGCACTATGACCAATACAACCAGCTCCATAAACTATTAGAGGCTGATGTTATTTTTGGAATGTGTATAATAATTGGTCTATCTAAGACGTGTCATTACTATCGATATGTGTGTAATTGAATGGTAAATGAGGCCATGCAAAAGTGACCATAGAAGCCACATCAAAGGAAAACGATTACAGCAAACGATGTGTTAATTACTTCCAAAGCTGGCACATGGGAACTACTAATAAACTACTTCAAACAGCATTACCGAAATGAACACACAGCAGCAGGTAACCTGAAACGGCCTTTGTTACCTATCATCACACAGTGGGTGAAAATGGTCTGGGATTAAATCGACACCAGCAGCATTACCAAATTGTTCAAGAAGTGATCTATCAGCAATTATTTAGATGGCACAGATGATATATTGTGGATGAACATTATGACAAATCCGACACTGACTCTGACAAAGAAGGCAAACAGATATAACAGATGTTCAACGAAGATAGTGATGATGATGAATTTTTGGTTTTTGAATAAATTTGCTGGATTTATTGCATCTTATACACAGGTTCGACTCTAGGGGGATTTATTGGGTCACCTACTGCGCATACATCAAGAATGTAGTAGATTCATCCTCTAACACAAACTTTTTTAATCCCCACCGCCCACCCCCATTTTAAACATTTCTCTTGTTTAACAAATATTCCCACTCCTAAACACAGTGTCTGTCTGTGTTATCTGGTAACAGGAAGATACATCTTCAGTCGAGCAATAATTTCAGTATGTTTGTCCACATTAATGAGATGTTTTTATGTTTATTTACATTTAATATTCTATAATCATTTCTAATACAGAACTTTACAGCGGGATCTTGTGGCAGCTGAACAACAGGTGGATGACTCGAGGTCGCAGCTGGAAGAAGCCCAGTCGGATATCAACCAGCTGGAAGCTCAGACGTCAGAGCTGGAGCAGCAGTTGAATGCCTCTCGGATGGAAGTACGAACCTACAGGAACCAAAGTAATTGGTTTTTGTGTCTTCTTGAGTTTTCCACAAAGTGAAGCCAGATGTGAAGCTACATAAAACCCAATTATCATTATGACGAATTGACAATTAAATGTTTTTTTAATCTAATATACAGATTACTTTCTACAAGTAATCTGTTCCACATCGATGTATGTGCCATGTGTCCGTCTCTACCTGTTACTTGTGTACTAATTATACACCTTTAGCTCTCGTTTTCCTCCGTGTGCTTGGACGATCATGATACGATTGTCTCGGACTATCTGTTTGTACACGAAATTACTCTGCCTATTCCAGGCCCGTTGGCGTGGTTGTGTGTTGTTTGTTATGTGTGTAAATATTGGGGGCTCATGGTGTTTTAGCTTCCCAGGCATCGTTGACTTAACAGAATTCTGACCCATTTCAGACACTGTACATGACATGCCCTGATCTCGACCCATCACGTCATGCAACGGAAATCCTTGTTTCGAGTAATATTTATGGGGCCAGACGCCAAGATAAATTTTTGCCAAACTGTTTAACTTTTCACAGTTTGGGAGTGGCCAATATTGAGCTGGGTAATATTGCAGATTTGTAGCTACGTGCAACTAAAACGTAGAGCCCTTGTATCTTTGCGAAAACTGTATACATTTCAGAAAGCGGTTGTTTATTTTACATGTAAACATTTCATTCATCTAAACAGTATTATATTAATTATATATATATATATATATATATATATACAGAGAGAGTGTGTGTGTGTGTGTGTATATATGTGTGTGTATATGTGTGTGTGTGTGCATGCATGCACTTGCCAAATTATAATTTGGTTTTATGTATTACATAAAACTGTATTTGCATGAATCTACACTGTGGATGGGGGAGGACTTTTCCTTAAGTGACATCATCTTTGTCAAATGTTATCTTTCTTCATTGAGTCATCATCCGATATCATCATCAGCAGCAGCATCATCATTAATTTATTTATATTTCATACGGTTATACCGTTTTATCAAGTTAAATTAGTACACTGTTGATGAGGAGAATGTCTGAAGCTCGTTGCCAGTAATACAATTATCTTTGTTTTAATGGCTTGATGACTGAACACACAGATCCTTGTAAATGTCACTTATGTAATCCAAAGAAATTCCGTTAGTGTACAAACAGATTGATTCCTTAACCGCTATTGTTACTGAGAGGCTTAGTATATGCGATGAAAAATCACGGATTTACTGCATCCTGATGATCCCATTTTACTGTTGCTTGTTCTAACGGATAACAAATAGGAAAACAGGTATTCGGCTGAATAGGTCAGGCCCTTCCCAATTAGCATAATTATATATTTCTGTATAAATTATAATGTTAGCGTAAATTGGAAATATATTCAGATCATATCATAAAGCTTGATGTGATATAATTATACCATATCATAAAGCTTGATGTGATATGATTATACCATGTCATAAAGCTTGATGTGATATGATTATACCATATCAAAAAGCTTGATGTGATATAATTATACCGTATCATAAAGCTTGATGTGATATGATTATACTGTATCATAAAGCTTGATGTGATATGATTATACCGTATCATAAAGCATGACAAATAATTGATTATTGTCATTTTTTCAGTGGATAGTCTTGAAAATGAGATAACAAGTCTTCAGGATGAGATTGATAAAAAGAATGAGACATTGTCCGACCTTCACTCACAGCTGCACAGTAAATGCTCTGAGGTGACGCAGTTGAAGGTATATAGAAAGACGTGCAGGGATTAGCTTGTTTTATGGCTGCATACATTTGACTGCTGAAACAATCTTAGCTGTATCAGTGCAATGTCAATATTATTGTTTTTATGTTTCACTGGCACACTGCGCAACACATGTCCAGGTCATGGAATCAAATTCTGGTATCTGTTGGATGTTTTCGTCTGGTTATCTCTATTCAGGGTTCCCACACATTCTGGAAAATAACAAATTCATTTTCCAAGTCCTGTAATTTTTCAAAATCAGGAAATGTCCTGGGAAAATATTCCCTGGAAAAAAAATCCACTTAGAATAAAAAAGCCGGCAAATAAATTTTAGCCTGTAGAAGAAAACTTCAATTGTAGAAGAAAAACTGTACTGATACCTAGGCCTAGTCTTGATATCCCATGTTAGTTAAAATTTAAATAAAAGTGGGTGAGCTAAACAGCTAAAAGGGGTGAGGAGGAGACTGTACCGTAAAAATGTCAATAATCGTTCATACATTGATTAAATATATGCTTTTATCACATATCTTGATTTATTAGCTTTAAATCTTGTATATTTTGTCCTGGAAAATGGTATTATAATACGTCCCCAGTATGACCAACATTGTAATGGTGAGATGCGAATATATAAACAAACTTTTATTAAATGTTTAGATTGTTTTTCTAATCTCAGGGGAAATAGATTCAATGTCAGCCATTGTTGAAGTTAATAACAACAAATTTGGATGATACAGTAGCATAGTGGTTAGAGCATTCCATTGCAAACCTTCAGGTTGTGGGCTCGAATCCAACTCATGCCTGGGCTTGTGGCTTGTTTCCTTAGGCAGTGGCCCTTTTGCCGAAAGTCCCAGGTGTGACCAGCACCGAGGCTAAAGAATTTGATGAAAATTTCAAATACAATCGCCTACTGTTAGATAAGAACAAGAATTATGTTTATCATATTAATTTGAGTCAGTTGAAAAAAATTCAACTATAGTCCATGTTTGTCAAGGTTCCCATGGTAATGGAAAATCTTGGGGGAAAAAGGGTTCCCATGATAAGTCGTTGAAAAGTCATACAAAGGGGTCAGCATCATGTCAAATGTCATGAAATTGGTCTCAAGTGGTGTCAGTTCTTATCCAGCAAAAATCCAACAAAACTCACAAACTTGGCAAATAGTACTCCCGGAAAAAGGATATTATTGTCATGGAAAGTCGAAGGAAAGATGTGGAATTTATTTATGAGGTTTTTGTGGGAACTCTGGTTTGTTTGTACACAGCCACTTTATAACCCATAAATCTAGTTGTACTTTGATCTTGTATGGTGTCAGCAGTCTGAAAAAAAATGGTTATGGTTTGATTTATTATTTCCGTTTACATAAGCTATAGTGATGCATTGTGGGAGAATCAAAATCAGTATACGTAGTGTAAAGGATGATCTAATGGTTTATGAGTAACTAGTTTAAGTAACACAACCAGCTTTCATTCGTGTGATAAAAAAGGCCCTTTAACTCCACACCTTGGTAAGTGATATCGGAACATTTGGTCTCCCTGTTAGGTTGAGCTGGAAGCCACGAGGGGGCAGCACCAGATAGGAGACAGTCAGGCGAAGAGATTAGAAGAGACCATAGTTGAGAAGGAGAGTAAACTTACTGAACTTGGCAACAGATATAGGTGATGATATGAACTTCTGTGTATTAACTAATTAATGGTAGTTCTTTTGATAAATGATATGTCAACAGTTAGCTCTTAGCTTTTGGTTCTTATCTAAAAGGTTTTAACTTAGCAATAAAAACACTGGTGTTTGTTATTATTTTTTTTTGGGGGGTGGCTGTTTCTAAAACACAAAAAGTGTATAGAGCCTTAAATAAAAAACACTGGTGTTTGTTATTAGTATTTTTTTTTGGGGGGGGGTCTGTTCAAATTTGATGAGAAATATTCTGAAAATCTGTTTTGGTGACAAGTGGTATGCTTTATTGATCTAATGATACACACATAATTTGTACATGAATGGGCACATCTTCTTGGGGTTAAAGTGACCAAGAGTTTCTTATGACTTGCTAAAAAAAAGTTTATACGTTCATTATGGTACAAAAAATCATAGAGTTTTCCACCATTTTACCATTCTAGTTCTGTACAAGAGAGTCTGGATCATAAACAGTTGGAGATAGAGCAGTTGTATATCACACTGCGTCAACAAGAATATCAGCTGCATCAACGGTCTACTCAGGTATGTATCCATGTATAACTCACACACAGAATTGTAGAAAGCTTGGCTTTTTTACAACCAACATGTTACTAGATCCAAAACTCAATAACAAAAAGATGCCGAAATTTTGCGTACAGAGATCTTGGTGAGCTTGAGAGTACCTAAGATGGCCCTAGTCCAACAGTAACGGGAACCAAAAGGGGCTACTTAAAGAACTATTCCTAAACATAGCTACTGAAGTGAAACTTCTCTGTCCAGACCAATAGTGGCAATTCAAACTGATTTGGTGCTAATGCATTCAGTAACTCATTTGGCGAAAAAGAAAAAACAGAGCCTTAAACTGTCAAATATGACAATTAATAGAAAACAGTAGTACTAGTGGAGCCACCTATGGCGGGGGTCGAAATAAGTGCTGGTTGGTTGGCTAGTGACCGACAAATAATGAGAAGAACCATTTGAAATGAGATCAGCGGTTGATCTGTTGGACCAATTGATAATTAAAGATCCTTTCATATTCAACAGTTGACCATACTTTTTATAACATACTTCCTCATTGGTCAGATGGTTAACTTTACCACTCCTGGCAGCCAATCAAATTTAGCTTTGTAACCTATCTTTGGCATTTGACCTTGACCTTAAAATGACTACAAATTACAATTTCTTTGATAGACAACCCTCCCCCCAACTAAATACTCTAGATGCATCTGAGAATGAATTTGACAAATCAGCAGAGTAAGGGTTTATCCTGAATTTAATTTTAACTAGAAATTTGTTTTTATTTCAGGTTTTTTTCATGACAGTTTTTCAAATAAATGATCAAAATGATGGTGCCTCAGTTTTTTGGGGCATTCACTTTCATCTATGAATCAATGAAGTATTATGAGATGTTTCAGCCATAATTTGGAGTTACATCATCATCACCTTGATGAAAAATTAACAGTAAACAAACAACAAAAAAACATATTAATAATTAACTAGTCTTAAAAATGGAATGATAAACTGGTAACATCTTACAATTAACTAATGTCTTGATGTGCATTAATAATAAATAATATCTATTTTTGAAAATTACAGATAAAAAAGTTACTAAAATATTACTCTAACAATTGTGTTTAAATGACCCATATTTTCTCTAAGACCCTCCCATTTACAATGATATCCCCTCACAACTGATCAATTTGCTTGCCTTGCTTTAAACCACTTTTGGTAGGACCAGTGAAATTTAGGGACAAAAATTACTTTTTAGGTCAATTGGTCATCTTGATCAATAGACTTTTGTTACTTATTTCAAACTTTATTTCAAAGGACTAATTCTGGGAACAATAAACAGCTGTGATAACATTAAAATAAACTATATTACAAGCAATATAAGAGTAACATTTGGTTGTAATATACAAATACCACATGATTACGTATGGCACACACAGAACAGTTGGTAGAACTTTACACTACAAACTTCTAGCTCGGGGTTCAACTCCCACTATTAGCTGTGTATATGTCGGCTGTATTTCCCAGATGTGACTGGTGCTAGATGAAACACCCACTCACTCACTTCTACTACTATTTCTGCCTTAATAATAGTTTAATTATGATATCTTTAAAATGATACCAAAAGACATATTTAGATTATTCCCATCCCATGGCCATTAGTACCAGATGTGTATGTGCTGAGACTAAACAGAACTTTCTCTTTTTTTTTCAATTACAGGCAGTAAATCTGCCTTAAATGATCTGTTGTGTTATTAGTTCAGCTGAGTTGCCTTATTAGGAAAGGTTCTGCTGTAGGTGTGGGTTTTATCAACGTTCATTATAGAGCGAGGATTTGTGACATATTTAATGCCCCAACAATTACCCTAACAGCTTTTACTGGTTATTGTTCTAATTAACATAACAACATGTTGTTGTTTTTGTTGTTGATGGTAGATCACTCAACTTGATCTCATACTGAAAGAACACAAGAATGAGATGGAGCAGAGACTCTCTTCGCTGAATGCTGCACATAAAAAGAGTCAACTTGAGGCTGACCAAAGACTTAAACAGGTATTGTCTAAGTACCGGACACCCCCCGCATTTTCATCATTTTCTCATGATGCTTCATGTTTATGTTCAGAAAAGGGCATCAGATTAAATTTTTTTTAAGTAATCTTGTATACTGGTAAGTTGGTTACTAATAATAATAATAATATACCGTATTTATAATATACCATTAAGCCGGTACTTTGTGTCAACATTTTGACCCTTATTTTGGGGGGTCGGCTTAATGGCCAGTGTTAAGAAATCCAGTCATCGGGAGAAAATAATTTCAGTGTGTTAGCAGCCGTCTAGACTAGATCTAGATGCAAACAGACATCGGTCGTCATTTTGATTTAAACTCATTCAGTCATGGAGTGAAAATAGAAGTGAAACAAGTTGATGATAATTATACATGGCTTTATAATGAAAATAAGTATTTATATGTAGAATTATCGGGTTTTTGTAATTATGGATAAATGTTGTTTGAATCAGTAGCGCATTTCACAAAGGCAGTGTCGGTAACAAGACAACTCGTTCCCAAGACATCCTGTACACAAGAACATCATATTTCATTCGTTTGGTGGCCTAGACATTAGGGTGCCCCTATATACATATTTTTTCTGCGCATAATTAAGCTAATAACGGGATAATTACTGATTAATTAATTTATTTCCAATAGAGAGTTAGTTACTAACTGACCCCATATACTGGTAATTTACATTGTCTCGGTTATTGCCGCGTTAGTGACTAAAACGTACCATCAAAGGTTCAATATGTCTAATTATTTCTAAGGCATTGACCTCATATGCAGTTCATTGAATGTTTAATCATGCCCTTAATTTAAGTTTAGGGTCCTATGTATGCATTAACAGTTTGTGTAAATGATCGTTATAATTTGCCATGATCTATTGACAGTATTCAAAACACATTGGTACGAATAACGAATTATGAAAACAAAACTATTTCCTGCATTCAGATCGTCTCCTGGAAATACTGCAGGGAAAAGTTCAGATATATAGGTCGGCTTAATGGACAGTACTACCATAAATCGTGATATTTTAGGCCCAAAAAACTACCTTGACTTAATCGCCGGGTTCGCTTAATGGCCAGGACCTATGGTACATCTAACAAAACATCTTTTTACAGTTATAATCATTCACCTAACTTTACAAACTATATAGTTTAAAGGGATTTACACTGAATACAGAATTAAAACATGTTCTCGCTCACAGAAGACAAACACATTTGATAAATAAACAACTCAGATCGCAGGAGTCTCATTGGTATATACCTTTAGATCAGATCACTTAGATACAGTGATGCTGTTCCACTAAATACTTACGAATGTTTGAAACGGGATGTTGTTTAGTGGTTTGAAACATACAAGAAGTGAGAGTTAGTGGGAACAAAGATCGCTTTAAGTGTTCTGTTTTGTGAGTGCATGTTATCAGATGTGCAGCACAAGTTCTGTACTTACTGTAGGTGATTAGTCAGATAAAGAGAGGTAGCTATTATATAATGATTCATCCTCATAATCCAGTTGAGAAACTATAAGGGCTTGGACTAATCTCATTATTTATGTACTTAGGAATAAGTTTAAGAATTGTTCTTATTTGATAATAACAAGACTGACATATAGAATTCACTTGCTTCTCCATTCTTTGAGTATCATCCAACCTAAGCTCTAAATTTGGGACTTGGAAGAATGTATTTAACTGGATCCAACCTAGATTGCAGGTTGTTTTTTTCTTCACATGTTGCTTGGATGAGGAGAACAAATTAATCTTAGTCTTATCCTCGTTCAACTTCAGCATGTTGCTGTTCATCAAGATACTTATGTCTGTAATATATGCTTCAAATGAGGATGAAATACCAACACATTTATCGCATGGCTCTAAAGTGTCATAGACCTGATTATCTTATGGCACGGCAATCATATTTAATGTTATGCCATTTAATAATTTCACCAACTGACTTGGTACACGTACAGTAATTCTTTCCTCCTAAAGTTACACGACTTGTCCGAAGACTTGGCGATTAACTCCTTGACGTTAATCACAGAAGCCGGTCAAAACATCTCGAGGATTTTCCAATTAACATAATATCCGGATCCATGGTGATACTGTAGGTATTATTTGGGGAATCAGAAATTACCTTAATCCTGATCATTGTCGTTCTTCTCATTCACCCGAAGTTCCTCAAAGGTAGAATATGGTAGATTTACATTTGGAATAATACCCATTGGGTTCCTCATTAGTTTGAAGAGTTTCTTTGAATCTTTTCCGCCATCCTTCAGGAGCATTTATATCACGATACTTTCTCCGTGTGATTTTGTTTCACGTGTATTTGAGCTTGTCCATATTTTATGATGAACAATACAGCCAGATGATCACTGAAGGATTTGCCGTTGTTGTTACTGAGACAAGAGTCGCACACAGCAGAAACTCGTGGTGTGATTGATCTCGAGTCTCCAGAGATGACCTAATTATGTATATTACCCCGTTTATGGGTTGCACCATTGACATGCTGAGTCAGTCTGTAGTAATCCAATATACTGTGAAACCTACAAGCTTATTAGCCGCATGGAAATTTAAATCACCGGTTAACATGACATTAGTTAGCATAATGACCCAGATTATCTAAATATTTAAATCATTCATCAAAGGATAATGAGTTTCTAAAACCATTTTATTTAGATAGAGGGGGATGATACAAAATAGTAACTTAAATATATTTCTAATCCAGTCCTATTTTCATCGCACATAAATGTATTCCGGACTTTGTGAATATTTTTCAGAAGAAAATCTACAATAATCTTTTGTTTGTTCCAAATACCGCTCTTATAGCCCACAGGATTTCAGTCATTCCTGTGGGAAATTAAAACTCTTTGTATACAGTGTCAACAACCTGGTGGCACTAGTTCCAGCACAGATGTTATAAAATATCTGTGTCATGCATATTTGTGACCGATTCACGGGTTCATTAGGTGAAAATGCCGAGTTAGAGGATTCGTTTTTCATCTATGATCAATGGATGGTGCAAAATTATTTATGAGAAGAAGCATTTCGTGGATGATTACAAAAGTATAGCTATCTGACTGCCATAAAAACTCCTCATTCATAGAAGGCGCCTCCGTGGTCTAGCAGTAGCGTGTTGGACCACAGATCACTACCACCCGGGTTCGAATCTCGGTGTGGGCATATCCGAAGGTTGTTTCATCTTTGACTTCGCCTCATTACCTTTGGAGATCGCTCGGCCCATTTAGCCTACCTTGTGCACAAAAGTGGCCGTAAAGCATCAATCATCATCAATCATCATCAATCATCATCAATCATCATCATCCTCTATTATAGAAAATTATCTGAATAAGACAATTCAAATCAATTTTGCACATCGTCCTCTTTGACTTCATAGATATCAAGAGAAACTGATAGAAACATACAGTTGATGGACACATACATAGTCATGGGTGCTTGCGCATGCATACACACATACACACACACACATATATACACACGCACACACACCTGTTGATACAACATTAATATTTTAATCATGTAGGTGACTGTATTAGACGAGCAAGTCAGTCAGTTGAAAGGTGAGCTACAGGAGAAAGAGTTATTGTTAGAAGAGTCCAGTAAATCCTGCTCCAGACAACAATACCAGCTTCACTCATCATCTGATAACATCAGGATCCTACAACAGGTAAAGATAATTATCTTAAAGGTGATAGGCAGATATTTTGAAATTGGTATAAATATCAAATGAAAACCTTTGTTGACATCAGTTTAAATGTGGGTAATTTTTTCTATTGTTTTCCATTAAAAAACCAACACGCAGCCTCATTTCCATCTCCCTGATCCGAATCTCACAGAGTGGGACCATTTTTGTGACATTATTGGAATCAGACGAAGCTCGTCAAACTTTAGTCGTAAACAAATATGATGCAGTGTTTTTACTATGATGTAAAATTGATAAACACATTCTACTGAGTGCTATCTGGATAAAAAAAAACAGTTATATAATTATGAAAGCATTGTCCAGAATTTCTAAAGATCAAGGAAGGAACAGAGAAATATTAAAAAAAAGATTGGAAAATAAACGATCAGAGCCAAAATAAATCTACGTTGCTATCATTTTGAAAATAATCTTTTATGTCAAAGCATAGATTAAAATATCTTAAAATAGTAGTATAGATAAGTCAGTTGTAGTATTTATGTTAGCTTTATGTTCTCGTGTGATGTTTAGCCTACCATGTGCACAAAAGTGGCCGTAAAACATCAATCATCATTATATCATCGTGTGATGTTTACAGAAATCAAATTAATTTACAATGAACACATACAATCCTTATCCAGTCCACATGTGTTCAGGCTTCAGATGTACTCATTCAATATCAGGATAGGAGAGCAGCAAATCAGGAGCTAGCTTAAAATGACTTCTTTTTTTGTATTATTTACTATCAATAAGTCAGTATTCTTACCTACAGCTTACTCAAGTTTTAATTCATAATTTTGTCCTGGAAATATTCTGGAAAATAGTATTTCCTTGACTGTGAGAACCATGTAAACAAATAATAATTATCATGGAGGAAGACAAATTTTGTGCCATACGTTGACATGTTTTTGGATGGATGAACAATATTTTCAGTCCGATAATCGTTTATATCAGACACCGACATGTCTTAAAAACAGTAAGAGCCTCTGCTTGAATAAGGGCATGCTTGAATAGCCGCCGGGGGAAACATTCATCGAAAACAATAGCCACCGGGGGAAACATTCATCGAAAACAATAGCCACCGGGGGAAACATTCATCGAAAACAATACCCCGGGGCCATCATTGACATGCCTCCGGGGGAAACAATGAACTAGCCCCCGGGAAACATTTACAATAGCCACCGGGGGAAACATTCATCGAAAACAATAGCCACCGGGGGAAACATTCATCGAAAACAATAGCCACCGGGGGAAACATTCATCGAAAACAATAGCCACCGGGGGGAAACATTCATCGAAAACAATAGCCACCGGGGCCCTCATTCATGTGAGTACAGTAACTATACTTGTTACCTAGTATAGGTCCAATAAAAAGTTTTATCATTCGGTGTAAGGTCAGATGTCATGGATATGTCAATGTTTTTTCTAGCGGTAGCGGGTTGGACCACAGATCACCAACACCCGTGTTCGAATCTCGGCGTGGGCATATCTGAAGGGCGTTTCATCTTTGACTTTGGTTCATTACCTTTGGAGGTCGCTCGGGCCCATTTAGCCTACCGAGTGCACGAAAGTGGCCGTATGATATCAATCGTCGTCATCATTCTAACAAAATGTTAAATTACTCTTTTTCTGGGAATTTATGACATCGGCTTAAGTTTGTCAAATACCAAACTTAGGAATTAGCAATTTTATAATAACACATTGATATTAACAGACATTGATAATGGGAATTCATAAGTTGTCTGTCACTAGTCTACATGCTCGAGTGATAGTTCCATTTTGGTATTTAGTATTTGTAGAGAACTAAAACTGGAGATTTATTTCCCTTCGGACACCTGCGGAATCTAAATATTGAAACTTTACTTTATCTTAAGCTGAAACGATACCAAAACTAAGCCTTGGTTACCAATTTGGTCTATCGGAATCAATTAGTTTACCTAAATTCCACAACCTATTCCGGGTTCATAATCGTATCGCTCATCTTCTTATCACACGGTATCATCTCTCATCTGATCCTATATCTAAGCCTCGGCTGTCATCTTTCATTCCATCTTCTTAATTTCAAAATTTCCTTGGAACGTTTGCCCTAAAACCTTGGGTTAAAGGTCACTCTATGAGTGCAATAGTTCACGTAGAATAGAACAAGTAAAATATTTTAAAACTCAAATCAGTTATTAAATGTAAAATAAATAAAAATTAAATATTTACTGTAAACAAACAGGAAAGTTTATTTCGTTAAAGGCAAAATAAAAATGGATGAGTTAATTGGAATATATTTCAGTATCTATTATCTTGTATTATCCCATTGTACTTGTGATGGTTTGATAAGATATTTTATGTTGTAGCTCATCATCTGATCTCAGGCGTGACTTAGTATTGGCCGAGTTCACCTTATTAGTGAATTATTGTTTTCTGATGATAATATTACACGAGCTAATTAATTTACTATTTGCTGTATGTTCCATTATTTGATAATTATCTAATTTTAGAGCAGGCCTCATAATAGTAACCTTTATATATATATATATATATATATATATATATATATATATATATATAAGCCTCCCAGCCTCTTTGTTGTTGTATTATCTAACTCGCTGTATGTAAATACAAATTATATATTTGGTGCAGTTTTCTAATAATCTGAATATATCTCAAACAGCAAATCAATGATCTCAAACATCAACTGATGAAAGTTAAAGAGGAAAACTCTCATCTACAAAAGGAACTTGATGCGGCAAAGTAAGTTTTATCACTCATCAACTGGTTCTAAGTAAAGTAGAGTACTCTTAGATCCTGATAACTCACAGATAACACACCTCTCACTCTCTCTCTCTCTGTGTGGGGCGGGGGGGCTATATATATATATATATATATATATATATATATATATATATGCATTCAACTATAAATAGTCATGCATTCTCTCTTATTTTTATGAAATTTGTTATTTTTATTCCGGATCTGTTTGTTGACAGTGATGAGGAGAAAAGGCTTCAGCAGGAGTTGACCGAAGCAAAGTGTGAGTCAGCGCTGAGTCAGCGACAGAATGAGAGATTGAGCAAACAGATTGAGGAATATGTCCAGCAATGTAAGGTAATGTGTGTAGTTGGTGACCTCTTTCTGTTTCTGAAGGGCAAGACGGACCGCAGAATCACGCTGATAATAAAATCATAATATCACATCCAATTACAGGTGTCACTTAATGGCTTCCAATTATCTCCCAAAGCTAACAAAGACTTGGCTAAAGTCATGTGATAGATAAAGGGAACATGTGATCAATGAACAGATTTGTTGAATTGGAATCATTACCTAACTGTATTGTTTGTAAATAATTTAAATACCGCAAGTTTGTTTATATCCTTACTCATTAATCATATTGTTCTATCATTGCGCTATCCTGCCATCAGCAAATAAGTGTGTATCATTACAATGTAAACAAGCATCTTTCTCTATAACTCAGAAGCTAGAAGTGCTGCACTATCAAGATCTTCACCCAAAAGCTGGTCATTATTTTATTCTATGGTAATGTGATGTTGTGTTGTGTGTTGATCATTATTTTTGTAAGCCAAACCTCTTTATAACACCAAGCTTTTCTTATCCCAAATGTGGCATTATAAAGAGGGTGAACTGTATATATATATATATATATATATATATATATGTGTGTGTGTGTGTGTCTGGGTGTGTTTGTTGCTAACACACACACACATTGTTGGGGCACCTCCATGGTCTAACAATAGCGTGTTGGATCATAAATACTACCATCATGTTCGAATCTCAGCGTGGACATATTTGAAATGTTTCATCTTTGACTTCGCTTCATTACCTTTGGAGGTCACTCCGGCCCATTTAGCCTACCACGTACACAAAAGTGGCCATAAAACACCAATTACCATCATCATCTCACACACACATCGTTACTAACATAATTTATGTTACGCCACACCCAATATTTACTTCTGTAGGCTCAAGAGGGTAATGCAGCATGTTTAGCTGAGGCTCTCGAAATGCTAAAAGTACAAAAAGCACAACTCGAATCTCGTCATGAAGCGGCCAAAAGACAACTACAACGAGACCTAGATGATCTGAGGACCAACTACCAGCAAGAGGTGAGCTCTTACTCTTAGCAATCCAGAACCTTGTTGGCACACTTCCATACTCAATGTCATCAGCATTTAGAAAGTTTTTAGTCTGTCGCTGTTTAAAATCCATTTCCTTTTTCAGAATAATTATTACCCGTTATAATAGATGGAAATAATACAAAATTATTTTCTATAATGCAACAATATATAGACCTGTAATGCAACAATATCTCACAGATCTTCAAATATTAACTGATTAAGAAACAGCTGAAGTCTGGCTTGTTTTTAGTCCACTCTTTCTATCTCTCTCACTTTCAGTGTGTGTGTGTGCATGTGTGTTTTAGGATGGCACTGGCTCAGAACACCAACACCTAAACATCCTTTAAAGCCTACACCTCCATAAATCTATACATAGTTCAACCTAAACAAACATAATTCCTTATCATCCAGACGATTACTCAGGGGACTTATTACAGCAAGGCAGCCTTTTAGGCTGCAAAGTGTAATATCTCCAGTCATCTCTGTATACATGCCCATACATACACACACACACACACGCACACACCATGAGCACACCAGAGACACCTCTGTTAATATAATATTTACAGTCATCTCTGTATACATGCCCATATACATATACACGCGCACACACAGACACACCACGACCACACCAGAGACACCTCTGTTAATATAATATTTACAGTCATCTCTGTATACATGCCCATATACATACACACACACACACACACACACACACCATGACCAAACCAGAGACACCTCTGTTAATATAATATTTACAGTCATCTCTGTATACATGCCCATACATACACACACACACACACACACACACCACGACCACACCAGAGACACCTCTGTTAATATAATATTTACAGTCATCTCTGTATACATGCCCATATACATACACACATACACACACACCTCGACCACACCAGAGACACCTCTGTTAATATAATATTTACAGTCATCTCTGTATACATGCCCATATACATACATACACACACACACCACGACCACACCAGAGACACCTCTGTTAATATAATATTTACAGTGTTCCGTGAATGGACGTATTATTATTGATATCAGTGTATCATTGTCTGTAAACACAATAATAATAATATCTCAATGTTAACATATAGTTATGTTGGTCATCCATTAACATTAGTCTCTATCATTTACACTCTGTGGTCTAACTGGTACTGCATTGGATCACAGACCACTACCACCTGAGTTCGAATCTCGGTGTTGGCATTTCATCTTTGACTTCGCTTCATTACGTTCGGAGGTTGCACGGCCCATTTAGTCTACCTTGTGCACAAAAGTGGCCGTAAAACATTAATCATCGATCATCATTTACGCTCATCATATCCTGTGGTCACGTAACTAGAACCTGACAATTAATTATATTTCTTCTCTTCGTTGAAGAATTTAGAATATTTTATTTCTGATATTTATCTCTGGATGACTCCAAATCTTCTAGAATTGAATGATGATCAAATAAATATTATCTATTTGGTCTCATCACTTTGTGTTAAATTACTATATTAGAAACGCAAATTCTTTTAAGTTTTTACGTACATATTATTTTGGGTATTAGTGTAAAATGCCATTGAATGACTCCCGCTAGTAATAGTGCTTTATTAAATATACATTATTATTATTGTTATTTCACATTTGATTGAGCATTTCACAGTAATAAATTAATAGCAGTAAGTTAGTCCTGAAGTTCGTCCACATTTTAGATGGTTCACATCTTTGCCGGTAAGAGAACCTCATTTTAAAACATCAGTTTAATCATATATTCTTCGTCTTCTGTAGCTAGATAAACTTCGGCGTGGTACGTCGCAAGTTGCAGACAGCCTACAGAAGGAACAAGAACTACTGCATCGGCAGTTAGAAGAAGCGAAGGAAGCAGAGCGCCACCTGGTGCTTGAACTCGAATCAACGAGGGCCGAATTGGAGCAGAAAAGTAAAGAATTGTTTACGCTGAGTGGAGTCCAACAAATGGTGAGTGGTCATTCAGGATTAACAGCTTGATAAACCAATGTTTTTGATAAATATATCCACAACAGGGTTGAGAGTTCTCTGGATTTTGCAGGATTTCCATTTTCTGGAGCCAAAAATAAGTTTTTTTTTTTTAAATGGGAAATGATGGCTTGAAACAATTTCTCTGGCAAAAGACATGTTTTGTCCTCAGTGAAGTACTCTCAGATTAGCCTAAAAATTCACAAAATCTAAATTCTTGGTGTCTTACAGCACCCTCAGCTGCACGTGACTCACTACAGCACCCTCAGCTGCTTGCGACTCAATACAGAGCCCCCAGCTGCATGTGACTCACTTGAGTCGGCAATTCCCTTTCCAGCTTTTTAGGACTTTTTACAAAGACCACTCTCATGCCTGCCACAAGCCATATTGTGTTTTTTTTAAGTTGTCTGTGTAAGTGATATGAGGCATTCAACTGAATGAGTGAAAAATCCAAATGGTACTCATTTCCTCTTGTTGTTGTTGTTGTGGCTGCTGTTGTTGATATAATAAAGTCTCAAATAACTAATAAATCTTATGGAAATAAACTAATATAAGAAAATAAATTCCATTTACTGATAAATATCAGTTTTATGATTGCTTCATAAGACATTAACTGGAAGATAATTGGTCATACTCCACATCTAGATGGGGATCTTTATAAAATATATTAAACATGGAAATAGATAAAAAAGATGCATTTGACATGTCTCAAGTGTACTTCAGTTCCAAGGGTTTATCTGACAAATTGTTCAGTTGCCTCTTCGTAACGATAATTGCCATTTTGTGAAATTATTGTCAAATTTGGAATGAGTTTGTTGACAGAAATAAATGAAAAAATCTCCCAATTTTCTCCTCCGTAAATGTATTTTCTGAGTGTATACATTATCCAACTTATTATTGAAGCCTGGAATTAATATACACTATCTTTGTGGAAAGTATATCAATTATATCTATATTTCCACACATAATTTTGTTATATCGTATTCTTTTAGACATTAGCATCGCCTAACTAGTAGCGTGGTTGGCCACAAGTCTATAGCATCCGGGCACAAACCCCAGCCGGACTAAGAGTATTTCGTCTTTCACTTTTCCTCCATTACCTTTGGAGGTCACTCAGCCCATTTAGCCAACCCTTTACACAACAGCAGACATAAAACATTAACATTTACACAACAGCGGACGTAAAACATTAACATTTACACAACAGCGGACGTAAAACATTAACATTTAGACAATAGCACATTTATTTGTTTGCTCTAATATATTTGGGGAAGTTGCTGCATTCCAATTGACATTGTATTTGTGACCTTCATCTTTAGATTAGACGACTTTTCTGAAAAATGAGTACCGGTGAAAAATACCAAATGCCAGGTCTCGAACTTTGTGTTCCTGAATGTAGAAATTGCAAACAGAATGGCATGAAAATGGAATGAAGTTTATGACTATAATGTCATCGGAAACTAAAATGGCTTAGAAATGGTTGAAATAATTTATTGGTAGAGAAAACGGTCGCAGAAACGCTGTTCTGGAGATCTCCATTAACAACATTGATCAGATTAAGGTTGTGCAAGCAGAGCTAGACTATTGGTGGTTCTGACTGTATAATGGCTAAATTCATCTCGTGGTGTGCCATCCATCTTCCTCTGCACAAGGTAGGAGGGCGCCTCCATGGTCTAGCGGTAGCGTGCTGGACCACAGATCACTACCACCCGTGTTCGAATCCCGGCGTGGGCATATCTGAAGGTTGTTTCGTCTTTCACTTCGTCTCATTACCTTTGGAAGTCGCTCGGCCCATCATCATCATCATCTGCACAAGGTAGGAAACTGGATGCTGTATGAATTATCAGAAACCAGTCGACAACACTTATATACATCTGTTCCCTCACTCACTATAAGAGTAGTTACTCCATCACTAAATTATGATGGATGATGAAAAATGGATGATCTAATATAAACAGGAAGTGGTTTTTATTCTGGATTAGGTCTGGATTATTTTTGTTTTGTTTCACAATCTGTGATTATGAATTAGGGATGTTTTTTCCAAGCATGATCCCTTTCGTTGAATGCCTGTCTCCTCCTCTACCACTAACACTAACAGAGGATGAGGGTTTGGAAAATGGAACTAAAATTGTGTCCTACATCCTTAGAGGATTTTTAAACACCTTAGAATAATCTTCTTACAGATTATATAGGCTACCATACAAATTTTGTATATAAGAGATCCGTGCTATTTAACATGATCATCCGCCTATCACGATGTGAGCCGAGAGATGAGTCTGTGGAAATGTTTCAGCCCTTTTACTGGCTCAAACCTGTTATGTTTAAGCCCAGGTAGTCAGATTCATGACATCAGCTGGGAACTGATCCCTCACACATCTCATTCACCAATTTTTGTCCCAGACGTAGCTTGTAGAATTTCTTCCCATCAAAACAACTTTTTTATATTAAAGATGTCCTTTTATATTGTTGGAACTAAAGAATGATAATTAAGTCGGAGTCGGAGTCAATTATGTTGTGAATTATATCATTGGTTTACAGTATAAGGTTCTTTCATTCATAAGGTTTTCAAAAACATCTGTCAAATGTGTGTATATTTATGAAGTTATCTGATACATTTAATTAATGGGCTAATTTTCAAAACTCGGGTGTGCATTTTAAGATTAATTCCAGAATTTCTTCATGTCTCCAGGTGAAGGAAGCCAAACCTGTGATGACTAAAGTGTCTTCAAACGAAGGTGTTTCTAATAAAAAGTCTTCCATTCACCAAGTGTCCGCTCATCTGAGCAAGTCGGAGAGAAATCACGATGATTCGATGCTGAAAAGAACACTATCTGTTGGCCATCGATCAGACAAGGAAGACTTACAAAACAGTACAGGGAACCAGAGCGTCAGATCCCAGCTGGAAAGGCTCAACCAGAAATGTTTGCCATTCCTTCAGGATTTCCACAAAACGTTCCCTTCTGCTAGTGGCCAGAGTCCACGGCCTAGTGGCGCAGACAGCGACAGTCATGGCGTACCTTCGCAATTGGCATCGCTGTCCATATCTGATATATCTCACACCGACACCACAATGACTCGGTATGTGATATCTGAGCCAGATGATCCCGATTCATTGCAGAGCATGCTCAGAGAGGTACAGAAGATGTGTTCGCAGAGTGATCCCAGTTCTAGCAGTAGCATCCTCGGTAAGTCGACATCGCAGCTTCGTACAGACAGATGTTTCGGTGCCAAAGCTTGGCCACATGAACAGGGAACTAATAAATCTGGATTAAAGAGTTCAGTTTCTGCAGAAACACTACGAGCCAGAAGCTCAGGAAGAAAAACAAATACCACATTGGGGAAAGTATCCAGAATGAATGATTTTCATAAAAACAGGGGTCCACTTCACTCTAGCCCAGAGACAAAGGGTACAAGATCTAGCTTTGGTCTCAAGAAGGGAGTACAGTCAGAAAGAACTGGAACAAAAAATACAAGACGACTCAATGCCAAGCCGAGATCACCCGCAATTCCGGATAAGTCTCCTAATGTTTCCACAGCCATAGCTCATTATTCTGATGAAAAAGAGGAGACACTACAGCCAGACCAGGATCTGTCTATCTCGTCAGAATCTTCTTCCGGATCTTCCAATAAAACTCCCGATGCTAACAAAAAAGATGGAGCCACATCCATCCAGCCATTAGGTAAGATGTGTGATTTTGTCCTTGACAGTCTCTCTGCATAGCATTTATGCTGTGCTGTTAATATTTCCAGGCATAGATGTTGTAATGTCATATTTCCAGGTATAGATGTCATAATGTTGTATTTACAGGTATAGATGTCATAATGCCATATTTACAGGTATAGATGTCATAATACCATATTTACGGGTATAGGTGTCATAATGCCGTATTTACAGGTATAGAAGTTATAATGTCATATTTACAGGTATAGATGTCATAATGTCATATTTGCAGGTTTAGATGTCATAATATCATATTTGCAGGTTTAGATGTCATAATATCATATTTACAGGAATAGATGTCATAATGTCATATTTATAGGAATAGATGTCATAAAGTCATATTTACAAGTATAGATGTCATATTTACAAGTATAGATATCATAATGTCATATTTACAGGCTGTGAAATATAATTTTGACCAGCAGAATCAGAACAATGGAAATATTTTTTTTATCTATTTCAGTGTCAATTTTTAAGGCAACAGTAATAAAAATTTGATTACTAAATAACTATTTTGTAATGCTTTTAAGATAAATATTTAATGCACGATGTTTTTCACGTTTGTTTTCTAGTAATCAGTCAATTTGTCAGAGAGGTGTAATAACTGGTCTGACATATTGTTTGGAATGAAGAAATGCTTAAATATGATTGTTTAACCACTTCGCTATTTATCAACACGTTAAATTAAATTGTGATATCTAGACGGATTAAAATGACTGTTATCATTCTGAAAACACAAACTTTAAAGCTACACATAATATAAACATTCGACATTGAATTATTCTATTTAAAAACATGATACTATATCACCGGGTTACTAAATTATTGTTTTAGTCACGTGGTTTGTTTGGAGCAAAGATCGGCCAGACATAGCCATCTGATTATAAATAAGCCATAATGTCCCAAATTCCACTACTGAAAAGTATCCCGGATACTGTAACTAGTGATGGAATATACCCAGTTTAAGGTATTAGATGGGAAGCTTTCCCGTGGCGATCCGCTATATCACTGTCCATCGGGATGCAAACTGTGACCGGTCAATTCTGGATCGCTGCTTCCGGAGTGTTTTAGCATGCTGCGGTATGACGAATCCAATGACACTGCGTGTAACCGTGCAAGTAATCACTGATTGCGGTTACATTTCCAACGCGTTCAGTTATAATTAAGACATTGCATTTATGTTGATCCGATTAAAGAAAATGGCATATAGTTTAAGCAATGCTAAAGTCTATTATATACACATAAAACCAATAACAATTTGTTCGTACGTTACAGGTGGCCTTGACCTTGCTGAGCGTAGAAAGGTTCTGACTGCGATGCAGCTGGAGTTGAAGTCTCAGCTGACGGCAGTAGATCAACACCTCGGTGACGTCACTGACGTGGGAGAGACTACGTAACCTAATGTTGGCATTGTTGTAGTATTAAAGCAGTATTAATATTAGGATAATTTATTATTTTTTTATTATCTGACGAGAATGACATCTATGTAAATAAAAATCTTTAATCCAATGTGTGTGTGTGTGTGTGTGTGTGTGTGTGTGTGAAAAGGGAGAATGCAAGATTATTATTAACACGGTTGGATAACTCATCAGCGACTCACTTTTTATCAGAGTATTATCCTTCAGAAATATATTCAATGAACTATTTTCTTGAAAATGTTGTAGTAGCAGAAGTAGTCAAAATTCGTTTTTCAGCTGTTGTGTTTAAAACAAATGTCTAATGTCTAAAATCTCTAATGTCTAAAGTTTGTGTACGATAAGTCCACACGTAATAGAGCTAGTATGGACAATATATCTGGAGAGAGGGAGTGGGGAGGGGGGGGGTTGATGGAACTACTTCTGTGAGATATATCTATTGTTCAGCTATGACCTTCAATGTGGCCTTAACATTGTCAATCAGAGCTGTTCATTAGAAGTCTTCCCCTACAATTGAACAATAAATGTTAGATGAGCGATCTTTTAGCACATCGTATATAATGGCTTATTTATATTATGTAAAGACCGTAGAAAGGAAAAAGTGCGAAGTTGGTACAGATAATGTAAACAAGAAAATGGAAGAATGTTATCGGTTATAGATTCTTTTCGTCTTCTAAATGGTATGTTAACAAAATTGATTGAAAAGGCACCTTAAACTAACAAACATTAATACACCGATTGGCTTCCAAGATACTCGAGGTTATGTCGATCGTTTTAACATTGGCGCCAAATTACGTCACGTGGTTTGATTTTAATTCATTTTTATTTAAATTTCAAACTCTCCGTCGGATTTATCTCTGTGGACCCAGTTCGATGTGACATCAGCAATAGATGTACTCGCCCCGGTCGATAAAATGGATAAGAAACGTTTGAGGTAATTAGTTCCAATGTTGTGTTATCATTTTAAACAACAATAACAATGGGATTATTTTAAATGCTTTGTCACACAGCCGTGATAATGTAGCTACATCGTGATGTATTGTTATAGACTCGGAGTGCTTTATATGAAGTTGGTCATTCGACGTCAGTTCGGATTCGCTAGAAATTGGCACTTTTATGGCAGCTAGACTTCCATACCTCTCACACCAATCACAGATGATATATATATATATATATATATAAAAGACACTGAATGGTCTAAATTGTACATCCACCCCTACATCGAATATAGATACAGATATAATATAATACATTCTAGAAAAACGCTGTGTCTTAGTAGATTTTTAAAATATAAACAAGATAACAGAACCTAGTAATATTGTGTTGATTTATATTTTCGTCATCAATACGTATCTTAATATAACCAAAGAAATTATGGTTAATTTAATATTTATACGACGACACTAAACTATTTGGTTCAATAATTGATATATGATCGAATGCCTGATAAGATACCTAAAAGTCATAAACGCACATAATCGAATAATTTTGTATTAAACCGCAATTTTACGTATTAAAATACAATGACAAATACATGTTATAAAGTATACCGATTTGCCCGGTTCACCTTTAAACCTCGGCTATTACCAAGCCTAGTTAGTATTCAGTGAACCTTGTATAGATAGGCTTCACCCAGTTCCCGGAAACACACGCAGCCTGATACAGCGAGCGGCAGGCATCGTACTATTTAGAAATGACTAATAAATTTGACATTTATGGGAAGACAACGACTTAAAAAGATAGTGTCGGATTGCTGGGAATAATTAATAAACGATAAAACGGTGACATGAAATCCAAACGAAATAGGGTTAGATTTATATAAGTGGGCATACACCGATATGATAAGTTAATACTAAGTCAATTAGAAACAAATTATCTTTAGAGTTATCAATTAAGTACTGATACGATGGGATAACCGATGCCTGGCCGGAAGTATCACGCCGAGTCTCAGGTCAGGGAATTGTTATATAAGCCAGTAGCGATTGACTCGTGGCACTATATACCTGGGGTATAAATTCCCCTTAACAAGCAAAACAAACTCGTAGCACTACTCCAGTGAGCTCCGGTGGCCTAGCGGTTAAGCACCCACGCACAGGGATTAATTTCTCGGCTCACAACATCGTGGGTGGATGACCACGTTAAATGGCGCTGTCGTCTCCACTGAATTATTTAAAGTAAAGGGGGACGTTAAAAACCCACTGAGGACGTAAAACAGTCTGGCAGTGACCACCCTCAAGGTATTTCGGCTCCATCTTTCCGTACTGCTCCCCTGTGAGTGGTGGGGGGGATGAGATTTCTCAACCACTAGAACATAGAGGCTGTGCTGAATAAGCGACAGCCTCGGGATTCTCCCCGAACAACAAAACCATTCATGTAACCAGTGAATGAAATAGTAGAATTACTGCCGTCCGAAGTATAGCTATTACGTAGAGGCGGCGAGCCCTGAAGTCTATAATATGTGTCTTTATTGTTTAATAATGGCGTCATCATAAGATAAACACAGAAAACCCTCTTCCATGTATTCCTATTGAGATCCTTAGACTTTATATGCACCCCCCCCCACACTCCAATACTTCAATATTCACTGCTGACAATCTCATTATATTACTGTAGATATTAGAGTAGATTAACAGTATCGTAGATCTTTATCCTTTATCAGTTTTATTTGCTTGATATATATATATAAATAAGCATTAAAATAATATATATATATATATATATATATATATATATATTGTGTACTGGTGAGAGTATGAAAGCAGATATTCTGCTCTCTCGGCGATACTAATAACTCAATTTTCAAAATTGCCCACATCCGACTGATTTTGTAAGGATGGGTCTCTCACACACACACACACACACACACACACACACACACACACACACACACACACACACACATATATATACGGATATACATACATGTATCGCTACGGCGCAGAATGCAGTCTTTATCCATTGGAGCCATATGAAGCTGGTAACAATATCTCGGCTAAATAAACTGACGGGGCTCTAGTCCCTGCGGGGTCTCTAGGCTTCAGCTTAGTAATAGCACCCCGGTGGTAATGTAAAATAAGATTTTAGGATTAACTTAGATATCGGAATAAACAGTGATAGAACATAAACGAAAACACTTATAACACAGGATATAACACAGAATATAACACAGGATATAACAGTGGATATAACACAGGATATAACAGTGGCAATGCCTCACGATTGAAAGCTGTTCAACGTAGGAGTCGAGTAACTGGCACTGGTCAACACAATAGAAACTGTACTGGTATTGATGTCACGAGACTAGTGCCTAGATGTACCCCAGTAAAGCTGAAGTTGCAGCACATATTCGAGACACTATACTGGGTCTAGTACTAAACCTGAGAAGCTGGAGACCAAGTATAATGGCTACAGGTCGTTTTCTGTACGGTGCACATCTAATTTGAGATGGACACTTAGGAACTGTGAATCTTGGCCAGTTGGTGTTTTGGTCAAGTTATTTTTATGATTAAGCGATCATACATTTTACAGTTGATAATTTACAGCTGTACTCATTTTATTCAACGAAAAACGTACAGTTAGCTCTTTCAATTGTAAGAATGTAAAATCTTCTATTTTTGAAATCACTGTCCTATATGAAACTAGTGACACCATTGTTCTTCAAGAAACATGGTTAAATGATTTTGATGTACAATTTTTAAATACTATTAATGATCATTTTTATGCCAAAGGTATTTCTTCTGTGGATTCTAGTACTCAGATTCTAAAAGGTTGACCATTTGGAGGTCTGGGTATCATATGGAACTAGTCACTTGGTGAACGATGTAGTGTTGTTGACCTTGGATACTCCAGATTGCTTGGTTGATATGAATGGTATCAAGGCTCTATTTATTAATATCTATATGCCTTGTGACTGTGCTGACAATGAGACGAATTTTTAATGTATCTGAAAGAAAAAAAAGGATTATATTGAATCATATCCCACAACTTATATTTATGGAGTGGGAGATTTTAATGCCAATATGCTTGTTAAGGCGTGACACAATGATCTCCAAGTTCGTTGGACACTTCAGCGATCTTTGTGCTGAAGAAAATGTTATATTGGCAGATGTCCATTTGTTGAATAATAATTATTTCGCTTATATCAGCCCTGCTCACAATTCTGTCAGTTAACTGGATCCTATTATTACTACTGCAGCAGGTTTTGATATAATGTATGGTATTGCTATTACACATGATTTTGTGTCATCGGATCATCTGCCCATTGTTGTTCAATTAGATTGTAATTGTTTGCATGTAACAGGTCATCAGGATACCCAGTCTAAATATTGTATAGACTGGTCAGTCCCAAATGATGAGGCAATTGCTTCATACAATAACAATTTACTAAGGCGTTTTTTCTAAGCTGGTTTTAGATTATAATCCACTTATGTGCATCAATGTATCTTGCTTTGACAATGAACATAGGTTGTCTATTGATAAAATATATATAAATATTATTACTGCTTTATCCGATTCCAGTAGAAATTTGCTACCTGATAATCGAACTAGTACAAAATATCATACTATTCCAGGATGGAGCAAATATGTTAACGAGGCTCACTCAGAAGCCAGAGATCTCTTCCTGTTATGGGAGTGTACTTCTAAGCCAAGGTTCGACGTGATTTAATGGAACGTAATCGGGCCAGATTTAAGCAGTGTTTAAGATTTTGTAAATCAAATGATGATCGAGTGAGAGCTGATGCTCTTGCGAATAAGTTACAGGAAGGGGATAATATCAGTTTCTAAAATGAATCGTATCAATAGTAATGTTTTGGCATCGACTATCAATGGTGTTAGTGGTGAGTGTATTATAACAAAACTCTGGCACGACCACTATTCTGACCTACTCCACTCTAATGGCGATACAAAATATATGTCTGATGTTAATACTGTTATTAAATGTATTGATAATACTTCTGGATCTTTTCCTAAGTTTAGTGTTTCAGAGATCAGATACGCAATTGCAAATCTCAAATCTAACAAAAGTGCCGGTACAGATTCTTTACATGATAAACGGACTATGTTTGCGTAGACTTTAAAAATGTTGCTATGGCTATAGATGTTAGCTAGTGATGTTTAAATAATGTGAAGAACTTTCGATGGTGATTAACTTTTCTCCACGATTGTAGGTAAGTCTAATAGACGGGTGACTAATAACTGATGTCTTATAGAACTGTCCATTTTCAGATTATACAAGTTACATCGAAAGGCGGAAAAATGTGCCAAAAACGACTACTTGGGAGCAATACAGGTATAGTAATGTATACAATGTGGTTTCTAGGGAAATATCGTGTGTGTGCGTGTGCGTGTGTGCATGTGTGTGTGTGTTTTAGCTGTGTATAATAAGGCACAGGCACAGAGAATCTCGAACCGTGAATTCAAACTCTGGATGTTTCTTCAGGGGACTGAATCCAGAGTGGCGACTTTTCTTGCTGAGACATGCGTAATGTCTCACCAGTCCCTAAGCCGCCAAGCAAAAACAAAATACGAATCACCTACAGCCGTGGAGTTTGGGAGTAGAACACCCAAGTCAGATCACGGCAGTAGTGAGAATGTTTAGATTAATTATCTAAGCAGCCCTATTTATAGCTATTTTTTTCAATTGCTGTATCTTTCTTCAAAGCAATATTATATAAACCATATAACCCAATTGTCACTGTCTTCAAAGATCAGTTTTTACAACGGGCAGGCGTCACGAAGCGACTACTATTAAAACTGTTTATCTTAATTGCTATTAAAAGACTGACATTATTATCTGCTAAATCCCGGGCTAAACCCTGAAGGATGTTTAATCTCTAGTTACCATTACTCTACTCTATGTGCGTTCTTCCAGAATAAATAATGCGTTTGAGAAAATAACAGCAACATTCGTGCATTTATTAATATGTGTGTGTATATTGTGTGTGTGTGTGTGTGTGTACGTGTGTGCGTGTGCGTGCGTGCGTGTGTGTGTGTGTGTGTGTGTGTGTGTGTGTGTGTGTGGCGACTTTTCTTGCTGAGACATGTGTAATGTCTCACCACTTTTCGACGACATGATATTTTTTTGTAATAAAAGGCAGTTCTAAATATTAATAATAAAATCATTCGTTTCCGACATTCCTATTGGGTTTACAACCCTTTGAACAATGTAATGTAATATAATAATAATAATAATAATAATAATAACTGCTGATTAAAATTTTACATTTCAGATTTATACTGAAACTTTGCGTGAGACGTCAGACCCAATGGCGGTCTACGAGAAACGTGGTGAGATGTACTTTAAAATGTACAGGTAACACGAGGACAAATATATTACAACAGTTTCTTCGGTATCTGTCACTTATCATCATTAAGTTATATATATAGAGAAAAGAGAGAGAGAGAGAGAGAGGGGGGGGAAGCGGATGGTTTATAGATAGGGAGAATGTGTTCTAATAATAATGTTGTTATTCCAGTTTCGCCAACGCTTTGAGGGACTTCAGATCTGCCAGAAAATTACTAGAAACTAATCCGGCACTCTACCGTACCAACCCCAGAAGATGTTTCGAATACTGTAACAATGTAACGTGAATTCCTCATATCACGCACACACGCGCGCGCACGCGCACACACACGCACACACGCACACGTACACGCACCCGAGTGAGTACACACCTACACACCTATATAAACACACACCCACATACACACACATGCGCACGAGCACACACACATACATACTCACACACATACATACACAGGTTAATATATTAGTTTACAGGATAGGATAGAACAATTAATAGATAAGTATAAAATGGCTTGTTTATTAGTTGACGTATACATTCTTACAAACTCTCCGCCCTGATCCTGATGTGTCAATCTCGGGAACCTCGACTGTGTCCAGAGACCTACCGACCTCTGGACCATTAAACATATCTCAGGATGGCAAATAGCAACTCCGATTATAGTTCCATGGTGAATCGTCTAAACTATCATTGCTTTCCTTAGAAATGTTCGACTGTTGATCCTGGGTGTAATAATTTACTCGTCAGTGAATTTCCACGTTTACCAGTAGATGGCGCTCTCTGTTCAGTTGCTATTGCACACAGACCCTCGTGTCACGCGATAGTCTAATTGCCCTAGAAAGTGGCTCGTGATCCATATATTGATGACCAAAAATATGCATCATTTCATATATATATATATATATATATATATATATATATATATATATATATATATATATATATATATAGTCAGAATCCGTTAATCCGACAAGTTTATCACCTGATAATATGTCGGAATATCCAGCCCGTGACATACCGGTAGTCTGTGTCACACAATATGTATATCATAAAGATATGCCGTTGTATGTAACAAAAATAATACGCAACATCCATTAGAACCATAATGACACTTATAATCTCGTGGTGTATTTATTTATTTGATAATTTTTATGTTTGTTAATTACGAACAATGTAAAAAAATACTCCTGTCACTTAGTCCATCAGATTAACTCATGATCTGCTCATTGAAAAGATCACACATTTGTGTTTGTAATTGGCCATGAATGATTATGATTGACTATGGGCAATGGAAGCATCGTGTGTCGGTGTGTAAATGGCCAAGGACGATTGTAAGTTGTTATAGCAATTATCGCGTGTGGGCGGGTTAATTACCATTACTGACAACATGTCGGTGTGTCTTGCATGACTGAACTAGCGGAAATATTTGTCAACGTTTTCGTGTTGTCGGATTGTCGAAGTGTCGGAGTCGGAACACGGAACACGATTTTGTCGGATTAAAGAGTCATTTATACTTGAGCTAAATCCGTCACAGGCAATAATGTGCCGGAAGGTGAATCTGTCGGATAAACGATTTCCGGATTAACGGATTCTGACTGTGTGTATATATATATATATATATATATATATATATATATATATATATATATATATATATATTATGGTAAATCACATTATACAAGTACCTGTGTACAGTGATCCAGTATTCAGTTTAGCGATGACAAATATAAACTGAATCCACAAACATCTTGAACGTAGTTTCTGATGAAACATCTCCCGAAAGAACGTTCAGGAGACTTACTTCGATGACCTCTAAATGACCTGATAGATGTTTATCTCTAGTCATCATGTTGGTCAATAAACAAGAAGGTTTGCTGGATTAATTGATGTGGAGCGAGGGGCAGAAGTTGTCGGATTCGTCCGGAGATTGTACGTAAGATGGAAGACAAACCGGTGTCAGTTGGTAATCAGATAGAAGTCTGTTTGAGGCTGGTCTCCACGAAATATGACCTCGGAAAAAACCTTTACTGATTCAAAGACCCCAGAGAGACAGACCATGATGTGTGTGTGTGTGTGTGTGTGTGTGTGTGTGTGTGTGTGTGTGTGTGTGTGTGTAGATCAAATTCAACTTAGTACGAATTGCCGGTCATCTGATGGTACGCTGTTGACGCCGGGATGACGAATAACGCCCACAAGGTGTCCAGGAATGGTGGGGGTGGATGTTTTGACTGGAATGCGTTATCCTGATGAAATTGTCTGGATCGGGCTGTATCACACATCAAATGGAAACCCACGGAGTAACCGGCCTGGAGAAGGGCATCGATCTAGTTTACCAGCTCAGAGTAACCCAGGAAACACCGGACCTCCACACCATTATCGGTACATTCTGCCCTGTCAACTCTCCGGATCTGAACACTAGGGATAATATTAGCCGTGTAATAAACAACTCTCAATCATCTCTCCAGAACATCAGTCACCTCCGTCAGGTCGTCGTTTATTAGTGAAACCGAATTCCATATGAATAATTATAAAAATTAATTGAACTGGGTCGATTGATGATCGATGTTTTACGGCCACCACCGTTGTGCGCAAGGTAGGCTAAATGGGCCGAGCGACTTACGACGGTAATGAAGCGAAGCCAAAGATGAAACACCTTTCAGATATGCCAACGCCGATTTCGAACTCGGGTGGTAGTGATCTGCGGTCCAACGCGCTATCAGTTAGAGCACGGTTACTTAACTTTATTTCCAGCAAACTATATTAAATATTAATGATAAACCTTTACGACCTTTTACCTTTGTTATTTTTATGCCTTTTGTGGGTAGGCAATTTTATCTTCGACATATCCAGTATCTAGTTATAGCAACTATAGAAGACGAAGTGTGAATGTCTGTTTCGAAACTATATGTATATATTAGACAGACACTTGGAAATAATATGTAAGTTTGGGGAATGGTGATTAACGTTTGACCATCAGTGTATATGTAAGTTTGGGGAATGGTGCTTAACTTTTGACCATCAGTGTATATGTAAGTTTGGGGAATGGTGCTTAACTTTTGACCATCAGTGTATATGTAAGTTTGGGGAATGGTGCGTAACTTTTGACCATCAGTGTATATGTAAGTTTGGGGAATGGTGCTTAACTTTTGACCATCAGTGTATATGTAAGTTTGGGGAATGGTGCTTAACTTTTGACCATCAGTGTATATGTAAGTTTGGGGAATGATGCTTAACTTTTGACCAACACTGTATGTCCGAAATGAAGACACGAATGGGTGAACAGAAAACAATCCTCATCACATCGAACACATTTGAAGATTCTGTGTCTTCTATCATTTAAATGTCCTTATACAGCATCTTTACGGAATAAACTTGGAGGAGAAGAGTCACTACTGTCCTTCTTTATATCAATCAAACGACGGATTAGTAGAAAACAATAATATAACGCATGTCTCTATATATATGGTATTATCTCTCTCTCTCTCTCTCTCTCTCTCTCTCTCTCTCTCTATCTATCTATCTATCTATCTATCTATCTATCTATCTATCTATCTATCTATCTATCTATCTATCTCACTCTCTCATTATCTATCTATCTATCTATCTATCTATCTCTATGCCTGTTTGTCAGTCTGTCTGTCTGCCTGTCTGTCTGTATATCTAGCTATCTATCTAACTATCTTTATATATACAATATGTATATATATATATATATATATATATATATATATATATATATTGTATGTGTTTTTATATATATATATATATATATATATATATATATATATCATGTATTTTATCTGTGGATAGCTCCTTATGTGGGAAGAAAAGTGTATAAGAGAAATGGGATTTTTGCATCAGGTAACATCCTTTCTAAATTCGTGCTAAATGTAAACAATCATCCGGGGGCTTTCTATTTTAGCGGGAATGTCAATTTGGCGTTAGATAAATAAGCCTAATCCCTAATAAAAACAATAACAGATAGTGCCATGTAGAAAATGATAAAATAATCAACAAATAAAAACCTCTTATCATATCACATCAATCTCGACTAAGCGACAATTGTCTCACGCTATCTTTGATGGGAAAGCTTTCGTTTTGTATTCTCGTCACTTATACTTATACGTTTATTGTTTACATAACAAACGACATATCATAAATGTCTAACAGAAGTATGAATTATTTCCCGATAACGATCTCATCTCAGTCGGTGGCAGTCGGCTCTGCTCGATTGGTTCGTATCAATTCTTGAGTTGTGTGTAGTCAGTTTATCTACATACGGCGTTTGAGATAACCCCTAAAGGAGTGTGGTAAGTCGAGGGAAAGTGCGGGTTAGGGGACGGTTTCAAAGATTCAAATAACCCGACATAAGAGTATCACGCGCATATTATCTATAAAATAAATAAAACAATCTCTTCCTCGCCGTAAAGACACGTTTTATCAACCTTGAGTGTCTTCAAATGTGTCAATCAACCTCACGCCATATTGTATTGTGTAGTAGTACAATTTCCGGTATTAAATTATTTCAGAGTGTTCCAATTTAACTTCTGATTATGTTTTTTTAAACTTATTTAAATATAAATTATGTTCATTAGTTTGTGATATAAAATGATTTCCTTTTGTCATCCGTTTATTAATTCATCAGTTACCTTTCAACGAACTATTACCGGCTAATACTGGAGTAATTCTGGATCCAGGTAAGTAATCGTCACCTGTTATTGGCACTATATTAATGGCCTTAATTCACCGTATGAAAAACTGAGAAATAGGTCAAATACTCCACTTGTATAATGAAAATTATAATAGGGGTATATAAATTTGTTCATGCACAAGGACCATCATATTTACATAATATGTTTAAATTTTAAAAATGTATACATAATACGTAAACAAAAACTACGATATCAAGGCGAAAAACTATGGAATTCCCTGTGTAATGTATTTTAAAACATCAGTTCTAAGGAATTCTTCAAACAAGTCGTTTTAACTAGATCCGGCCTTATGCAACGTGTCGTAACTATGGTGATCGTGTGTAATATGTAAATTAATTCTGTTATGATAATTATATTTATGTATTTACATTAATAAACATTAGTATTATCTTCCCAACTTGAGGTTTGTAAAAGGTTTTTAAGATAGTTGTGACGCAAAAATATGAATGTACTTATAGTCATTGTTTAATTGAAAGGTTTATTCATTGTATATTTATCATTATCGCATATATATATATATATATATATATATATATATATATATCGGTCAATAGGGTGTATGCTATTATTAATAGTTCAATCATTTAAACCGACCTACTTCTTGTCTAATCTTATCTTATCGAATGTTCAAAGGTCACTGATGTTTACTGGAGTCAATCGGGTATACGGATAAATGATCCATCATCAAGAATGTTGTTATGTTTTAAAGTCATTCCGTGTGTTGAATTTTTTCGAGATACTGACGATCAGTTAATGTTTACGGTCAAGTGAAATTAATGACACAGTGTCCCTGTGTGATACCATAGTTACTAAATATTTCTTAATTGAAACGAGGCTTTAGCAAAAAACGAACCACCAACATTGTCAGGTGTCTGAGAAAATGCTTGGAAGAGGCAAATTAACGTCCGTTTTCGATTAAAAGAATATTTTTATATTATGTGATATTTATAATTTCGTTGTCCAACGGACGATTCCATAAATCAGATCTAATTAACATTGTTTTATTCTTGTTTTTATAGAAGCACAAAGAACAATTGATATCTAAATGTTAATTGCTGAAATGAATATTACTGAAAAAGCTAAAGATTACTATCCCGCCGTAGAGGTATGTGTATATATATATATATATATATATATATATATATTGTGGGTCTGTGTGTGCGTGTGTATGTATGTATATATGTGTGTGTATATGTATGTATAGTGCATGCATGTATATATATATATATATATAATTAATATATATATAATATATATATATATATATATTTTTTTTGTAAATTCTAAATTTATTTAGAATTAGTCCCGTGGAAATTATAGACCATATGAGTCTGACAGCCACGTTAAATAACTGCCATATCGGCCATTATATATATCTATATATATATATATATATATATATATATTACAATGTATATATAATCTAATTATAGGTTTACTATTATTTCTAAATTATAAACAGTTACTAGTATGTCGTTTTCATTCTCTGAACTATGGTCTAATAAAATCCTCCGCCCGCACATATACATACATATATCCTGATATAATAACATATCTAACATCATGTTTGTGGTATTACAGGCTGTCTCTAATATAATAGATTTAGATCCAGATCGGGCAAGTGCCTACATGAAACGTGGAAGATTTTATAAAAAACTGGGCAAGTAAGGACTAGATTAGTTAATGTGTTTCAAGAAAAGATATGTGTGTGTGTGTGTGTGTTGTGAGACAGACAGACAGACAGACAGACCGACCGACCGACCGACCGACCGACCGACCAATCGATCGATCGATCGATTGATTGATTGATTCTTTTAGTCTTATGATAACTTTCTGGTAAAGGTTTAAGATGTTCTCTGTAGTATCCAAATGTTTCAGATGGAGTGGGGGGGTGGGGGAGTTGATATACATAATTCGGTGTTGTTCTTTAATCGCGTTTTGTTGAGGGAGGTGAGGGGGTAGCTTGTATTTTAACACATAAATTCCCGTGAGTTAACTTCTACACGAGTAATTGGTTTATGTCTAAACTTTCTAAAACTAAACTATTATGTTCCAGTTATGTGTTAGCGATGAAGGACTTCCAGACGGGCAGAGAAAAGATGGATAACTTCCCAAAAGGGATGAGACTTAATCACGATATCAGACAATATAAGATGGTAAGCTAATTATGAAATGGGCCTTCGTGATGGGATAAATATTTCAAGAACATTGTTATATTATTATTATTATTATACCAAACTTATAAAGCGCTCTTTTCATACTTAAAGCCTGTTCAAAATCGCTGTACATAAACTTATGAGAAGAGAAAAAAACACATATAAATAAGATAAAACAAATATAAAACTATTATTTCATAACAATATATGTATAAAGTAAAACGGATATATATATATATATATATATATATATATATATATATATATATATATATATATATACTGACTAAAAAAAGAAATTAAACATCAAAATGGCTGGAGAACAAATGCATTTTCAGCAACTTCTTAATTGTTCAGTGTTTTGGATTCACGATCGTGTGTGTGTGTGTCTGTGTGTGATGGGGATGAGGGGTCATATGTAACAGAAGTCTTAACAAAGATCCTTTGTCGACAGTTCGTTGATAAAGAGAAGAAATGTCAAAGAAAGTTAAAATTAGGTCGAATGGTAAGATTAAACTTTAATTATTGTTAAAGATGGGATTATTTTATTGTTTCTGATTCATCTTCTGTGATTGTCATTTTTAAATCCCTTTATCTGTATTTTAAATTAAATATGCCAATCAAAACACACACACACACACCCATATATATATATATATATATATATATATATATATATATTCTTTTATCCTAAGACTAATGTCGGTTTGTTATTGTTATTGTAGTTCAACTGATAGCCAGTCACCAGACATTTACTCATCCAAATCCTGTTCAGTGTCAAGTTTCCTCAAATTCTAAAAAGTGTTTGCGTCATGTTCCCGAACTTTATCTCCGGTTTAGTGTAATGTAGAACGACGATGAGATGTTGGATATAACATAACTCTCGTCATAACTGGATTAAGACTACATTTGGTCATAAAATCTTCCAATATTCCTGTTTCCACATCGGAGAAGTTCGAGAAATTTGTTTATTTTCAACAACAACCACAACAACAAAAAGGTTCAACAATTAGTTTAATTCAATTAGTTTAATTCAATTACAACAAAACATAATTTGTGAGAAAGGGTTTGAGGGTATCGTTTATAATATATTTAGTCCATTTTAGGGAGAGGGGGAAGGTAGATTTTGTACAAATCTATATTAAAACATGATATTTTTATATTACATAGTTTTACTAGAAATTATCTTCGTAAGCTTTCAAAGAAGATCTGTTTATCAAAGATTGTTTTTTACGATTCTGATTAAAAACATGAAGACCGTATTAAGGACAAATTATTTATTGACTACAGACAGGAAAAACCCTGAAACAAAACGGAATTAAATGTTATTTCTTATTTCTTAAACATCAGACTAAAGGTTTAGGCTAATTTATTATAAAGATTATTTATATGATAATAACGACAATTTCATTTGATAAATGTCTACCTTTTTTTTGGGGGGGGGGGAGGTTTCTCTCCAAATTATGGTTTGTTTTCTGTGATACTTAACGTCTTCGATACGCTTGACGAAGCTTCAGCATAGTTTTAAATATTGTTGATAATTTTCAGTAAATTGCCCGAATGTGAAAAAGAAATGTGTGATATTTTTATTTACAAAAATTATATTCTGTTTTCCATTTTATTCATTCTATTAAACTATACATGTTTTTATTTGTCTTACCATGTTTCTTATTATTATAATCTCTCTCTCCCTTTCACTGTCCGTCCGTCCGTCCGTCCGTCCGTAAAACATTCTGACAAAAGAGTCAAACGGCGGTGAGTTTGACATTAGTTAGGGCAAATTCGTAGCAAGCTTTAAATTATTCGCTCCGTGCGTGCGTGCGTGGTGCGTGCGTGCGTGCGTGTGTTTTAGGGTACATATAAAGAGGCAACAGGAACAGAGCATCAACATATCTAAACATCCTTCGAGACCTACCTCCATAAATCTAAATACAAATACAACTATACATACATTAATCTAAAATAAAATGTTCCATACCTCCACATATTGATACATGTGTGCGTATACCTAAGCATGTGTCTGGTCTACTCATCAGCCTGTGGGAACCAGCTAATTCGCTTTTCGTACGCGACAAATATGTCACGCCCACAGGAAAGCGGCTACATGCAGGCTACGTACAAAAAGCGGAAGCACGTAAAAAACATACCATTTGATACCACAGCTCGCAACAAACAACACGTGCGTGTGGTTCAATGGTGACTTGCTACATACATATCATAAACTATTTTGACACCACAGTTTACTTTCAACAGTAATTTTCTGTGGTCCAAAAGAAACCTGTATATAAAACATTTCGACACCTCAGATGTTGACCTCAGCTTTATTCTGGGTTCGAATAACTGAATAAATCCTACCTATATGAACCATGTATCAATACACGTCCGACTGGTCTGGCGTCGAAGTTCTTCTCTAACCTAAGTTGTTTGTTTTGTTGTTCGGGGAGAATCCCCGGGCTGTCGCTTAATCAGCACAGCCTCTATGTTGGAGTGGTTGAGGAATCTCCTCCCCCACCACTCACAGGGGAGCAGTACGGAAAGATGGAGCCGAAATACCCTGAGGGTGGTCACTGTCAGAGTGTTTTACGTCCTCAGTGGGTTTTTAACGTCCCCCTTTATTTTAAATAATTCAGTGGAGACGGCAGCGCCATTTAACGTGGTCAGCCACCCACGATGTAGTGAGCCGAGAAATTAATCCCTGGAAAAGTTTCGACCTCTTACGGGGTTCGAACCTGCGACCGTTGGCACCAAGTGCCGGGTGCTTAACCGCTATGCCACCGGGGCTCACTGTCTAACCTAAGTGAAAATTCAAGCCCTATATATAGCCTCAGCGTGTTAACAAAACATTACAGTTTGTTCATAACAAAGAGAATGTACACTAACTCAGTATGGACTCACTGAAGTGATTTAACTAAAATAAAAACAAAGTAGCAACACTGCACAATGGATTATTACTGGACTAGAACGAAATATCGTCTCAAACCTGAGTAAATACTATGATTTACTCGAACCTAACAGCTAATCCTCATACGTTTTCGTTCATTACTAAGTGAACGTTCATTTACGCTTAATTTGGCGTCCCTAAGTATATGCAGTTAGGTGTGGTGGGATCTAAATTAAAGCGCCTATCCACTTGATCTATTTGACCCATGGTCGAGAACAGAGGATTTCAGGCAGATCTCCGATACTGCGAATGATACGTCGGGATTATAATAGCTATACATTTAACAAATTTCCTATATCAGTGTAACGTAATTACTCATAATATGGGGAAAAACTCTGTCCGCAGCTTAATACCCATGGAGATGCCTGCCGGAGTAACAAATAAAGGGGGACGTTAAAACCCCCTGAGGACGTAAAACACTCTGGCAGTGACCACCCTCAGGGTATTTCGGCTCCATCTTTCCGTACTGCTCCCCTGTGAGTGGTGGGGGAGGAGATGTATCAACCACTCCAATATTGAGGCTGTGCCCAATAAGCGACAGCCTGGGGATTCTCCCCGAACAACAAAACAAGTGTACATATCATATGTGGCTGTGCCCAATAGGTGACAGCCAGGGGTCTCTACCCCAAACTTCAACAAGTTACAAGTACATCTCATAAATCTATTGTGACAATCATGGAGATAATAACAAGTAACAGATGTGGTGTGAAAGTATGTAATTAAGGGTATACCTACACTAAAAAGGTGTTCAAATAAGTCAACAATCAGATGGGAATGTTCCCAGCGTAGAGGCCGATCTTGTAAAGGGACACTCTTAACGGATCTACACGGAGATCTTATGTTCCAGTGTTTTAAGCATTTTATTCCGATCAAATCTTATATAAACAAAACGTTTATAGATACATATTTTATTAACCTTTTATAAACGATATGGGTATTAAAAATTATTTGAAAGATAACTACGATGGTCGGTGTAACAGAACTTAGCCATTTCTTTTTTCAGTCACAATCACTAAAGTCACACTAATGGGCAAAAGACCGAAGGGACAAATGACCTAAAAAGCAAAACATTGTGCCGGGGGAGGTGGGCAAAAGACCGAAGGGTAAATGATCGGGGGCAAAAGACCGGGGGGCAAAAGACTGAAGGGACAAATGGCCTAAAGGGCAAAAGACTGGGGGGGATCATAAGACCGAAGGGTAAATGATCGGGGGCAAAAGACCGGGGGGCAAAAGACTGAAGGGACAAATGACCTAAAGGGCAAAACACTGGCGGGGGGGTCATAAGACCGAAGGGTAAATGACCGGGGGCAAAAGACTGGGGGGGGGGGGGCATAAGACCGAAGGGTAAATGACCGGAGGGCAAAAGACCGGATCCCGTGGCAAAGACCAGGGGGCAAAAAATCATTCGGTAGTGATGCAATGAGTGTTTTTATTGTGAGATGAGCACGACCCACAAGGACACTGGACCCGCATTTCCATTCTTCAAACAAGTGGTTTGTTCGGGAGTCACCATCAACAGTCACATCATGTACATTCCACAGGAAGGTCTGTACATTGGAGGGATACAGCGGAGAGTTGTCTTGTTGGTTCCTTTCTTGATGTAAGAATGTCTTTCATAATAATGCTTTGGACAACCCCGGTTGAATAATTTCCATGTCTAAGATATCACTAATATTTTGACATCTGACTGACACCTCATTTTATATAGCGAATTTTGTTACCCTAGATTAACGATAATTGTAGTCAGGCTCTGAATGAATGGCTATATTCAATGTCTTTAATTTTAAGAAATCCATGGGTCATGGCTTCATCCTTCTAAATTGCAATTAATATCCCTTATGTCATTAAATAAAGGAGAGTCTTAGCTTTGTTACAAATGGAAGCCAAATGTTCAGAGCTTCACATATCTATATAATCAAATTATATCTAAGTAATATTGTTTACGTTGCCAGCCTAACATTGAAATTAATCAATTACAATTAAAGACTGATTTATATATAATTATTAATTTGGTTAGTTTTGGTTTATGAAGTCAATTATCAATAAAAATTGTTAAATAATTTACACATGCATACATGTTCTTAAGACAATTTGAAAGCTATTGGGCCGGGGAAAATTACCGGATTCTGAATAAGCAACGAGACAAATGTCCTGGACCCGTAAATAACAGACCATTTGCGTCTCCCTCATTTGGGGTAGCCAGCCATTTCGGCTATTATTATTATTCTATTATTATTATTATTATTATTATTATTATTACACTAGTACTGAAGCAGCTTACCTCAGACCAGCAGAGAGACAAGAAACTTGAAAAGTTAAAACTCAAACTAAAAACCTATTTTTTCTAGTCCATTATGGCCATTAATACTTTTAGTCACGTGTGTTTTATTGTAAAATCTGCAATCAAATTAATATTTCTTATTATTTAATAATAATAATAATAATAATATGTGATATTTATATAGCGCCCTATTCAGCTAGAAGCTGCTCTAAGGCGCTTTACAATATTATTATCCCCGACTCAGACCTGTTTCAACCGAGCACACATATCAACTCCCGATGGAACATACAACGGATGCTGCCATTATAAGCGCAAAATGTTACTCAAACACATGGTCATCGCGTCCTGTCAAGTACTCATTATTATGGATGAGTGAACCAATCGCCAACATGACAGCATTGCAGCTCACTGAACCTCGAACCCGCAACCCTTTGACTAGGGGTCGTACGCTCTAACTAACTGCGCTATCACGGCTTTACCTGTACGTAATTGGTGTTTTTATGATACGTACAACACGCTGTGAAGCGTCTTGCGTCTAAAAGACGTGCTCCGTAAATATGACATGAAATAAATAATTAAAAAATATTTATGAATAAAATGATAGTGAAGGACCCGGGAACCAACCATGTAGTCGAGATGGCTTCCCTAAGGTCAATATGTTGTTGGTCGAGATGGCTCGGGAGACGAGATGTCTAATATTACAGGTAAGATTTGTGTTACAGCGTTAAATTAATATTGAAGATTTCTATGAGCATTATAGGCGAATTTATTGAAATATAAATAGAACATATTAATGATGCTGTTTATTGCTGATTATTATTATTGGCAGATCTTCACTATCTGCTGTTCATAAATACATATTTCATACGACGTAAGTTAGTAAACGTAAACAGCATACAGAACCTCGTATAGTCTAAATGAAGAAAAAAACTTCATTAATTATATATTAGATTCACCAAAATCATCTCTACTCATTATGCACTCAATGAGATAACACTATAATTCACCCCCCCCCAACCCCCTTCCGGTATCATTCTACTTGATAAAAGTACAACTCCTACACACAATTAAAAGGACTGAGAGACTTTCGGGTTGGTAATAAATATTATTTTCTAAAAATGACTAGAATAAATTATTGTTATTGTTCTTTAGATATAAACATTGAAGGTGCGTGATCACCGGGAGGGCGCCACTATGGTCTAACTGGTAGCGCGGTTGGCCACAAGGTCTGAACCTCCCGGGTTCGAATATGGACGCGATCATGTCCATTGGCCCATTTAGCCTGCTTTGTGCACAAAGGTGGCTGTAAAACATTTTTTTTAAAACGTCATCAAACACGTGTCCGCACAAGACGATTATGTTAATATATAAAGCACTTAATATCTAATTTACAGGTTACATATTTCCTATATTAGTATATTTAGACCTACAAATTAACCGTCACAATGAAACGAGCAAATTTGATCCAATAATATAATCATATTTCGACGCAGTTCCGCCAATAAATGTTCACAGATCTATGATTTAATATTCAATCGACTAATGATAGACGATAAATTGGGTTATTTACCATCAGATGGCAAAGTTTACAAAAACGTTTGAGTACTTAACACTATTAGCATATTCTATCTTCCAATACTGTTTATAGGCTAGACGTTGTCTTTTACAGACAAGACGTCAAATATTAGAGAACCGGTACTTTGATATCAGAATCACAGGTGTAATAAAATATCATTGATACATTTATTAAAATTAATATTTTCCTACTAGTCTATTTTTTTAATAAATATTTACGAGCAATCCGATAAAATCCTTGCGCCTCTGGACATCCTATGTTTATAGCTGGTTGATGAAGTTGGTGATTTATTTATAATTATTTGACGTGGATATTAGGAGCAGTTCCTGTGAGGAGATACAAACAAATTTAGGGAACTGACTTAAATCAACTTATACATGTAATAGCTTAGATCATGGGGGAGGGAGAGGGGGAGGGGGTGGGTGGGTTGGTGAGATGTTTGGAATGTAAACTGACCTATAAAGGTTATTTGTTTACATCCAGCTATCGGTGTCCGTTTATATGTGTTCTATTTCATATTTATGATTATGATTATGATAGATGTTTTACGGCCAAAGTAAGTAATTTATTCACTAACGACATCGTGATATAATAGTACAGGTACATAATATGTTCAATTGTCTATCCATAAATGTGATGTTGTTAGCCAGGACGGCCGATAGCCATAAGGACTGTCTTCCCCGGCGCCCCGAGAGTAATTAAACACAAATTAAAACAAATAAATCAACAATGATTGGATGATGATGATCGGTGTTTTACAGCCACTTTTTTGTACATGGTAGGCTAAATGGGCCGAGCGACCTCCGAGGGTAATGAGGCGAAGTGAAAGACGAAACAACCTTCAGATATGCCCACGCCGAGATTCGAACACGGGCGGGTGGCAGTGATCTGTGGTCCAACGCGCTACCGCTAGACCACGGAGGCGCCCAACAATGATTCGAGATGATGTGAAATAACGATTGGTGAGTGATGGTGAAGGTAGATCAATCTAATGTATCAGTATGCTGGTGTCCGATCGTGGAGTCTGTCGCTAATGCAAGTCAGCCCGGAGGGAAGGGGGACCAAACATCAATGGAAGAAAGCGGGCACCGGATTAGTCCGATGAGATAATACTGATAGGGTCAACCATGTAAACATGTGTGGTAGATGAGTATAGGATTGTATGTCAACATTGAAATCTCAGCGATTGGTACAAAATTATCAGTTAGTAATATATAAAGTATCAAATGTTTACAGTGTACGCTATTTTGTGCGAGGGCATTCTGAGCACGTGGTATTGTTACAATGTTCAATTTGGATGCAGTATGATTTAATAAATGACTTCTTTAATCTAGATTTAAAAACATTTCTGTTCTGGATTGAAAGCATGCCGTTGCTCATGGAGTTCCATATCGATGGGACTTGGTGCAATGGGAGCAGGGACGAGAACTTAGTTCGCGGTATTCATCGGAATATATGGTCAGGATGTTTTAAATTGGTTTTGTTCTGGTTATGCGCAATAAAATAGGTTCGAAAAGAGCAAGGTAGTGAGTCATGTTTGTACTCGTGGGCGAACAGTGCACTTTGGAATTGATAAGGATCTCGAATTTGTAGTATATTGCTATGTCTAAAAAAGTGGATCTGTATGTGAGTTATAGACTTTGTTATTAATTATCAGAATAGCTCTCTTCTGGGTAGATTCAAGTTTATTAATATGGATTGACGATCCCCATGCTTGGATGCCATACATCAGGTGACTTTGCACCAAAGAGAATTAAAGTGATTTGAGGATATCGGGAGCTGATATGTGTTTAACTCTGTTCAATGCAAATAGCGATCGTGGTATTTTAGATTTTAGCGTGTTGATGTGATATTTCCATGTTAAATTTTGATCCATATAGATGCCAAGAAAATGTATTGACTTTTCTGGTTGGTCACTCCCAATTCGAATTAGATTAATGCCATTCAGTGTAATCGCCGTAGTTTGCGGGAGGTTTGGTATTTTGATAGGTGGGCTGAACAACGGATAATTGGTCTTTTTTACGTTTAGTGATAATCTATTTGCACAAACCAGTCGTTTAATTTAACCAGTTGATTGTTGATTGTGTTGTGTAGAACAGCATGATCTGCGTGTGACATATATTAAGGTGCATGGTGTCATCAGCAAAGGAAAGTAGGGATAGATCAGTGCAATATGTAATGTCATTTATGTTGAAGGGAAGAGGATTGGTCCCAAAATAGATCCCCTTTGGAACACCGCAGATTACTTATAATTTTAGAGATCGAATCTGATTGAATTCTGTATTTTGATATCGATCGGAGAGATAACTGTTAAACCAATCATTAAGTGTACCTCGGATTCCTTAAAAAAATTATTTTGCTAAAAGAGCTTCATGGTTAATAGTGTCAAATGTTTTAGATAAGTCCAAAAACAACCCTAATGTTATTTCCTTTGAATGTTTATCATTTGCGTCCAAAATGTACTTGAGGAGGTGCATGATTGGGTATATTGTTGAATGTTTTCTTCTAAAGCCATATTGGTACAGAACATTATTAGTTCCTAGAAAATGAATTAGTTTCTTCGCCACAATTTTGTTCCGAATAATTTAGAATATTCCGGAAGGATGCTAATAGGTCTATATTTATTGAAGAGGTTCTTGTTTCCTGATTTGAATATCGTGATCACTTTAGCTAGTTTCATTTTATCAGGGAAAATTCCCGACTCAAAAGAAAGGTATATGTATAAGGGGGTCTGCTGTGTTCCAAATGGATTCTTTGAGGAAAGTTTAGTAGAAATATTGTCATGTCACGTGCTAGTTTTGGCTTTGAGAGAGTTGCATGTATTTATGAGTTCTAAAAGGTGAACAGGTTCCATAAAGAAAGTGTCCTGGCATCGGAAATCCGGATTGAGATAACGAGGAAAGCTTTTCTGATGTGTGGGGAAACTGACTCGCCGGTATTGTGTCCTATGTTGGCAAAGAACGTATTAAAAGGATTAGCAATTTGATCTGGGTGCGTTATGACCACCCTGTCAGAGATGAATTCAGTAGGCATTGAGGCTATCTTAGAACTAGTGGAGAGCAGAGGCTTCAAAAGTAACCAGGTTTTTTAAATATAATTTTTAATTAGTTTTAGATAATCTCTATAGTATTGAAATTTTGCTTGTCGTTTAATTCGTAAGAAAATCTTACGGAATAATCTATATTTAGAGTTGTTTTCAGTTGTTGACGTATTTAGCTTTCGGCGGTATAATTTGGCCTTTATTTTGGCAAATTTCAAAATTCCCTGTGTAATCCAAGGTTCACGTTTTCTTTGGCTTCGTCTACAAGTTATAGTTCTTACAGGGAATGATCGCTCGTAAAACAGATTTATTATTTCCAGAAATAAATTATATGAGGTATTTGCGCATTTGGATGAGGTAATATTTGAAAAGTCGGCTTTAGACAATAGATTATTAAATTTAGCGACATTTTGGGGTTTGTAGGATCCTGATAGTTGAGTATTGTTCGGGTTGATCTCGAGCATGCTTATATATGATTGTAAATATCCAAAAATGATCCGACACGTCTGTAGTGATGATTCCGGATTTGGTTGCGCAGTTCTGTATATTAATATACGCATGATGAATGATTGATACAGATAAATCGGTGATTCTGGTAGGCTTGGTAATGAGGGGGGAGAGTCCGAACGAATATATATTCTCTATGAAAGAGTTTGCTCAAATTTTAGCAGATCGATGTTATTATCACCCAAAATAAGTACTGATTTATGTTCTTCGTTAATGTTATTTAGTGCTGTGTATAAATGGCGGATAAAGTCACCTATATCCGCAAGTGGTGGAGTATTGGGACGATAGAGTATAGCAATAATACTGGATTTGTTCCCTATATGGGCGTTTCCTATTTCGACAAATAGGGATTGATAAACATGAGAAACAAATACTGAAAGATCTTGTCTTACGGTCTATTGTAGATGCTCGTTTATATATAGTTCAACGCCCCCTCGTCCTCTCACGGTATCTGGTTTTGTATATAATTGGATGATAGCCGTCTATGGAATAATTTACCATTTTAGTGTATATGGAACACTTCGGTCAGCCCTATAAAGTCTAGTTTGTTAGAGCCTGGATTCATCGTACACAGTAAATCGTAAAGGTCACCCCAATGGGACGTTATGCTCTGGTAATTGATACAAAAAGGGCTCACTGTTTTGAATCTGTCTAGATTGCTAAATTCTTCGGGAGAATAATAGTTGCAGGTGTTATCTATTGACCCAATAGTGTCGTCTTCACTAAAATTTTCATTTTCCATATCATTACAAAAAAGTTGTGCGAAGTCATACATTCTCTCGGTCGCAACCCGATGATCAAGTGTTACACTATCGGCCATTGAACTAAAGGGTCATATGATGTTATCGTGCAAATGAGCAATATTAATACTCGGATATCCTCACTTTGAGAGGTTTCAGTCAAATTATACGTGAATAAAATGTGGACATTTATGGGAGTAATACAAGCCTAATACTTTTTACCTCGAGTAGGTACTCCGAGTACCTACTTGTAATACCTACTCCGAGTAGTTTATATTCCAAGCAGGATTGTGATGGAAGAAATATTTCTGAATTAAAAAATTAAATGGTAAATTAATTTGTGGATTAAATTTGTTTGCTCGTTTTAAACATTGAACGGGGGGAAATTCCTAAATAGCAATATCTCTGTATAGATTATGGGTATGCTATGTGGTGGTGACACTATGTTGTGTATAGGAACCAAAGTTCTGGATCATTTTGGTTCCAGTATATTGTTAACACCACATGTAAATGCTAAAATTGTAAAAATGGTATATTAATTTGTGGATTTAATTTTTTTGTAGGAAACTTCAATTCCAATTCCAATTCAAAATTTCTCGATTCCAATTCCGATTCCATTTTTTTTAAATAATCAATTTCATTTCCGGAATTGAATTGACCCCATATCTGCCCCATTCAGATATGCACATGCCGAGATTCGAACTCAGGTGGTAGCGATCTGTGATACAACAAGCTACCAGTTAGACCACGGAGACGCCCTCATTTAGATAGTAAAGAAGTCTTATGATGATGATGATGAGGAGGATGATGATGATGATTATAGATCTGATGATACAAAGGATTGGGAAGACGATAGGAATCTGACGGGAAAAGATTCGTTTTTGAAATTTATAAAACCACAAAGAGAAATATGAACATCTCTCTTTTTAGTTACATAAATATTGTATCACTTCGTAAAACGAAGAATTCGCTGGAAAATAGCGATATCTTGTACCCGGATGTAACATTTAATTAAGATCATTTGTTTTATAATTAAATATTCTCAGTAATGGAATACATTATTTTAATTTTCTCGATTTTGTTTATTTTATGGCGTGTGAGATAAGTGATCGTCCCAACAAAAAGTTAGTTGACAATATTTTAATTTCTGAGGATTTTATTAATAATTTTGACATCCGTATTCATTCTACAACTAAATAACATCCAATGATATTTAAGAATGAAATTTTAGATACGTGCACGACCTCTAGCGCGGAAATTAGAACCAAATGACGTCCTTGTTATATTGGAATATTGGAGAATTAGTCTCGACATGTGGGATCATACCTCTGGATCAGGTAAACAATAACAACTTAATATTTAATGTGAAAGGTTATCGTGTAGTCAGTTTATCATTTTGATCTTTGGTTAAAAAAAACACGTCGATAAAACGTGTTTAATAAATTGTGAATTTCATCTTAATATCGACATAGATATATATACAATATTAGGTAAGGATATTTAATTTAGATAATAATCAGTAAGTAATGCTGGATATTACAGGTCAAGTGTCTCTATTGTTGTCTTCCCAATGACCACAAATAATAAGTGAATTAACTTATCAATTGAATGTATTAAAGTGTATGAGTATATAGGAGTCGGCAAAGGTATAACAAAATGTATTACTATATATTGTAGATATAGATAATTATTGTTGATAATTATTAATTATTATTATCATCATAAATCACACGAAAACAGTTCGGGTATTATCTGTTATCAGGCACACACACACACACACACACACACACACACACACACAGACGCCCGGACAGAGAGTGAGAGGGGGAACCGGGAGAGACTTTACAAAGGAAATCCCCTTGTAAAAGAAACCCGATTGACGTCACAAGATGTCCGCCGTTTAGGTTACGGTGGAAGTTGACATCCGTCGTCAGTAGTATGACGTCGCCGGAAACAGCTGTTCGGGTCACTCGAACACGCCATACCGGCTTCAGATCCGATTGTCGTGTAGACGTGTTCGTGTGACGTCATATCCTTACTAGTGGGGTCTAGCGATGTGTACGTTTCATCATTTATCGTTTCCGGATCACGTAGAACTGCAGGATTTTCGAGAACACTCGGAATAGCCGAAGCCCGTGGATTATCCGGATAACACCCGAGATCCGTATTTTTTGGAACACCTGCATTACCTGGATTATCTGGAGCAACTGACTTGTACTTTTCGATTGAACGCCTGGCCAAATCTCGGATTCTTCTGGCCTCCTCCAAATCCCACAATTCCATGGATTGGCGACTTCTGCGTGATGTCATCGAATGACGCGTACTTACGTCATAGGCGACAGATGATGTTGACGCCTCCACGAGCGATGTATGACGCCGACTTTCACGTACAAGTGGCTCCGCCTTACCGCGTCGTAGAAGGGGCCTCCCCTCGCCATTATTCATCGCACTACGCTGAAATTATATTTACAAATATAAACTCTTAAGATAAATTGAACATCGCTCAATCAAATCGACAAGTTATAGAACAATGGCACAACATGTGATGGGGACACATTTATAGTAGATCTATAAGATTTAAACAACGTCCTGACACAGAACTGATCGTATATATGTATATGTGCGTTCTTCCAGAACAAATAATGCGTTTGAGAAAATAACGGCAACATTCGTGCATTTATTAATGTGTGTGTGTGTTTTTTGTTTTTGTTAGGGTACATATAAAGAGGCAACAGGCACAGAGCATCAACATATCTAAACATCCTTCGAGACCTACTTCCATAAATCTAAATACAAATACAACTATACGTACATTAATCTAAAAATAAAATATTCCATACTATTGATAGATGTGTGCGTATACCTAAGCATGTGTCTGGTCTACTCATCAGCCTGTGGGAACCAGCTAATTCGCTTTTCGTACGCGACAAATAGTCACGCCCACAGGAAAGCGGCTACATGCAGGCTACGTACAAAAAGCGGAAGCACGTAAAAAACATACCATTTGATACCACAGCTCGCAACAAACAACGCGTGCGTGTGGTTCAATGGTGACTTACTACGTACATGTAACTATTTTGACACCACAGTTTACATTCAACAGTAATTTTCTGTGGTCCAAAAGAAACCTGTATATAAAACATTTCGACACCTCAGATGCTGATCTCAGCTTTATTCTGGGTACGAATAACTGAATAAATCCTACCTATATGAACCATGTATATCGGTACACGTCCGACTAGTCTGGGGTCGAAGTTATTCTCTAACCTAAGTGACGATTGATGTTTTATGGCCACTTTTGTGCACAAGGTAGGCTAAATGGGCCGAGCGACTTCCAAATGTAATGAGACGAAGTGAAAGACGAAACAACCTTCAGATATACGGGCGGTAGTGATATGTGGTCCAGCACCCTACCGCTAGACCACGGAGGCGCCCTCTCTAACCTAAGTGAAAAGTTAGACCGTTTATATACCCTCAGCGTGTCAACAAACATTACAGTTTGTTAAGCACGTGAGACAATGTACACTAACTCAGTACGGACTCACTTACCATTCGTTTGCTGAGGACTATCAAGAGCCGGTTAGCCGGTGACCAGTCTAACAATGGATGATCGTAAGAACATCATAAACAACTAGATACAACATTACCTACAACATCTCAATATTAGTATGTTGTCTTTGTTTACACTGACGACCAGACGCTTTTAAGTTCTACACTGACGGTCAAAAGCTAACTACCGCCAGATTGTTTTAATAACATATAGGCCTAATAACATATAGGCCTAATAACATATAGGCATAATAACATATAGCAGGCAGATTAAATAAACACACACAGCACTGAAAATTGTTTACATCCGAAAAGGCACGCACGCACACACACACATATATATATATATATATATATATATATATATCACGTGACCATATTGACGTTCAGTTATAGGATTGTTTAACCATTAAACTGGTCACGTGTGGGTCTGTGCGTGTGTCTGTGCATGGGTGGGCGCGCGCGCGCGTGTGTGTGTGTGCGTACAGTTAATCTGTATATACATATTACCTGGTTATACTGTTTAACTTTAAAACACACACACACACACTCGATGGTACATCAATTCTGATATACAAGCTGATTACATGACGAGACAATATAGTCATATGTATGTAGCTCGATGTAACTCTGCACTATCCAGTAAGTTGCCTTCATTCAATTTTTCCATTACGTGGAAGAAATGGAATCATATCCTTTCTACTTGTAAATTAAACTCACAAACTAAGAAAACCCTGAAAAGTGACATTTTAGCTACATAATCAGGGATCTATCAAATATAATAACAGTTATTGTAGTCAATGTATGCTCGTCGCTTCTTAAACATCTGATTCCTTGATATCAGGTCCTCGTAATTCCACATTTATCAATGACCCAAAACCAGATTTGCAAAAACCATTATTAAGTCGACAAATTTATTTATAATTAGCGTCAAAGGGAAGACAGCTTCGGCTACACTGGTTCCCCAATTTCCATATAGATCTATATATTATAGATGATAACATTACAATACGTGTACATTATAATATTGAAATGAGAAATAAATACTTACTTATTTACTTCAGTCTGTAAAGTCGCCAGTCATTATTATTATTATTGTCGTCGGTGGAGACTTCATCCGTTGTCATAAAATGTTCCCGGTCATCTTCTTTATATTATCTCTGTTTTTATCAAATAATGATCCACTTAATCTCGATCATAATTCAATGAGAGCTCAAAACTGTCTTTATCCAATCAACAATCAGTTTCAATGGTCTGCTATAAGATCAGTTCCGAACAGCCATCGATCAATCTGTATATCGATCAGTAGCGTGGTTAACCACAGGTCTCGACCATCTGGGTTCAAACATCGGCCGAGCTCTTGTCTAAATGGTGTTTCATCTTTCACTTCGCCTCATTACACTTTGAAGATACCTCGGCCGATTTAGACGATCGTTTATCATCTAAACAAAGATCCTCTCTACATCGTAATGATTTTTACCGATTAGTATCTGGCAAGTACACCTACACCTACACCTACACTTACACCTACACCTACACCTACACCTACACTCAATCATAAACATCGTCTAGTTAATGACAAAGACGATGATTATCTTTAAACCAAACACACACACTCAATTTAAAAACACACACACACACACACACACACACACACACACACACACAGAGAGAGAGAGAGAGAGATAGAGAGATAGAGAGGGAGAAAGATAGGGAGAAAGAGAGGGAGTGATGGTGTGTGTGTGTGTGTATGTGTATGTGTATGTGTGTGTGTATGTGTGTGTGTGTGTGTGTGTGTGTGTGTGTGTGTGTGTGTGTGTGTTTAGCTGTGTATTATAAGGCACAGGCACAGAGAATCTCGAACCGTGAATTCAAACTCTGGACGTTTCTTCAGGGAACTGAATCCAGAGTGGCGACTTTTCTTGCTGAGACATGTGTAATGTCTCACCGCGACAAATATGTCACGCCCACAGGAAAGCGGCTACATGCAGGCTACGTACAAAAAGCGGAACGACGTAAAAAACATACCATTTGATACCACAGCTCGCAACAAACAACACGTGTGTGTGGTTCAATGGTGACTTGCTACATACATATCATAAACTATTTTGACACCACAGTTTACATTCAACAGTAATTTTCTGTGGTCCAAAAGAAACCTGTATATAAAACATTTCGACACCTCAGATGCTGACCTCAGCTTTATTCTGGGTACGAATAACTGAATAAATCCTACCTATATGAACCGTGTATCAATAACAAGTCCGACTGGTCTGGGGTCGAAGTTCTTCTCTAACCTAAGTGAAAATTCAAGCCCTATATATAGCCTCAGCGTGTTAACAAACATTACAGTTTGTTCATAACAAAGAGAATGTACACTAACTCAGTATGGACTCACTGAAGTGATTTACTACACCCAATGGATTATTACTGGACTAGAACGAAATATCGTCTCAAACCTGAGTAAATACTATGATTTACTCGAACCTAACAGCTAATCCTCATACATGTGTCATGTTACATATAATAAATATTTAATTGCGTGTCCTGTTTCAACCAGAACATAAACTTTGAACGCCATCAAGTCTTGATTGATGTACGTTTAAAAAACAACTATACGATATCGGGGGAGGGGGTGTCGATGTGCTAGATGACAACGAGTATATCAACCTCATAGCGGTAGAAATGTCCTAAATGTTCGTCTTTTACGAACCACTTTTGTCCACTCAACAGTCTCAATGGGCTGAAATATGAACACCTGTACCAGAGACTTCTGCCCGACAACACTGCCATCCTTGCCATAGACGAAGCTCTTTTCATTTGGTATTACGATGATAGATTCGGATGATAAGTATTTTAATATTTATTAGTAATAATATTTTTTTAGACATCACTTGTGTTTATACGGAAGGCATACGCTTATATCGCTGCAAATATTACTAAGTCACGGGCCAGTGACTTTGTGGTATCAACTACTTACAGATCCTGTGTTTGTGGTATCAACTACTTAAAGATCCTGTGTTTGTGGTATCAACTACTTACAGATCCCGTGTTTGTGGTATCAACTACTTAAATATCCTGTGTTTGTGGTATTAACTACTTACAGATCCTGTGTTTGTGGTGGGGATACGGTCCCAGTACTACACCCAATTAATAATATTGTATCTTATCCAAGCTACTACCAACTGTCTGTCTGTCTGTCTGTCTGTCTGTCTGTCTGTCTGTCTGTCTGTCTGTCTGTCTGTCTGTCTGTCTGTCTGTCTGTCTGTCTGTCTGTCTGTCTGTCTGTCTGTCTGTCTGTCTGTCTGTCTGTCTGTCTGTCTGTCTGTCTGTCTGTCTGTCTGTCTGTCTGTCTGTCTGTCTGTCTGTCTGTCTGTCTGTCTGTCTGTCTGTCTGTCTGTCTGTCTGTCTGTCTGTCTGTCTGTCTGTCTGTCTGTCTGTCTGTCTGTCTGTCTGTCTGTCTGTCTGTCTGTCTGTCTGTCTGTCTGTCTGTCTGTCTGTCTGTCTGTCTGTCTGTCTGTCTGTCTGTCTGTCTGTCTGTCTGTCTGTCTGTCTGTCTGTCTGTCTGTCTGTCTGTCTGTCTGTCTTCGTCTGTCTGTCAGCTGTCTGTCTGTCTGTCTGTCTGTCTTACTGTCTGTCTGTCTGTCTGTCTGTCTGTCTGTCTGTCTGTCTGTCTGTCTGTCTGTCTGTCTGTCTGTCTGTCTGTCTGTCTGTCTGTCTGTCTGTCTGTCTGTCTGTCTGTCTGTCTGTCTGTCTGTCTGTCTGTCTGTCTGTCTGTCTGTCTGTCTGTCTGTCTTGTGTATTTGAGTGGTGAACTATAAAAGCCAAGACATTTGTTGCCAAATAAATAGATTCTCAACCATGATCACGATCATGACATATATAATATATCACGATCATGACATTATATAATATATCATGATCATGACATTATATAATATATCACGATCATGACATACAATATTAACCGATCATGACACCTTACACCAGACATAATTGATGAACTAATTAATTATATAAGCCACCGTCTTAACTAAAGCTTCACGGTACCAGGAAGTGTTGGTACACAATACAGATAACGATAAGATATTTAGATATAGAAATAACATTGAGGTGACTCATGGAAATTTGAGGGCTGAGCATACAGTATTTGTTTACGATATAGACCAATACATTATTATCATGATATATATGTGAGGAGTGAGTAAGTGATGTTAGATGTGACATCAGTGGTGAGTTATATATATGAGTAGAGTGAGTGAGTGAGTGAATGAGTGAGTGAATGGGTGAGTGAATGGGTGAGTGAGTGAGTGAGTGAGTGAGTGAGTGAGTGAGTGAGTGAGTGAGTGAGTGAGTGAGTGAGTGAGTGAGTGAGTGAGTGAGTGAGTGAGTGAGTGAGTGAGTGAGTGAGTGAGTGAGTGAGTGAGTGAGTGAGTGAGTGAGTGAGTGAGTGAGTGAGTGAGTGAGTGAGTGAGTGAGTGAGTGAGTGAGTGAGTGAGTGAGTGAGTTCTTCACGACATATGGCCGAGAGCGACTCCCAGCGACTCTGTCAAACATCACACAAAGACAGGTATGACAAAATACGTTCTTCATGTGTATATATAATACACTTTAATCGTATATACCGGGAATAGAATCATCGTTTCCTACGTACACATATATCCAAGTACTTAGTCTGTTTATCATAAATAACAATAATACTCTATACACTATAAACTTTGTATAGTAAACACTCTATATCGAAGATAGTGAAGATTGAATAAACAGTAACAGGTAATTGTTATTGGGTTGAGTCTTGTTCTATCGTATGACGAGTTTTAATTCAAATTTTCTCTGATTTATGTTTATATTATTCAATTATATTGTGTACTAATATGTTACTTTTCTGTTTTATCTCGATGTTTACATTTAAATTATCCTTTTCTGAATTATTTTCCTAATCTGTTACTTCTTTGCATTTTTTCTCCTCTAATTATAACTGTAGGACACTGAATGGCCTAAATTGTGCCGATGTGTCGTTAAACAACAGCCATCCATCTAATTATAAATGCAATTCAGTTATACATGTAATTAAATATATTTTAACCAGTTTGGAGTTATAATTGACGTTTGAATAAAATTAAAACACCTGCGCCTGCGCCTGAACTATTCTTATAACACACCGACACACACGCGCACACACACTATAAAAACATTTAAACTAATAAATTTATTCTCTCTGTCTCCGTACAACACTTAAATAGAAACAGGCCAGGACGCGCATGCGCAAAATGGCCATATACGCACAAGTTTTGAATATTTTTCTGAATAACTAATCATTATTATTATTATTATTATTAATTATTAATAGAGTATATTAAAATAGTCAAATTAGTTTGTAAGGTATCGCTTCAGGTTGTTCGGAGATCCTACCGCTTCCTGGTAGAGAGTACACAAGTTCCATAAGACACTTATCGTATCCTTGTATCAGGTAGGTCCTTAATCCTGACTCTCGGCGAGTAGAAGGTTAACCCTTATGGATGATCGGTAGTGCAAGAAGAGGTCATATCCCGAAGACTAGAATAGGTATCTGAGTGATACACACCATCGGGATATTATTATTTCCTTCCGCGCGGTGGAGATTCCAATATTTATTTGTCAAAATTTTCGTACACGTGTAGATTCCCTTCTTGTCGTTCGCTGTCTGGGCGATTACATCCGTCAAGGTCACGAGCATCACCAGACAACTCCGACTTCCGGTTGCCGACCATCGACTGTCGGACGTCTTCCGGATAAAAATGGAGATAGTCTTTGTCAACACTGCCTGCAGCTTTGAGAAAGACATCGTCATCGTCATTGTCATCGGGATCTGTTAACAGCGTGTCACTTCTGCTCACGTCAGATCCCGTTTCGAGACCGCTTTTCTGACGGACCATATCCCTGACCATTATTCCGAGTTCGGGATTCCAGTATTCACGGTCATCACGTCGTCTCCGTGTTCCCTGAGATCTCCTGCGAGGCTGGTCGGACCGGGGAGGTATCACTTCCGGTGTTAGGTCATCGACGATAGCTTTTTGTCCGTTGTCGGTTCCAGTTTCTGGCGTCCGGGATAAGTTGTTAGGTAGCGACCTCTGTCGGGGCCGTGAGAGACTATTTCTAGGTTCAGGAATCGGTCTCCTTTGCCATAGTACTACCGGGATATTGGACGATCCCGAATGGTTGATGACGTCATTACGAAGTAGGTCACGTGGTCTTCAATGTAAATGAAGCGATATGAGAAGGGTTTTATTTGTGGAAACATTACGGAATAGAACATATAAGACTGAAAACATACATGTATAAATAAAACAAGAACACATACGGGCACGGGTACGGGCACGGGCACACACTCAACCCCCCCCCCCCATACACACACACACACACACACATCAGGCCATGGTCTGTTATTTCAAAGCTTAGATCAAAATAGGATTCTTATAAAATATACTATTATCATCAAATATCAACTTTTCGGGAAAGTATTGAAAAATAATTTTTAAACAAGGTATCACATAGGGCCCCGGGTGTCAGTGAGGGCGACATCACTCAACCCCCCCCCCCATAGGTATTCCTTTTCCCTAGGTGTGGAAAATGTCAAGGTTTAGTTTATTATGCCCATATTTTAGGTTCCCCCACATATTCAAAACCCAACCAAACTTCTGACTGACTGAGTTTTTTTTTTTTTTTTTTTTTTTTGGGGGGGGGGGCTGGTTCCTCGTCCTGCGAGACAAAGAAAAGATTTGAGGAAGTTCTTCGTCGCTGCTAAATTCTGACCATTCACGTGGCATCCACCTACCAAGTTCGGATATGGTTCTTATTTGATAAAGATCAGGATGATGGATAACGCGAGATTAATTTATAATCCTTGCCAAATCGGCGTCTGTCTTCCCTCAAATCGTTCAAACAATTTCCAATCCGTTAACGCCGGTTTTAAAACACCACGTTCAGGTTCGAACCCCGATCATTACTGTCTTTGTCGGAGGTGTTGATGGGGAGTGGCCACTCGGCCACATCCACCAGGCGGAGCCACCGTCGAGGCGTAAACAAATTGGTACACTTGTTGAGCCAATCTTCCGGATCATGCACCTTTTCTCTCATTAATCAACATACTGTGTGCCCTCCAGATATTGTTGATGTTAATTTTCCGGAGAGTTATGGTTTCTTCCCGAACTCCTCAAATCCGCTATTCACTTCAGGGGCCACGATATGATATATGGACCTAGCATCAATACTCTAGAACATTATACGTACACGTCTGGTGTTGATTCAAAACAAACACACACATAAACGTACATAGACTGGATTAATACACACACATATACACGTAATATACGCTAATATGTCAACTTAAGACCATAATATTGACCAACCTGTAAACTATATCGACTGACGCCTTTCGTGGTAAATCCCCTTTTAGGTAATATGACCTAAAAATATAACACAGTCGCCATTTTAACCTACTTACGTGTGTGTGTGTGTGTGCGTGTGTGTGTGTAGTATAGCTCTGTATAAAACTCTCTCGCTTAGATATAGCTGTTCATTCAGTATAACAGCATATAAGCCTTATACTAGCCAGTTATTAACAGTTTCGTTTTAATTACCAATCAGCGGTAATGTGCCATTTTTTTTCGTATTGAAATTTGATTGATCAGTATTAGATATATTTGATAGTCTGAGAGAAGAAACGCAAGTCCCCGTAAGTGAGAGAAGAAACACAAGTCCCCGTGAGTGAGAGAAGAAACACAAGTCCCCGTGACTGAGAGAAGAAACACAAGTCCCCGTGACTGAGAGAAGAAACACAAGTCCCCGTGACTGAGAGTATTTCCATTTGGGCCGAAAACAACGAGACAGATTATAACCTGTCCAACTGTTTAGCCAAAAATATCATGCCTCCTCCTCCTCTCTCTCTCTCTCTCTGTGTGTGTGTGTGTGTGCGTGTTTAGCTGTGTATAGGAAGGCACAGGCACAGAGAATCTCGAACCGTGAATTCAAACTCTGGATGTTTCTTCAGGGGACTGAATTCAGAGTGGCGACTTTTCTTGCTGAGACATGTGTAATGTATCACCAGTCCCTAAGCCGCCAAACAAAAACGTGTGTGTGTGTGTGTGTGTGTGTGTGTGTGTGTGTGTGTGTGTTAACAGTGATGATAATGATGATGATTGATGTTTTACGCCCACTTTTGTGCACATGATAGGCTAAATGGACCGAGCGACCTCCAAAGGTAATGAAGCGAAGTCGAAGATGAAACACCCTTCAGATAGGCCCACGTCGAGATTCGAACTTGGGTGTTAGTGAGCTGTGATTCAACGCGCGTATGTATTAACATTGGGGAATATTATATCTATTGTTCTAGTAGCTTTCGAGATTTGACCCCAAATCTCAGTGAGTGAGTGAGTGAGTGAGTGAGTGAGTGAGTGAGTGAGTGAGTGAGTGAGTGAGTGAGTGAGTGAGTGAGTGAGTGAGTGAGTGAGTGAGTGAGTGAGTGAGTGAGTGGGTGAGTGAGTGAGTGAGTCTGGACGGAGTTTATTTGTATAAACACCTCTCAGCGATTGTGTAGTGGCTCGTAATAATATATCGTGGTACTATCTAAACAAAAACTACCTGTTATGGATCGCCAAACAAGAAGTACCTTAATTATACGTATCATAGTCAGTCAGTTATCAGCCTTAAATATGACATAAGAGTCTATAAGTTCGTGTGGTCAACTTCCCCCAAAGACACGTACAAGAGATAGATGGACGGGGGGGGGTTATGATGATACAGGGTGTATCTGTAGCCGGACTGGTAGTGCGGTTAGCCGCAGACCTCTAGCACAAGGGTTCGAGTAGTTTTTGGCATAGTCTGGGTGCAGAGGTGAGTACCGAGTACCTGTAAATAGCAAATAAATTATTTTGGTGTTTTAACTGTTATACTAACATCACAAATATAATTCGTTATCTGATCTTATCTTAAATTGAGCCGCGCTATCAACTCGTGTGCGCTGTCTGTCTGTCTATATATATATATATATAATTGTGTGTGCGCGCGTGTGTGTGTGCGTTCGTATGTAAATACACATCTATGTATCTGTGTGTGTGTATATATATATATATATATATATATGTATATATATATATATAGTGTGTGTGTGTGTGTGTGTGTGTGTGTTTGCGTGTGTGTCAGGTTCTCTGCATTTCTACATGCAAGGAATAATTTGTTTATGATCTAGACAAAGATGTCCCTTTATATAGCATACAGTATCATATTGTTTATCTACCAACAGATTTGAAGACAGTTTAGTTTGGGCGCCATCTACAGTTTGTGGTAGGAAATACCATAAACGTCACGGTCTTAATGATAGGACATGGTTAAGGTGATTGTTTGCGGCAAGTGCTAGGGGTTGTATTAGCATGGATGTAGGCGGGTGTTGTTCTTTTACGGCCACTCTTGTGCACCCGGTAGACTAAATCGGTCGAGCCACCTGCAAACGTAATAGGATGAGGCGAACGATGAAATGTTCTTCAGACATAGCCCGGGCTGGGTTCTAACCCACGTGTTAAAAGTCGGTGTCCAACCGTGTCAACAGACGACAATTTACACAGATATGCGCTTATCTATTTAAACCCATAATGTTGAAAAGAAAAGCATTCTCCTGAATAATAAATAATAAATAAAACAAATATTAATAAATACATTCAGAAGAACACACGCGCGCGCACACACGCACACACTATCTCTCTCGCTCCCTGAGACACACACAATCTACAACCCTTGGCCTATGGTAATGTTTTCTAAGTACAGCGTTATTTGCCGCCATATGAGACGACATTTTTCGCGCCAAATTTAAACTGTTCCGTCTACAGAAAGTAAATATAAGTGGATAGTTCTAACATAAGAAGAGAGAAGTCTTCTAGTAAACAGACAGTATAACATGTCAATTGTTTAACAGTGTTATATAGTATAACACAGGATAGTGAATAACACCCAGCGGTATAATACAGGTACGTGATAAACGCTGTTTGAAACAATCATCATAATTTGAGAAATGATATATATAAATATATATATATATGGTTCTCTCACGGTACTCAACTCTCTAGTAAATAAGATGTGTCAACTGTCATATAAACTATCATATGTGTAGTCACAAACAAGTGTACGCTTGTGGAATTAGATCTCTACGTGGATGAGAAAGAGAGAGTGAGATCAGGTGTGCTATATGCCCTTGAACGCTATTGTCCAAATGTGTTTATACATGTACGATTTTTTTGTTACCATAATGATGATTATATAGTATAAAACAAAGAGCGTGGTCTGATGGGGGGGGTCATTGACGCCACTTCTAACATCCGATCTCATCTTTCTCTCCGTCTCTCCATTAAGGGGGGGGGGCATTATAATATAACATCTCTCACCATCTCTATCTCCGTTGATGTTCTATATTTTATTGCTGTGTACACTATTAGTACTAGGAGTAACAGTATTACACTGATGGTAGATAAATATTTCCTCTTCCAGATATTCAGAGTCGGTCTTTGCTTGTTCAATATTCTGCTGAATATCTAGCCAAGGTCATGGATATTGAAAACAAAGAAATTAGCTCAGGTAAGATGTTCAAGGGTTATTTACAAATATGCCCCCCCCCCCACACACACACACACATTCATGACTACTACCACCTGTCTGTTACCAGACAGGTGGTAGATATAACCTGGCTATGAATGAAGAATATTTCATAATTTCACTTCATTACGTTTACAGTTCCATTTACCCTAAGATATGCAGAAATGTACAACAACAACATATACATGCATTAATATCATTACGAATATATGTGTGTGTGTAAGTTTGTAATTGATGATATACCAATTTCATTCACCAGGTGACAGCACTGACGTCACGGTTAGTCCAGCTATCAAGAGCCGACAATCTCTCAGCCCCCGAAAGTAAGTCAACCATAACACCCGACTCTTCTCTCTTGTTGTCAAATTGATAACACACATCACACCACATACGTACAAGCGATGGGATTAAAAAGCACGCCATTATTGTTATACCTACATCCATTAATAAAGCCTCCAATGAGATTATTTCATTTCCCCCGGAACGGACGTGTTCTAAAAGTGACAAATACATCTCAAACGCACGTACACACACACACGTACGCACACAAATAATACGTATGTAAGGTGTAATTATATACTTTTTCACAAACACTAAATCATTAGCTATTTTTAAATACTATATATTACGTTAGACTCGTCCAGCTCTACTTATAGGTATTCTATATGTGTGTGTGCGCGTGTGTTAATTGTTGGTAATGATTTTGGCTGTTGTTGTTGTCGTTGTTGTTATCAAGGCGAGCATTCCGGGAAGTGAACGAAGACACCAGTAACTTAGAACAGTCGGAAGATGTCGCCACTAAACGTAGCCGAGTACAGAAGACAGAGAGAGAGTACCCCGAACCTTATGTACGTACTGTTCTACTCAACGTCGCTAATGTGGCTCACTTCAGTGTCTCCTGTCAGCTTTATTGTGGCTACCTTCAACTTTATGTGGCTCTTTGTCAACCTTATGTGGCTTTTTGTGCAGCTTTTTGTGCCTCTTTGTCAGCTTTATGTGCCTCTATGTCACTTTTATGTGGCTCTTTTCAACTTGAAGTTGAACGTATGCTCTCACCCTATTTTTTCTACTGATATCTTGGACAGACTTCCCCCCCCCCCCCGCGGATCCAGTTTCACCAAACAGATGGGTGTAATACGGGGGAGGGGAGGACCCACCTTGAATTTGAATGGATTGTTGTTAAACAAATGGGGGGGGGGTGATAAGATGGACACATACGCATCAAAGTTTGAAAAAAATTAATGTTTACTTTATTTGCACCATCACCTCATGATTCATGATTGAGCAGTAAACGTTAAACTAACCGCCATTTATGAGTACGCATATGTCTGTCGTCTATTTCACGTCCATCGCTAACTCTGCATCTGAAAATCGATTGATTCCAGAAGAAGACTACTCCATCCCTCAACTCGGATTGACCATCTGGTCGTTGTATCCCGACTTGTCGTCCTCTGGATCTCCGTACATCTCCGACCACTCTTTGTCCACATTTCAGTAAGAACAAAACCATTAAGCTCTTACCCCCACCCCCCTCTCTTTGTTTGACTGTTATCTTAAAGTCATGTCCTAAATAGGGCAGTTATTTTTATTTAGTTAATGTTGTCAAACGCTCAACAAATTACCAAAACTTCTCACACATTAACGATATGGAATTAGAGTCTGTGTGTGTGTATATATATATATATATATATATATATATATATATAGAGAGAGAGAGAGAGAGAGAGAGAGACGCACATCAACGAACTATTTTATATAGAGTCTTTCAAAAGAGAAGAGCAAAAACATATCTGGTTTATTTATGCTTGGTCTGGCTTCTTGACGTATTCTCTGTTAGACGACTTGATGTGGAACTGATGTTCATTTGGTGCTCGAATGTCTGGTCATTGTTTAACACAGTTGGATGTTAAAGGTAAGATTAGTACATCAGTACTACCTCAGTTGACAGTCCGTACCTGTACACAGCGGTCGATCTTGGTCTGGGAGAAGCGGTCATGCTATTTTCCATTCGCCAGAAGTAGACCGAGAACGTGCCTGCAATTGCGGACTTCGTGTGGAAACACTTCGCCGGATCTGACAATAATTGGACGACTTTATGACGAAGACATACACCCGAAGGTCGAAATTTTTGTACGCATACAAACTGAGATCGTTTGATTCGCTCCGTTCAAGTTGTGATGTTTGAATGAAGTTTGTTAACTGTAAATTGCTAGCAATCTGTTTACATCGACATCTGTTGCTATCGTGTGTGTGTGTGTGTGTTATTGGTTCTTCACAACAAAATACTACCCTTTATCGTCTAACTGGGATTTTTAATGCTATCTGCTATCACGTGACCACTGGTCATGTGATATCTAGTTTTGTTTGGTTTTAATTCATTCATCTTCAATAAAATGATATGCATAATATCATTTATGTGAATAATATATAATATCTAAAACATTGGCGAAAATAGCAGATAAATGTACGGAAATTACGTCATTATTTGACGAGAAAGTTTGTTTCTTCTTTCTTGGTAACAGAATGGAAACTCACCAGAATGAGGCAAGTGTCATTATAGGAATTAGTTTGAGTGAGTGAGTGAGTGAGTGAACAATTATTTAATAAACCTATTACTGTCGTTTATTGTAAAATCTAAGCTGAACTTTGTTGATAATGATATAATAGCATTAATCCGACACGTGAACACTTGTTTTGGCTTGTCTGCTCGTTGTATATTTTCCTGTTATGTGTTTGTTGGGTTTTTTCCACCTAAAAACTAAACATTTCTTTTGATAAAGCAGCCTTTCAACTATTCTGCTCTCTACGCTTGGTGATTATCTATGGCATAAAATACATCCTGGTATTCAATTTAGAGAATAGGCTGATAACGTAATATGACGTCACAAGCGACTAGTACATACACATAAATAAATAATCTAGCAGGTTTTAGGCGACTTTTTTAGGATTGTGTTTATTCAGTGTACAGTTAAATGGTGGACTGTGTGTTTATTCAGTGTACAGTTAAATGGTGGACTGTGTGTTTATTCAGTGTACAGTTAAATGGTGGACTGTGCGCTTATTCAGTGTACAGTTAAAACCTGAATTGAAAACCCAACCAAGCTGTGTCTGGTGGGTGTTTCATCTTTCACTTCACCGCATTTTCTATAGGTCGTTCGGGCCATTTAGTCCGTGTCTGCAATCATTATAAATTATATTCCCCCTTTGTGTGTGTGTGTGTGTGTGTGTGTGTGTGTGTGTGTGACACCTATGGCGAACATTTGTTCCCATTAGGCGACCATCATTTTTTATAATTGGTCGTTCTGTGTTCGACTAAACACCATGTCGTGTTCCGACCATATCGATTGTTTGAATTTTTATTTCCATACAAAATCGCACTCTCGATATATTATTTCTTACTAACTTAACTGATGTGCTAACGTCAGTTTCTTAATCCTTTTATCAAACGAACTTCATTTATTGATCAGGGCAGGTCATTTCCGCTTGTCCGGGACAAGTGATTTTCCATGCAAGACAAGTAGATCGTCCCAAGTACTTGCCTGACAGGACAAGAAAACAGAAGCATATCGAAAACAACTGTTTATTCGTCATTTCTTGGCATTTCAATTTACGTGTCATTTTCCACAGATCACCGTCCGGAAGTTTGCTAAAAGACTGAAACCAACGGCACATGTCGAATGCGTGGGCCAATCACAGCATGCGTAATCAATGTCTGCGGTTGTTTAGCCAGCGTAAAGTTGATCGTGGTTGGCTCGTTAATGTCACCTGGTCATGGAAGTTTCAGTCCATGTGCTTGTGTTTACATCCGCTTTGCCTCCATGTGCTTGTGTTTCACAAATAAATATACAACAAACAAAAAATTGTAACTTCACGTAATTCGTTGATGTTGTGGAGGTTTGTTGGAACAAGTAAATTTCAGATGGGACAAGTAAAATTTTGCAGCACTTGTCCTACGGTGGGTCTCGAGAGTAAGTGTCATGCATGCCCTGCTGATGGTACAATGGCACTTATTCATGTCTTTTGTATCCCTTAGTTTTTAGTATCCACATAGAGATATTCTCGTATTGTATAACATCAACAACACTATGATATTGTTATTTATAATATTCAATATTTGTTCATCGCAATCACTAGACGGCGCATGTCGCGTGGAAGTTAGAGACCGGTCGCGATGGTGGCGCCCTCCTCGTCGACGACAAACAGATAATTATAGGAACCAACGACGGCAAAGGTATTAAGTAATAAACAATATATAAATATTTGTTAGTTTATTATTTGTTGATGCGTTCATCCATCAAACCGATAACTACAAATATTTAACAGAAATACCAAGTCTGATTGATAACTTTTTGGTTATCCTGGTATTTTGATGTATTTTACTATTTATAATATATGTACTTCGCATAACTATGTAAAATAAACAAAATCAAATTTAAAAAAAATTGTATATGATTTTTCTCCTCCGATAGTAATATTCTGTGATCTGGATGGTCACGTGACCAAACAGTTGCCACTTACTCGGCCGGTAGGGGCGCTGATGTACCACGAGGGCAGACTATACGCGTGGTGTCATGCTAAGAAAGGATACGAGAAGTGGAAGGGAGCTCTTATAGGTAGCTCGTTCACTAACTACTGGGATATAAATATTATGATAGAGTAAAGTATAATAACTTAAACGAGATTTGGGTTTAAAATTGACTCAAGTTTGGGTTCGTTATTCAGAGATGATCGATTTATACCAAAGATGTAAGAGGATGAATATTTAAATGCGTGCATACAAATACACCTACGTATATATATATATATACATGTGTATATATATATATATATCGGTGGTGCCGTTTCAGATTTGAGTTTTGATAGTCCGATGGTGCTGTTTGATGTCGAGGAATTTGGCGATCATGTATGTTTTTTTTAATTATTGTTAAATTCCGCCATTTGTTCTAATTTCCCTGATTATCGTCATCTTTAACCTCCAATTAACACAATAAACGCTCAATATCGACCAATTTTCAACGTGTTCCATTTCATATTAGATATATTTAATGTAAGCGTAATTATGATGAGGATTTTTTTTAAATATAATTTTTTAGTGTATTCATGCCGATATGGTAGATGGCTGTCTGGCCATTGTTGACAATAATGGTAACGTCGGCCTCTTCGGCTGCGATGGTGCTGCCCTCTGGAAGAAGGAACATCTAAAACTCGGAGATGGCGGATTCGTAAGTTGCGGGGAAATCTTTAGCCGGGCGCATGAATATAATGGCACATTATTGTTTTGACACTTTCCCCCATTTGGTAAAAGCGTCCATTTTAAGGGGTGCACTGGTAACAAATTTGTGAATTATAAAGAAGCTGATATATGATTTATCATTACGCAGGATTTTCATTAATTCAAATCTTTTCACTTGGTTTTATTACCTGTATCTAATTTCTGTGACTGTTCGACGCGTTTTCACGCCGTCTCGTACGAAACTTCATTCCATTTATTTCAGTTACTGGCGGATGAATCTGGCATTTACGTTGCGCACAAGAAAGTAGTCCGTTGCTACAATTTGGGGGATGGAGACATAAAATGGGAATATATCTGTCCCGGAGGACGACAGGCTAACATTTCCAAAGGTTATCAGGTAATCCAGAGATAGACCCTATGGTTTATAGTACCAGTAAATGGTTGATGATGAAGTTATGGGGTCAAGGTCAGTTATAAGGCTACTGTTTGATTACTGGATACGGGATGAAAGCAATTACTCAAGTATTTGATTGATTTATTTGTTATTAATTTACATTGCAAATGTGGGTACTGCATTATATATATATATATATATATATATATATATATATATATATGCATGAATAAATAGGTTGATATATATATATATTCTTTAGAGTGGTGATTACATCTACATAGAAGGGTGTGGTAAGGTTTTACAGCTCAACAAGCAGGATGGTGAACTACAAAAGGAGTTTGTCCCGTATCGCCACCAAGCGGCAGGAGTATGTACCGGAAGTGGTATCGTTGTCACCGGAAATAACCCTACCGTGTAAGCCAATCTGGTAATATTATATCAATTAATATTAGTTATATAGCCATGAGTTCGGAATTTTTATAAATCAGTCAGTGTGTGCATATAGACGTGTGTATGTGTATACGGTCACACACAAAAACACACACACACATATATATATATATATATATATATATTATCTTACAGAATATTTGATGAAGTAACCGGGAAGGAGCTATATCGCATGTTTATATCAGCTCGTCTGGATCGGGGAATTACCTGGGTAAGAAAAGTTTATTTATTATAATAATTATAACAAAATATGAAACAATTTAGAAGAACTGTTGTTATTTGACTGATTTAGATTGTGGTCTAGGTGTGTATATATATTTTTCAAGATGTCACCGACAAGACAGTTGTTTCTATTCTGGGATCAGCTTTACTGTATCGACATGACGGAGGAGGGGCTACACCAAGCTGCAGTAAGTAACAGTCTGGGGGGGGGGAACTTTTAGATCATTTACAATAGTAGATGTCTTTAATTAAGCATGGGTTGGTATAAAGATTAATATTACATAAAAAAAAAACTTTGCCCTCGTTGATGAATTATATCACAAATATATACATTATACAGTCCATAACATGTTGACGTTTTCCATGTCCGTAAACATATTTACATAATTTGGTGGAGTGGTGTGTACGAATGAAAAGCCATTGTACTCATAAACGAGACAATATATATCGTGGCGTTTACATGAAAGGTTTCAAGACTGGAAAATGGACTGTTTAGTGATACATATATATAATTATATTCTTTAATTTCAGGAAGGTAAATATTCGAGGACATTTACTCATAAAGTACCAGATAGTACAACTGATATCCAACCCGCAAAGATCGGTACTCTGACTGATACGAAAACGTTTGGTGGCGTCATAGTCACGTGTTCTGAGGTGGGAGAGTCACGTGATGAACAGATCAAGGTTACCGTTTCGAGTGATGGCTATGACGGTAAATGTCGTTTTATGACATATTGATGGATGTTTCAGCAGATTCTGTTTTGTTTATATTATTTCACATTACCTACATATACGTTCACGTTACCTACATTGCTTGCAGCTGATTGGCCCGTCCTGCTACCACGTGACGTTCGTGAACCGGGAAAGCAGTTCGTGGTCGACAAGTTGGTGGCAAGCGAACTGGGTCATTTCTACAGGTAAACACACACACACAAGCATTGTTTAAAGCTATATTGAATTACAAAGAATTAAAACACCGAAGCCATTGGAAGATTCTAGAAAGCTTCAGTTCCTAAAAGATACTGGAATATTCGTTACTTGATGTAACAAAGCTGGATAGAAAATACAAGAGAAAACTTAATCTCACAAAACTGTATAGATAATACAAGAGAAAGAGAAGATCTAATCAAATAGATTAATTGTTTGTAAATGTGTATATTAATAATCGTGAATGATGAACCGAGCATAATGATACAAATTGACTGATTGTCAAATGTGTAAACATAAATTATCATGGACTGATTAGTCTTCCTTATATTTTGACGGATAGGTAAAGTTCTACTGAATTAATATTAACATTCAGTAGAGTTATATAGACAGGAAGTCATCGGGTTACGGCGGCTCTGACTTACGACATCTCGCCGTTACGAAGCAATCCCAATAAGCTCTTAAAAGTTATTTCGAGTTGCCGACAACGGCTAGTATTTACGGATCGGGAAACTAGAGTGTGGTGTGTCGTGTGAGAAAGAAACGTCATCGATGAGTCGTCCCGTAGCCGAGGAGGAAGACTCTCAGTTCCTCATATACGCCATTTAGGATTGTTTTACGTATTCCTTTACCCCCTCATTGTGTCTCCTAAGTGTACAGCCGACGTCAGTGATAACAATGTACTTTGTTGTTAGGAGTATTATTTCTTACATAAATAACAAATATAACAATGTGTTAACACCTAGGCGAGTGATTCGGGTACTTATTGCACAATGATTCAAGGGTCAGAGGGCAGACATTTAAAGAGTGTTATTCGATTTACATAGAAATTCGGTTTACGAACGTACCTAAAGACGAATCTCGTTCGTAAGCCGAGGACCTCCTGTATCAACTAGATCTAATTTTATCAACAGATTACGCACAACAATTAATGTGCCATAAAAGGTCAATAATCGATATTTTATTTTATTTACTTTAAACCTTGTATACTTTCTCCTGGAAAATAATATTTCCTTGGCTGCGGGAACCATGTAATGGACATCTAAACTTCATAGTGCTTTAACCTGATACACAAATTTTTGTAGAACTATAAAAAAACAGCGTGAATTCCGTCTGAAAACGGTAGTGTTTATTACCTTTTTTTTTAAATTAAATTATATTGTGATGTTTTTTTGTTTGTTAAATGTTGGTTGATAACTTTTTAAATTATCCATGGTGAGAATATTTGTTCTATAATAAAAGTTACCGGACTTAGATGTGCAAGCCCCTCCCCTTGTGATTAATTCACCTGCTGCAGGTCGGGGATTCAAAACTTGATGAAGAATATTTCTGTTCAAATTAGATCAATTATCTTCAGATATTTATTGGAAAACCTGTCACGTGTCTTGATAGACAATATTTACTGTATCTAGATATTTATCTTCGTCACAGGGTGATGGACTTTACCATAGCCAAGTACCGTCCAGATGTTAAAAACACCGACGGTGAGGATGACGTCACTAATACACTGACCAATCAGGAGTCGGACGCTGAAGAAGCGGCCCCCACCAATTGAAAATATAGGGATCGTCTCAAATGGGCAAATATTTCTGGAACGGATTAACTGTTGAAGCTGGGTATGGGGCGTCTCAAAGAAAAACAAGACAAAATATTATATGAATTAATGGCGTACTCCAAGCATTTTCTGGGCTGTAGAGTTTTGTGTGACCTCATATATATATATATATATATATATATATATATAATGTGATGGTTGTGTGGTGATGTTTTGTGAACAAGACGATACAATTGTATCAACTTGACAATAATGTATATGAGTGTCACATGATGCGTCTATTTTATGACGTCACTTGTCTATGAGATTATGTTTTCCTAGAGGCGTAGAAGTTAATATTGCTTTCAGTACAGTACTACTAACATAGGTGGCTTTTTACTATAACTTGTTTATAAGAGAGAAAGGTGTGCGCATGCGCGCGTGTGTGTATGCTCTGTATAGCTTACTGTGATAGAAGTGCACCATCAGAGATTTTTTTTAATGTTTTGCTCACAAACACTTATCTAGTAGAGGACGTGTTTATATATACTTCTGCCTATACACACACGCGCATACACAAACATCCTGAACTATCTGCATACGTCTACTTATACAATATGTATATATTTATATTATAATTTATATTCTATATTGCTCTACAGTATAAAGCTGTTTCCGTTTGTGGTTTTAGTCCTTTAGTAGATTGAGCTTAAAATCTTCATTAGACTGCTTGTGTGTTTGACATGTATGTTTGCATATATATATATATATATATATATATATATATATATATGGAGTTTACATCCTGCAGAATGTTTCAGTCTTGAGGTTGTCTTTCACTTCGCCAATAAACTATTGCTCTGTCTCGATTTTCGTTTCCATACACTTTAGCGCTAGACGAATGTACCGTGTCGGTTCCAATAAAGGCACACCGTGTCTAATAAACGCACACCCGTTCGGGAAGAGTGAAGCCAACAGTTACTGTAGAAGTAGTGCCGTCTTGTGAACCTAGATGTGTTACAATGTCGGTGACTACTGACAATGATCTATCCGCTTCCTTTATAGTAAACATTTCCTGACCGACAAGAGCGCCATCTGTTATCGGAGACACGGACCATTTGTCGGCACATATAGCGCTTTACTGTACTCGCCAATACATTATTTAATTCAATACCATTAATTTATTTCCGAATATAAAATTCCATATATATATATATATATATATATATATATATGTGATACAGTGAAGTAAAAAGCTGCATAAAAATAGAGAATCTTCGTCCATCTAGCTCAAGAGCTAGAATTATAGTAAAACGATCTAGAAACAATACATTTTACTAATAAATTGCTAGTAGCACCTAAACGTGTTTTAAAACTATAAACGTTTTTACGAATCAACACCTCAAATGAATCAATATTATTATTGAAATTCGATTTTCATTTCGGTATATATTATTAAAGGCCACTACAACACGCTTATACGTGTACTGTTTATACGTTGACCAACACAGATGACATAATTCTACCCCGTCTTACACCATTAAACACAGTAAAGAAATGTTTACCCCAACATACACAGTGTTTGTTGACAATACCAGAATATGAGAAAACACGGATCAAAGTAACATCAATATTAAGTTTAATCTTGTCTTCACACACTAATTGTTCCAATTACTGAGATAATAAATTGAACACTAAACTCTAGAGTGTTCCATGCTCATTTTAAACATGCCCACGTAATCCCTCTTCTTGAGAAACCATCTTTACCAGCCAAGGACCTAAACAGCTATATCTAGACCAATTTCTAATCTATCTTTCATATCTAAAATATTAGAAAAAGTCGTATCCAGTCATCTGACCGTTCATTTAAACTGCAATCACCTGTCTAATATTTTTCAATCTGCTTACAAACAATTTCACTTTACAGAAACCGCTCTACTAAAAGTTCATAACGACATAGCACTAAACATGGACACAGGAAAGGTCACAGCACTAACACTTTTAGATTTATCTGCAGCTTTTGACACCATTGATTATTCTGTTCTTCTAGATCGCCTCTCTGATTGGTATGGCATATCAGGCACAGCACATCACCTGGATTCGCTAATTCTTAATAATTAGGTTCCAATCGATAAAAACAAGAACATGTTTTTCAAAGGCAGTACCTTTTGTTCCCAAAGGCTTTGTTCTTGGACCGCTGTTATTTACACTGTATACCAGACCACTAACTAAGCTTTCTTATTCACAGCCACAAATTAGACTAATATTTAGATGCAGTATACATATCTTTGGAAATCACTCCCTGAACATGTTAAGTCATCAAATAGCATAGTTTTTTTCCGTCACTATTTGAAAACTCACCTTTTCAGATTCGCTTGTCCTTCCTAAGTTTCCTTTCCATCTGGTAATTTGGTGATGAACTTTACATCGTACCCAGCCTATGAGTTTGTCCAACCACTGTACAAGGTGCGCCACTGAGCTGGATTCTTTTCGTGGATATTGGCGCTATAGAAGTTTTGTAATTATTATTATTAATAATAAGTTTCTTAAAGCGACACCAATTATTAATACGATCAAATGCTTTTGAAGCATCAAGATAACAAATATATACTAGACTAGAGCACTGATGATAATATTCTGTTATCTGCTTGAGAGTGTACACACGAGTTCCGGTCAAAAGCCCTCTAGGTCAAAAGCCCTCAAATTTGAGTAATATTTTTAATAGTGGCATATAAAACGTACATTTAGGGTTAGGGTTTACGGTATTAAATTGAAAGTGAAGGCTTTTGTCCTGTTTTTGTTTTACCTACACCCGTACACACACATGTCTGTACCATGTTTACTTTTAAATCCAAACTCATTACTAGAAGTTTCCAACTGAAATTGTAGTCTATCCAAAAAAACAAGAGATCCAAGATCTTGGAAACATCATTAATAATGGCAATAGGCCTGTAATTGTCTTTATAATAGGAACAATAATAGTCTCCATAAGCTTACAAGGTAACTATAGTTGTGTAGAAACACGGCATTAAACAACATTGATAACAAACCAGTAGCCTTAGAGTGTCCATACTTGAAGTGTTTTTAAGTCGATTTTATAACTTATTTCACGAGTATAGAATACGTCACATTTTGTGTTTATGAGGAATTATGCAACACACACGCACACACGCACACACACAATATTACATCATTTTCAAATACGAGTGTTAGCGCGGATTTATCAAATACTACTGTTCATCGTAATTTGGTGTACTTTATAAAAATGTAAATAAACGGAAATATAACACATTAAGTAGCTTTTAGGGTAAAAAAAGACAATTAGGAAATACTGAACACCGTATTGTATGTTTTAAAATATCAGTGTGGCAAATGTCGCAATTTGGTTGAAGGACGGAAGATTTACTTTCGTTGACTGTTTTTAGCCGACTTCGAGGGTCGTCTTGTAGTTTGGTGTATTCTGAGTAGGAAAATAAAGTTGTTGAATATTTTATACCCCCCCCTCGCCCCATGTCTTCCTACTAATAGTCCTGATTTAGTAAAGTAATCGTCTGGTCCAATTATATTGCAATAAAGCACTGGCTCAGTGAATCTCGGATAGTGAATTGAAACTTGGGACGATTTATCGGTGGGGTGGTGGGGGTCTTTGTCTAGCGATATTTCATGCTGAGACATGTGTGAGCGCGCGCGCGCACGTGTGTGCGTGTATGCGTTTGTTTGTTTGTGTATATGTGTGTGTGTGTGTGTGTGTGTGTGTTGTTTGCGTGTGTGCGTGCGTGGTGTGTGTGTGTGTTTTAGGGTACATAGCAAGAGGCAACAGGCACAGAGCATCAACATATCTAAACATCCTTCGAACCTACCTCCATAAATCTAAATACAACCTATACATACATTAATCTAAAAATAAAATGTTCCATACCTCCACATATGATACATGTGTGCGTATACCTAAGCAATGGTCTGGTCTACTCATCAGCCTGTGGGAACCAGCTAATTCGCTTTTCGTACGCGACAAATATGTCACGTCCACAGGAAAGCGGCTACATGCAGGCTACGTACAAAAAGCGGAAGCACGTAAAACATACCATTTGATACCACAGCTCGCAACAAACAACACGTGCGTGTGGTTCAATGGTGACTTGCTACATACATATAACTATTTTGACACCACAGTTTACATTCAACAGTAATTTTCTGTGGTCCAAAAGAAACCTGTATATAAAACATTTCGACACCTCAGATGCTGACCTCAGCTTTATTCTGAGTTCGAATAATTAAATAAATCCTACCTATATATCGGTACACGTCCGATTAGTCTGGCGTCGAAGTTTGTTTGTTTGTGTATGTGTGTGTGTGTGTGTGTGTGCGTGCGTGTATGTGTTTGTTTGCGTGTGTGCGTTTGTGTGTGCGTGTGTGTGTGTGTGTGTGTGTGTGTTTCATTGAAACATATTACTTTACACCTAATCCGATAAATAAACTAATCTTGCCATAAACATATTTCCGACAATTATTAGTTATAATATTTAGCCATTTTATATAAACAACAATAAAGACATTTATAATCCTTTGTCATTAGATTGAGATTAGGAAACAAACTGAAAGGGAATTACAGTCACCGAACAAAATAAATGGGGGGGGGGTGATTAGGCGCGCTCGCGTGTTGCTGCTGGGGGGGGGGGGGTAAAATAATTCTGATAAAATAGAAATAACCAAGTGACCCATGGGGGTTAGTTGTCAAAATCCGGAGGTCACCCTGTATTTTATGGGCTATCTTTATATATTTGTTGTCTGTTTTTATCTTTCTCTGTTATGTAATATTAATATCAATATTGTGTTTTAATTATCGAGTGTTGGTTTATGACTTTTTTATGAGGACATCAATAACATATAAATAAACACTTCTATGTGAGGATGATAAAGTTTAATCCTCAAGTCCTCTTTTAACTCGACTCTCGTTCGGGATGACTAATTTCACACACGCCCACACACGCACGGAGGCACGCACGCACGCGCGCACACAAGCATAGACCCACATTATTTACAGGGATGTTACCTTGCTACATTTGTTTATGGGATGTTGCGCTGACCTTTAAAACATGTGATTGAATCCCGTTTCGTTGTGTTTGTGGAATGTTTCATCCATCAGTAAAAGACTTCGGTTTGATCAGTTCCTTTGCTTAGAAAGCAATATCATCGTCACCTGTTCCTAATGAGACACTCACTCATTCCTTCACTCACTCACTCACTCCTTGACTCACTCCTTGACTCACCCCACTTACTTTTTCTCACTCACTCATTCATTTTTTCACTCACTCACTCACTCACTCGCTTTCTCACTCACTCACTCACTCATTCATTTCTCACTCACTCTCTCATTCATTTTCTCACTCACTCACTCATATCAATCAATCAATCAATCAATCAATCACTCACTCACTTTAGTGATTTCTAGAGAGCCTTACCTATGGACACAGTTCACCACCACCTGTGTGTGCGTGCGTGTGTGTGTGTCGAGGTCATATGACAATCGTGTGTGTGTGTGTGTGTGTGTGTGTGTCGAGGTCATATGACAATATACGGGTATAGATGTGAGAATAGTGGTTTCAGTGAGTCCCGGTAAGTATCTTATGTTTTGTTAAATATATATAATGAAAGATCAGGTGCGAATCCTGGTATCGGGGGGGGGGGGGTATGCAAACAAAGAATTTCTTAAACCTATAATATTATATAAGCTCACGAAAACACGGCCCCCCCCCCTCTGGATCTGTTCCTATATATATATCGGATGTTCTGTTGACAGACAGTGTGGGTCCTCTAAAGGATTATAATGAGTGCTAAAGTAGGTCTAAGTTTACCTGATAATTATCTCTAAAGACCCATTACCTGTCTATTGTTGATGAGCTTGTTACGGGTAGACAGTGTTCTGTATCTCTATTGTGTAACAATTTATGAGTATTTTGTTAGTAATCTCTCGGTGCTTGTGTGTGTATTGGGGGTTGGGGGTGGGGGTGGGGGCATCGGACGATGATCGTCGGGTTACCTCGTAATAGTTGTTATTGTATTGTCTGTCAAGAGGAAGATAGGTATATCTATGCAATAGGTAGAAACAAGGAGGTATATATATATATATATATATATATATACTCATACACATATATACAAGTCATGTCATGCAAACAAAGCATCTTTTCTAGATTGGTTTTCTCCTAGAATGTCATGATTCCATATTCTCTGTGCCACACTGCTGAGACACACATGCGCGCACGTGCACACAGACATACGCACAAACACACACGCGCGCATACACACGCGCGCAGACACACGCGCGCGCACACACATAACCAAGTCTACACTAATCATGTACCTTTCATAGACCAGTTAATCCGCCAGACAGCCGGAAACTACAAAACGGTTTAGTTCAGTCAGACCATTCTGTGATCGATATTATCGGCTTAAAATAATATTGATTTATAATAGGATTGGATCACAATATTACCATATTATAATTCTATTTTATTCGTCAGCCATATTGAGCCTGAATGCTAGAAGTCGGACGTGTTTATCTTGTAAACAAACTGTTTGTTTATTGATTCAGTAAACATACCAACCTTAGTAACGCCAGCGCTATACCGTGTTTACAACATTTAGTCCACGTTTAGCCCGTCTCGAAAGCGACAAATTCCCGCCGATCGTCTCCCAGTTCTGGATTAGGGCCTAGCTGCCTCTGGACGCTATTAATCGAATCCGGAAGAGTATATCCGCTCCTAGAATCCAGGTGAGTGGACATAAACACAGTTATGACAATATTGTATTTACGTGTGGTCACGGGGTGCGTTCTGCGTGATATACACAGATAATGTTTACAAGACATACAATACAGTAATATTAGTTATAATACGATAACTACATGTTGTGCGCTATAGAAAACCGCCTTCTAATGAGGCTTATGGGGCTTACGGAAAACATAATCTTATATGCAGACAAGGAAACCTGTTACTGAAAATCGTAATTATCTTATCATGAGGTATAAATATGTGTTGAATTTGTATCCGATAACGAAGTCGAGCAAACTAAATATCGGAAATGACTTAATGCCGGTGAATTATGGTTCTGATGCTACTGTGTTAATTAGACAGGAACTGGATCACCGCCATCATCAGCATCAACAACAACATCATCATCTTTATTATCACCTCAATAATCGTCTACTCCGAGTAAAGTTATTGCTGCAAGATTCGGGCGAAAATAGTTACTCTACTTCCGGACGAATTTTGTTTATTAATTTGAACCTCTTCTATGATATTCTCAAAATAAGATCATTTTTTTTATTATCCCCCCCCCCCACACACACACACACACACTTTATCCTCTTTCCTAAAGATGATATCCATTGTGGGTCAAAGGGTATCTTCGTACCATAAAATGTTTTGTGCCGTATTTATGCACAACACTCGTTTTGTTTTAAGAGCCTGAACTAACTATCTTCTTATTATTAATTTATCCTCGTCATGTTAACGTTGTTGGTACTGCGACGACGTAGAAACCACCAAAATTAGTCAGAAATAGAACGCATCAACTCGGCCTATGTCAATATCGTCTCATACAAACTCGGCCCACCACCAACTCGGCCCTTGGTCATTCGGCACTACTTATCCTAACCAACTTGTCCCATAGATTAATCAACAACATTTTACCTTTATTTATGTACATATTTATGTATGTATAGGTTTTCAGGGATGTTTGGATGTTGATGTTCTGTGCCAGTGCCACTATATATATTTTTAAGCAAGTAATAATACAAAATTATTCAAATCCAGTAATTGTTAGCAGAATTTATAGCAATAAGTGTACGTATTCAGATTTTTACACAAACCTTTTAAAGAATTGGTCTCAACTAACCATTTATTGTCAAGGTTTCGGTAGCGATATTGTTTTGGCAATTTATGTATTTTAGACGAGAGAAGAGAGAGGGGATCGAGGGTGATATATATATATATATATATATATATATATATATATATATAAAAAGAGAGAGAGAGAGAGAGAGAGAGAGAGAGAGAGAGAGAGAAGAGAGGGGGATAGATAGATAGATAGATAGATAGATAGATAAATAGATAGATAGATAGATAGATAGATAGATAGATATATGGGGGGGAGAACCTCCAGTCACACTGTATTTATGTTGCACGAAGAGACATTCATATTGTCATACACCAATAATAACATTAAATTAATCAAATTAAGTTAATTTATTGTCAGATTATTCCTAACATAATATTCTTTGTAGATAATTTAATTAATGAAGCTGGAACGAGACTCACTTATTCTTGTTCATCATCTCATCCGTAAATAATTATCTCTTGATAACAGTTCTGCATTTCAATTTCCCCTCATCAACCCCCCGCTTCCTCACCCCACCCTCGAAAAACAAACAATATGCAAATATAGATTTACGATCAAAAACAAGAAAAAAGAAATTCGTAGAAGAGAATTTGTGCTGCAAAAATATCTGATCATGAACTGCTGTATAATATCTTGCTATTTTTGTGATGTTAAATTCCGACTCATAAATCCGTCAAGTTTTAAGGTTTTAAGGTTGAGGTGTATATTTTAATATTACATTATGAAGCCGTAATCCCTTCATATATAACAATCAAGATTTATAATAACCATGATTTACAGTACGAAAAATATTAGCTTTTGTTGCGGGTGTATATTGTTTGGTATTTTAAAATATTATTTGTTTACCATAAATGTACAGATTCCACGTATCATCTCTTAGCTTTATCCGTTTATATCCAATTTAATCTAATCTGAGGGACGTGCGTGACTCGACTGAAAGACAAGAAATACACAGCAGCGCCATCTAGCGAATGTTGTTTTCGTCAAGGTTGCCCATTTGCTTTTGTTCGTCTTAAATGTTTGTCAAAGAATCTGTTTATCTTGATGTCGAATTTGATTTTTTTCAACAGAAGATGTCGAAATGTTCGTAAGTTGAGCGGTGATTACCGAATTGATTGGTCACAGAACGACGGGATAGAGTTTCTCTGGATATTCTAGATTCGTAAAGTTCAGCATTATCGTCATGCCTCCGATTGAGATCCCGATGTGTGACGTATGTGACGTGTCACGTGCCACGGCCGGAGGTCTGTCATGCGGACATCGGTTCTGTCCGGATTGCTTCAAGCGTTACATCAGCGGAAGCATCCGGGAACTGGATACGTCCTTGAGATGTTGCGTCTGCGGCGCCATCAGCGACCTGATCCAGGAGATGGGAGAGGGGCGACCCCTAGTGACTTTTGGCCGACTCACCGAAAGAAAGCTGCTGCAGCCAATGGGCTTAGCTCGCGTCGATAACGGCGATTACGTCATAGTCGATAGCGATACAAAGAGGGTGATGATCCTGACCGGAAGTGGAACGCTCCGGGAAGACTTCGCTTACACGTACGGCACCGAACCGGGAGGGGGCGTCTCGGTGACCGCACAGGGACACGTGGCTATCCCGAACAGGGACAACACCTACGACGGCGTCGGTTACTACACGCCAGGTGGCGCATTCATTGGTTCGGCATTCATTCAATCAGAGGAGAGAAGACCGGATATCCGGGGCGTAGTCTGCGATAAGGTCAAGGACGTGCTCTATCTGACCGACGCCAATAATTCCTCGATTATCGCCATCAATAACGCCGACAGGGGGCAGTGCAATCGCATCCGACTCGAGCGGATACGTTATGAAGTGGACCCAATACCATGGGGCATAACATTATCGCCAGAGGGCGATCTTTACGTCACTGACGTCGCCAATCATTGCGTCAAAGTATACAGCACGTGCGGTCAATTTCGCCGGAAGTTCGGCTCTTACGGGGAACGACCGAGCCAGTATAAGCGTCCAACAGGTGTCTCTCTAACAGCCGCTGGTCACGTGATAGTCGCTGATCGCGGCAATCAGCGAGTGCAGCACGTGACCAACGATGGCGCCTTCCTATCCTACGTCGTTCGTTTCAGGGCCGGATATGACGTATATATGGCACCCGATGACGTCATTGCATCACCGGATGGCACCATATCGGTACTGATGACGTCACTACAGCACACTAAAGTCGGTGGCGTTCGAGTATATAAATTATAGATACAAATTCTAGGTCACGTTGTCTATAGGGTTGTCATCGAAACAGAACATAACATAATCTGGAGACACAAAATTATTTTCTGGATCTGACTGGATCCGGTGTTCATATTTCTGGATGTCGTGATTCTTGAAGGCCGAGGGTTAAGGATTGATGTATATTTCTACTAATGCCGACAATATTAGGACTGAAGCTATTTTGGTATTATTTATCAAATAAACTTATGTCGCTTAGTTTGTTGATTACAAACTTTGGGTATAATATTTTTAGACTCATTAATATCTAATAATCGAGTCTGAAAAGGTGAGTTTTTAAATGGCAACGGAAAGAAAATAGGTTGTTTGTTCACTTAATAAAAGGTAAAAATAAAAATTATATAATGTATTATATATGTCATTTTTGTTTCCGAAATGTGGCTTTTTAATAATGTCCCTAAAAGGTGACGTTTACTATAATTTAAACTTATTATATTTACGTTATGACAAATGATCTACTTCTGGGGTTTGATTTGTTGACGTTATGATATCCCGGTCGCTCGGTCCATTTAACATAACATTTGCATAATAATATCCTATAATATTTTTAATATTACAGCCGTATAATTAATTGTTTCATTTAAATACGATTTTACATGAATTTCAATGAATGCTGGGCCAGGGCACCAGTTCTGGATCCACCCACCGCCCGGAACAGTAAAAGAGAGACAATCCAGAAGTCTGTTCCCGTATCACTGATCCGGTGATCCATGACGGCTGGACAATAGAAATTTTAAAGATTCTGGGCTCGAAACCTCCAGATACCGGGTTTCGATTACGGCTTATGCTTATGTTTGAAGAATTATTTTCCTTTGACAGACACCCCTTGGCTATATGTCCTTTGGCTGACACCCCTTTACTATATGTCCTTTGACTGACACCCCTTGCTTATTGCTACTTTGGCATATGCCCCTTGGCCATGGGCCCTTTGGCAGACACCTTTTTACCATATATCCTTTGGCATACATCCCTTGGTTATATGTCTTTTCGCAGAGATCCCGTGACTATATGTCATTTAACAGACATTCCTTCATTATATGTCCTTTGGCTGACACCCTTTGAATATATGTCCTTTGGCATACACCCCTTGGTTACTGGTACTTTGGCAGATGCCCCTTGGTCATAGGCCCTTTGGCAGATACCTTTTTCCCATATATCCTTTGACATAAATCCTTTGACAGAAACTTCCGACTATATGTCCTTTGACAGACACCCCTTTAGCCATATCTCCTTTGACGGACACCTTTTGGCTACATGTCCTAGGTGTAACAAGTTCAGAGATTAAACAACTAAACTCTGTTTGGTGATCAATACCTCGCTCAGATGATTATAATAACAAACACTCCTATTATTAAGATCATTCTATTACTTTCATCTTCCATGTTATCCATAAATTAAGTGTGTCTTTTCGAAAGAAATGACGTAAAAAATGTTTGTTTACATGAACCACTTCGAGCTAACTGCCACGTGGCTAATTAATTACGAAGCAGTATATGCGCGCATGCTCGGCGTTGGCACGCATAAAGTGGTGACGTTAAACGCACAATCGAGCTAAAGTTCAGTCTCTATGTTTAGATTCATTCACGGCTTGATCAAAACACGAGCACGTTGTTGATGACGTCAGTACACAACTATGTTAAGCGTTAGCGAGGCGAAAATTCCCGAGTGAAAACGGAGAGAACCGAATATTTATTAGGATACCTTGTATGGCTCCAGGCTGCTGCGAAGATAATTAATTTCCGCGCAGGCGCAGTTAGCACATTCACGTATTATAACGTAATATCAGTTATCGCATATCAACATCACATTTCTGATAAAATGAAAACACAAAATGACTGAAATTAGTCTCAATAAAGAAGTAAAACAAACATATCAAAATTAGTAATAAGTTTTAAATCAATCTACATATTTAGTTAGATGATGGGATGCTATTCGTCAGCTGTTTGTTTGTTTGTGTTCTCGATAATTTCCTAGATTTATGGCTTATTTTCCTTCGTATTGTTAAAGAAGTTTATTCCCAAAGTCGACAACAATTGGACCTAATATATTATCCTCGGGCGTTGGAACTGGTTTACTCAGTCTCTCGGAGTAATCGTTTTCGTAGAATTTTACAGCCTCGAGATGGTTTATGTACCTGTTAGCTGGCAGAAGGATCCCGAACTCCGTTTGTTGATTGTTATTTTCCAACTATTAGATTCCGGATCGTGGAACCGACATATGTCATGCTTGGGACTCAATGACTTGGTATGTGTGTGTGTGTGTGTGTGTGTGTGTGTGTGTGTGATATAAAGTCACTGTTCTACATTTAGCTATCTATTTTAATCCTCCACGGTTTGTTTAGACAATTCCTGATCTTCTGGAACAGTGCATTATGTTATAAACTGCGAACGCACGCACACACACACACACACACACACGCAAGCACACCACACACGTTAAAACCACCACACCACCCCAACCAATACCCCCCCCCCCACACACACACCCAGTTATTTAGTGACAAACATGACAGGTCTTCGTAAAGAGAACAAAAACTCTCGGAAATACCAAATACCACCATCTCTCTGTTTCTATCCCATTAATTACTAGCTATTTCCTCATAGTACCATTAGAACTCTGACAAATCCCATTAAAAAGCAATCTTAGCTTAAACCAAAGAATATGACACGCTTCAGTTGTAACAAACAAATAACAATCACAACCACCCCACACGATGTGCGTGTGTGTGTGTGTGTGTGTATGTGTATGTGTGTGTGTTATAAAGATAAATAAGACCCTGGCCCAGGTGTTATAATATTATTCAAAAGTTAATTGCCACACATTATTAGTTATTAATATATTTAATTATATATATATATATATATATATATATTGAGAATCCGTTAATCCGACAAGGTTTTTCGCACGATAATACGTCGGATAAACGTGAATGTAACAAACAAATAACAATCACAACTGCCCCACACGATGTGTGTGTGTGTGCGCGCGCGCGCGCGCGTGTGTGTGTGTGTGATTAACAAAAATATAAGCAAAATACTAATTATTTTATCACAAAGCGAATATATAACAGGATTATCTAAATATAAACAATTCACTATAATCCGCACAAGACAATGCCATAACCCCACAACATTTTGAAACTCCACAAACTCCCTAAAGTATTACACAACTCCACAAATCTCGCCCGCTATTTGACATAATTGTTCGAACTCCCAAGAACCCCAATTATTTCATACAGCTCCAGGAAACATAACACAGTTCCATAATACTCAACACAGATCCAGAAGACATCAGGCGGCTCCAGAATACTCGACACAGATCCAGAAGACATCACACGGCTTTAACGCTTTGACAGATCTGACATACACGCGCGCGCTCACTCACTCCCGTCCACACACCTAGAAACAAACAACGCCACGCCAGACCATTATCCTGGATAAAACTCCAGAATGCTCCACGCAAATCCTGAAGAATTTCACTGACCAGACATTATTGAGATATATGACTGTTGAGTGACTCAGTAAAGCTAGAATATCTTGTTGTAAACAATATAGCGGCTAAATTTCTACATAGCTTTAGGGTGTCTAAACGAGAGTGAATTAGTAAGTGAGTGAGGCATGTGAGCCAGCAGGTCAGTGAGTGGGTGAAGTTTTTCAGTCTAGATGCCTTTACGACTGAGTTCGATCAAGTTATTCTATGTTTATCATTACCATTGCCGGATAATTTCAATAACAATGGCTTTTATCGACATGATAAGTCACTCCATTATTTACATCTTGCAAATTATACATAAAATACGGGGTTTTGTTTACAGAAAGCTCATATTAAGTTAGTATTTACACGGATCACTTTAAGCTGGCCACAATATGACTAATTAATTATACAGCAGAATATGCACGCATGCACAGTGTTGGCACGCAGAAGGTGGTGACGTTTAACTCATAACCGAGCAAAATTACAGGAAAACACACACATGTTGATGACGTCAGTACCCGAACTCTGCCGGCGGGACTTGCCGGGTGAAAACGAACAAAGCCGAATATTCATTTAGGTTGCCTTATATACGGGTTGTGAATAACTGTGTACGGTCGATTAAAATATCCACGTATCGTAATAATTATAACATTTAATAAATTATCATTTTAATAAACTTAAATTATAAAATGACTGGAATTAATCTTTTTCAAGTTTTAATAAGGAATACATATTTCGGAATCACTTTAAAAATTACCACTCAAATTTCCCTTGTTGTAGCCCAAGTTTGACTGTTATCACCCACAATTTCCCATAATCACCCAAATTTGTCTATTTTCACCCAGCTCTTTCTTACCACCCATCTCTGTCTATAATCACCCAAGTTTGTTTACTATCACTGACACTTAGGCATAATCATATCATTTTTCTATCATCACCCACATTCGGACATAATCGTCCTAATTTGACTATTACCACCCAGGGTTGTCTTTTATCACCGAATTGTTTCTCATTTATCACCTGTACATAATCACCCAACTTTATTTATTAGTAAACGATTTTTTTATCACCCACTCATCTGTGCCTACTATCAACAAGTTCTCGGGTTATAATTTGAGAACTAGCTATCTGTGTCCGCTACCACCCAAATCGGTATTTTACCACCCACTTTGTCTACAATCGATCAAATATGTCATCCGACGTTTTCGTCGTATAGGTTTATCGGCGGAATATGTCCAAAAAATAACAACACCCAAACTTCTCCTTTACAATTCTTAGTTCACCGTCTACAACCACCCAAGTTTTCTTCCATCGTCATAACTTGCCTATTGTTGCCGACCGTATCCCCTTCTTTGCCTCAGACGAGGTGACATATATGGCAAATGGTTATGGCATTTCCTACCTTTGTTGTCTCTCTTTTGTTCGACTATAAGACACGTCTCAGACAGGTCTCAGACAGACAGCAATAAGACGTTGTTATAACAATGCTATTGTAGATAATACGCCATCAGATGTATGGTGTTTTTATTATCAGCTGTCGCTGTCGTCTCTTGTTATATCACATTACATCGCGTCAGGTGTGCGAGACTGGTTTATGGACGTTTATTTTGTGATCGTATAAATACCTGATATTATGGAGGGCCATTTTGCGAATATATACGGAAGTGTTGATGGGAATTGTCGAAGTGAGCTCCGGTGGCCTAGCTGTTGAGTACCCGGCACTTGGTGCCATCGGTCGCAGGTTCGAATCCGGAAAAAAGGTCGAAACTTTTCCAGGGATTAATTTCTCGGCTCACTACATCGTGGGTGGCTGACCACGTTAAATGGCGCTGCCGTCTCCACTGAATTATTTAAAATAAAGGGGGGACGTTAAAAACCCCCTGAGGACGTAAAACACTCTGGCAGTGACCACCCTCAGGGTATTTCGGCTCCATCTTTCCGTACTGCTCCCCTGTGAGTGGTGGGAGGAATTTCTCAACCACTCCAACATAGAGGCTGTGCTGATTAAGCGACAGCCTGGGGATTCTCCCCGAACAACAAAACCAAAACCAAATGTCGACACCCACACACTCACACACACACTGAGACAGAGAGAGAGAGACCCTTTTAACTACCTCAAATAGTTACAATTATACTTATATTCCGTAAGAGGGCAGCACTTGGGTTTTAAACACCGGCGTGTTCATATGTGTGTGTGTATGTGTGTGTGTGATATGTGTGTGTGTTAGTAGTAAGCGAAAACGCATCCTGGGTCACACACAAGCTGTAGTTAAAATATCTGGACATTCATCAGACAAGCTAATCTCCTAATTTTCTTCCACTGATGAAACCAATGAGGTGTTATTAAATGTAATTTCTGAATCTCTGTGCCAGTGCCTTTACGCTCACTACTACTACTACTACTACACACACACACACACCACCACCACCACCAACAATAATAATTCAATTAAGTGAACAATAACAAGGATGTAGAGCGATAGATAGATAGATATATAGATAGATAGATAGATAGATAGATAGATAGATAGATAGATAGAGGGGGGTGGATCGATAGATAGATAGATAGATAGATAGACAGATAGACAGACAAGCCTCTATGACTAACAAAAACAAAAATACCACAATAGGATAACAATAGCCATAACTTGACCCTTGACCCACACACATAATGGACGAGGTCGGCCATATTGTCCACCTTTGACCTACTTACAGACCGGACGTCCACTAATGACGACAACAAACCCAGCCACCAGATGGCGTATTGTCACGAGAACTACCGTCCGGTCACGTGATTTTGTCTGAACTGAACAGCAGAAAATTACAACAACAACAACAACAACGACAACAACAACAACAACTTTCTATTGTTACGAGAACGTTTCGTGATCCTTATCTTTGTTATTATAATTAATTTGTTCTAATTAATTATAATTTATATTCATCACGTGTATCGTCTCGTACGTAGGTTGATTGACCGACGAAATGCGTGCATCGAGTGCGAAAACGATGGACGAGTCGTTTATTTCTACGACAAATGGCTTTGTTTTTCGGCATAAAAGACTGTAAAATAATTTTATTACAACTAAAATGTGCGTGTTGCGTTGTTCGTCCATTTTGAGGGGTCGTCTCGAAACGCCAACTTCGCTTTAGTGCGGCTGGTGTACGCTGTGGAACCCCCCCCACGAATAAACAGTTCGTTTATATAAGCTTCTGTGTAAATATTCTTTCGTCAGCTTTGAGCACTTACGAAAAGGATATTCACACATTCTTCCTCGTATTCGGCTGATATTTTTAAACTATGAACTTTGTAGAAGCCATTGAAATGTCTAAAAGAGAAAACTGAAAGTGTTGTCGCTCGAAGAGAAATTACTAAAACATCTTTGTAACAACAGAAAATAGTAATCCTTAACAAAATAAGAACACAACAATAATATTAAAGTGATAAAATTAGAACTAATAATAATAATAATAATAATAACAGAGAAGATCAGAGGACAAAATATAACAAAGGACTTCAAAGAAACAATATTATATACAACCTGCAACTTACCAACATTGTACAGAGAGATAGCAATAGAAAACATGTATAGAGTTCGTTTGGATGTTCGGGGGGACATACAGTTAGGAGGGTCATACAGTTAGGAGGGTCATACAGTTCGGAGGGTCATACAGTTCGGAGGGTCATATTGTTTGGAGGGTCATATTGTTCGGAGGGTCATACAGTTCGGAGGGTCATATTGTTTGGAGGGTCATATTGTTCGGAGGGACATAGAGTTCGGAGGGTCATACAGTTCGGAGGTCATACAGTTCGAAGGGTCATACAGTTCGGAGGGTCATACAGTTCGAAGGGTCATACAGTTTGGAGGGTTATATTGTTTGGAGGGTCATATTGTTTGGAGGGACATATAGTTCGGAGGGTCATACAGTTCGCAGGGTCATACAGTTCGCAGGGTCATACAGTTCGCAGGGTCATACAGTTTGGGGGCCCATGCAGAAGAACAAAACATTAGAATAGAAAAAAAAATTGCAGACAAAATAAAATAAAAGGAGCATTTTTTTATGAACCAGGAGATAACAGGAGATAATAGGACATAATAAGAGATAACAGGAGATAGACAGATGTCGGGATGTTTATTTGTACTAGACATCTGTGTGACTTCACAATTTATAAAATATTTTATATCATGAAATATCATGGTTTGAGTTTGCGGGGGGTTACATTGTGACTTTTGGTCTCCAGAAGTGACCCCACCCCTCCCCCGGTGTCGTCGTAGCGTTGCTCAGCTGGTTGTCATGGTTACCATACAGGTGCGTAAACAGGCCAGACACGGCAGATCAATGAATGGGATGGGGGATGAGGGATGAGGGAGTTGTTTCATACGCAAAGAAAACCCAGTTTAGAGAGAATCTGTTTATTTTACTTTAGGGAGGAACTAATACAAACAATGTTATAACATAAACTATTTCCTGACAAACACGATCCAGGATCTTAATATCTAATCTGATGTTATTATAGTTCACTAAAACCTAAAACTTAGACATAATAATAATTTTAACTATATGTGTTTTATTGTATGACTGGAAAATATTTGTATATTCTCCTTTAATAATTGGCTCTTCGCTACACGTATGTTGTTGTTGTTGTTAAAGTTGTTATTGTTATTATTTAATCAATATATATTAATATTGTATATCGTATTTCATATTATTGTGGACTATAATGTAAGCTTTTCATTTATACTGACTATATATATATATATATATATATATATATATAATATTAGATTTCGATGCGAGGGTAACATTAACTACTACTACTACTTAAGCAATAAACTAATTTATGAAATTAAATGTAACTGGTTTATGATACATAAAGTGGCGTCAGAGGTGCCATCCTTATCTTATCGTCTAGGATAGTTATCTAATTACTTTCTCATCAACACCTTCTTAATTACCTGTTAATGACATTACATCAAGGTCACTTCTGTGAGCAGAACGGTATTGTGAGCGGTACACTTCAGATTATGGGTTGATTCTTCGGGATCTCTCCCTCTCTCTCTCTATCTATCTCTCTACTCTCTCTCTCTCTCTCTCTCTCTCTCTCTCTTCTGTGTGTGTGTGTGTGTGTGTGTTAAAGGGTTATTTCAGCCTGATTACCTCATATCCGTTAATTGTATACCCTCGGTCAGGTGTACCAGTGTTATGATACAGTATTATGATACATTGTTCTGATACATTGTTGTAATACATTGTTATGATACACTGTTGTGATACATTGTTGTGATACATTGTTGTGATACACTGTTGTGATACATTGTTGTGATACACTGTTGTGATATATTGTTGTGATACATTGGTGTGATACATTGTTGTGATACAATGTTGTGATATATTGTTGTGATACATTGGTGTGATACATTATTGTGATACATGGTTGTGATACATTGATGTGATATATTGTTACGATACAGTTGTATGATACATTGTTCTGATACATTGTTTATTTGATACACTGTTGTGATATATTGTTGTGATACATTGGTGTGATACATTATTGTGATATATTGTTGTGATACATTGATGTGATATATTGTTACGATACAGTTTTATGATACTGTGTTATGATACAATATTATATTACGGCAATATGATACAGTATTATGATACGGTATTATTATACCGTTTTAAGACACAAGGTTAGTACAATCCGGTATGACGATACATTATTACAATACAATGTTATAATATTGTGTTATGATACCGTGTCATGATACATCGTTATAATACGTGTACATTATAATGATACAATCATATAATACAGTGTTAAGATTCAATACTATAATACATTGTTATGATACAGTGTTCTAATACAGTGTTATGATAGTAGTAGTAGTAGTAGTAGTAGTAGTAGTAGTAGTGATTATGATACTGTATCATGATATAGTGCTATTATGTACAAAACTCAATAATCCTCCAGCTGCACCACAATACAAGCTGATACATTATATAGGATTTCTTTATGATACTAATGCCAACGAGATATAATTTATTTATAATGCACACATCTCTAATTGCCATAGTTCGTTCATTTTAAGGCCTACGACACGCAACAATATCTGATACACAGTTATACATAGACCGTTGAGATTTGGTACATTAAGACCCATGATGAATCGTCTAAAACTTATAATAACGAACCGTGATTCTCTAGTCCGGTGCCTTTTTCAACTCTGCTAGAATGCGCTGGCGCGTAAGCAAATATGCACGCACATATGAATACAAGCACGCATGCACACGTATGCATGCATGCGTGCATTCATGTGCGCATGCACGCATTCACTAATACACACTGAAACATGATATACACTGAAACATGATACACACTGAAACATAATACACAGACTGTATTGTATCATAGACACTTCTTTATGGCACACACTCTTTTGCAATAAACACTTTTACATTACACACTTTTAAAATAAACACTACCACATATTGAATAGATTGAGGTCTGTTGAGGTGAGTATCCTGAGGTGTGTCGAGGCTGAGTAGAATGAGGTGTGTTGAGAGCAGACTGAACTATATGGATAGAGTAGCCAGACGTCCGTCTTTTGAGCCGGTCATCCGGTAAAGGACAACTTTTACCACATCTACTTCAATTGGGTTTAAAATAAATATTGATATTCATTTATTTCACTGCTGTGTAATAATAAAAGGCGTTTCTAAATCCATTGTGTGTATGTGCGCGCGGCTGTGTGTGCGCGCGTGTGGTAAGTTGGTAGCCTATGGCAATGTCCTCCATTTGGAAGCATAATGTCCTCGTTGTTTTAGAAAATTAGTAATTGCGCCGCTATATATGGATGATAAAATAAACTGAGCGATATTGAATCTAAACGAAGTTACGTAAACAGCAACAACAACAACAACGACAACAACGCAGTCAAAAACCTCGAAACCAGAAACCCCGAAATATGTGTCTGTCGACTCTACGAACTCGGCTAACCACCAGGACACGCAACATCGCTACAGTACATAATGTGCTATTATCACGTGACCATTACCCCTACAATACACAAAACCTATCACTATCAGAGACAAGGTCAACGCGACCTTGAACAATTTTTCCGTTCCTTACATTAATGCTCCGTAAAACGATTTGTTGTCGCGAAATGGCAAACCTTTTGTATCCTTTGATGTTAACATCATTCATGGTAGAACTGTTCCTTTTATGATTAGTTTATTTTGACGAGACCAGTCAAGTGACGGAGTTAATTTTCGTTTTTATTCTCCTTTTAAGCCTTTGTCTTGTGCGTTCCCTACAAGATGTTTACATAACCTAGCTGTACTTGTCCGTTAATTGTAAGACAGATAATGGAGAAGCTTACGATAACAACATCCATCTTTGTTATTTGTCTAAGTGTCCCGGGGCGAGGGGGGGTTATTTTATTTACGCTTGGAGAGAAAAATAAGATCTCACAATTTAGGTGTTATTTTGTGGGGAGAATAATGTATTTATTTGGATATATATATATATATATATATATATATATATATATAATAAATGTAGGCTTTCATTCATTCTTTCTTTTTGCACGCTCATCTAGGCACGTACACACACACACACACACACAAGAAAGAAGGTCGCCTGTGACCCACATACTGATGAATCGCAGAGACGTAATAACAACCTGTAAGTTATGGGTATACAGATTTTTGGAAGTATAGATCTTAGTGGGGGTTTTGGTCTTAATACTATGAGCCAGTCCATTCACACACACACACACACACACACACACACACACACACACACATATATATATATATATATATATATATATATATATACAGAGAGAGAGAGGGAGATTCGCGAGCATTGAGTACTGTCGTTTAGCCAACGAAACAAATTAGCTCAGGCAGTAGAGCGCCCGTCACGCAGCGACTGAATGGGGTTCGTTCGAAGCCGCCACCAAGCGGAAGACGCCTCGACGCCAGATTTCAAACCTCCGGACACTTCGGAGCACTCAGTCCTGAACGGCTAATGGACGACTGACGTCACACAGGAATACGAATTCCATTTATAAGTGGTAAAAGCCGTCTTTAATACCCACATGTGCGTTGAGTTAATGCGAAATTACCGACACCGGGCTCTGACAATAAAGCTAAAAGCACTCGGAGCATTGACCGTAAAATATCTATTATATAACTAAAACCATTCATTTGGCTGATCGATAACAAAAGACACCCCCCTCCTCACCCCCACCCTACATACACACATCCACTCCACTCACCTCACAATAGAGACCCCCTCCCCCCAGGATACCTGTATAGCCGAAGTACTGTTGACAGTTGATGTTTACAAATTGTTGACAAATAGTTCTATTTACTTTTTCAATTTATTTATTTATTAAAGTTAGTTTTTTGCATGATTATAACAGATCCGGAACGTTGACGTTTAAGGTTAAAATGGCGGGAATATTCCGGTATTATCGCTCAGCGGACCCCCTACAAATCCCACAATGCAAAGCGCGGCCGGTTTGTTTTAGTTTGTGACGTCATCATGCTTATTTCGTCTCGTTTTCTCGTCGACGGTTAAAATATGAGTTATAATAAATGTAATAAATAAAGTTGTTGCTGATTTGGTAGTTGTTGATAATGTTGCTGATATTGTTGTTGTTGATATTGTAGTTGTTGTTGATATTGTTGTTGTTGATATTGTTGATATTGATAGTGTTGTTGTTGATATTGTTGTTGTTGGTGTTATTGATATTGTTGTTGTTGATAATGTTGTTATTGATATTGTAGTTGTTGATATTGTTGTGGTTGATATTGTTGTTGTTGTTGATATTGTTGTTGTTGATATTGTTGATATTGATAGTGTTGTTGTTGATATTGTTGTTGTTAGTGTTATTGATATTGTTGTTGTTGATAATGTTGTTATTGATATTGTAGTTGTTGATACTGTTGTTGTTGTTGATATTGTTGTTATTGATATTATTGTTGTTCATATTGTTGTTGTTCATATTGTAGTTTTTGATGTTGTTATTCTGTTGTTGATATTGTTGTTGTTGTTGATATTGTTGTTATTGATAATGTTGTTGTTGATATTGTTGATATTGTTGTTGTTGATATAGTGTTGTTGATATTTTGTTGTTGATATAGTTGTTATTGATATTGTTGTAGTTGATATTGTTGTTGTCGATATTGTTGTTGTTGTTGATATTGTTGTTATTGATAATGTTGTTGATATTGTTTTTATTGATATTGTTTTTGTTGATATTGTTGTTGTTGATATTGTTGTTGATATTGTTGTTGTTGATATTGTTGTTGTTAATATTGTTGTTGTTGATATTGTTGTTGTTGATATTGTTGTTGTTGATATTGTTGTTGTTGTTGATATTGTTGTTATTGATAATGTTGTTGTTGATATTGTTCTTGTTGTTGATATTGTTCTTGTTGTTGATATTGTTGTTATTGATATTGTTGTTGTTGATATTGTTGTTGTTGATATTGTTGTTATTGATATTGTTGTTGTTGATATTGTTGTTGTCTGTTGTTATGTTGTTATTATTGTTGTTGTTGTTGTTGTTGTTGATGCTGCTGCTGCTGTTAATGCCGCCGCTGTATATTTACTTGCCATGACCTGAACTGAACAATCAATCAAGAAATATGAGAAAAATTGACAGAATTGATTTCACATAATCTGTTAGAAATAAATCGGTTGACGGTCGTATAGTGCTTCTCTATATGTTGATGGTTTCCCTTGATGACATGAAAATAACACGAAAATAAGATGAAAATAACACGAAAATAACATGTCTGTCATATACGATAGGCGGACGTTTTGGCTAAATATGTTTTGAAGATAGGACGTTCTGGCCAAATATTTAAAAAAATGAAAAGCGAACAATATGTTGTGTTTTTTTATCTGAAAATGTACATTTATGACATAAAAAGTCATTTCATGTTTTATTTATAGGTATGTGTGAACTACAAATGATTAACCAGACGGCATTTTTACGGTTGATTACGGTATACATATGAATGGTCACTTCACGGATACCTGGATACCCGGATACGATCCATGGATGATGGGCCAGTGAGTCTCTCCCCCCACCCCCCACTGTAATATATATATATATATATATATATATATATATATATATGCCTAAAATATTAGAATCCATTTTTACCCAAGTTAATACTGATTGAAGTCTACTTGGATTGGAACCGACATTATCCGACCTTTTACACCAATACATTATCATTGAGCTATTCCGTTCGTTATCTGGCTGCCCACCAGGTGTGTCAAATCCTTGTCTTCAGGAACGTTTGTAATCATCCGTTAATGATCTTAGGTCAAGGGCACTCCAATAAACTCCGTACCTAGGGGGATTATAACCTCCTCCCAGCGCTGCCATGCCAGTTAATAGTAGGGGGAGGAGGGGGTCTAATAGAACCCCCCCCCATAACGTATAATTAAATTAAAAAGGGGCGTGACACAGGGTCATTTCCTTGATTCCCTGTACTCAAAACATTGACTGCCAAATACTGGAATAGTTCAGTTAATCAAAACATCACTCTCAACCCCCCCCCTCTCTCTCTCTCTCTGTGTGTGTGTGTGTGTGTGTATGTGTGTGTGTATGTGTGCGTGGGTATGTATGTATGTGTGTGTGTGCGCGTGTGCGTGTGTGTGACGCACCTGGGACATACGACTGGGGGGCCACATAAAAACAGGTATGAAACGGATTCGAACCCACAACCTTAGGTTTTCCAACGCATTGCTCCAACCACTGTATTGTCGGAGCGCTCGTTGTGGTTGTGTGTTTTAGCTGTGTATTATAAGGCACAGGCACAGAGAATCTCGAACCGTGAATTCAAACTCTGGACGTTTCTTCAGGGGACTGAATCCAGAGTGGCGACTTTTCTTGCTGAGATATGTAAAATGTCTCACCAGTCCCTAAGCCGCCAAACAAAAACGTGTGTGTGTGTGTGTGTGTGTGTGCGTGTGCGTGCGCGCGCGCGCGCGCACTGGATACAAATATTTCCACCTGATAATTGTTCCAGACATTAACACCAGAATATACACAAACAGTTCCTTCTAGCACCCACATCCAATTATAGCAGCATAACGTTCACCCAATCATCGGACCGTCAGGGATCACGTGACACGACACCGTTGTCATCACATGATCACGATCAGTATGTCCGTCACGTGTCATAGTACAACACTGGTAGCCCGTTTTCCAATAAGTTGACCCTTAACCTTTGTAGACGCTTTATGAATGGTATAAGCAGTGTTTACGTTGTGTGATGTATTGCCAAACAGATGACAAATGGCCAATCAACGTGTAAACGGTACAATATAACAAAATATTACCGTTAAATAGAAACTAGAATAGTCTGATCTCAGAGTGGGATATCTTAACAAGGAATATATTAATAGTATATTATAATATATTGAGTGTTATGTATTGAGTATGTGTATGTATATGTGTGTGTGTGTGTGTGTGTGTATGTGTATGTGTGTTTTGTAATGAATTGACAGTATTTGTTGAATTATTCATTTCTAGAGAACGAGAGAGAGAGAGAATGGAGAAATAAATGGATGAATGGCTATATATATATATATATATATATATATATACTGTACATGGGTTCGGACACATAAGTAATGAATGTAAAATGGCGCCTCCTTGTGTAAAAATAGTAAACTATATTTATTATCGAGAAATGTATCTATTGACACGATAATAAAGACGATAAGGACAAAATAAATTATAAGGGAAAGGACATAAAGTATAATAAAGAACGTATGAATTAAAAAGTCAATAAGAATTATAAGATTGACTAGGCTTATAAGGACAGTAGCGATGATAAGGACAGAAATAATGATAAGGACTATGATGATTGTAAGGAATGAGAGGGGGGAGGAGTGAGGAGGTGGTGACATCCATGACGTCAGTGAGAGCTGTCATGTTAGTTTGAACTGATCCAATTTGTGTTTGACTAAATTTAATTAGCTTAATGCCATTATCACCGTCCTTGTGTGGTATCCTCTCTCTCTCTCTCTCTCACACACACACAAGAGAGAGAGAGAGAGAGAGAGAGAAGAGAGAGAGAGAGAGAGAGAGAGAGGATCTGTCTGAGAAAGGAGTGTCACTTCTCCGAATGTTATATTCATGATTTGTGATTCTCTTTTCCCATGTCTTGTATCTTAGTGATAACATCCACCAATCCCCCCCCCACATATACAGACTTACATGATGACGTATTATCGATAAGTATTCTTGGCTAAGATAGAAGTCTGTTACACGACACACACACACACACACAAACAGACACTGATGAATAGTCCAATTGGTAGTGCATTTTCGCACGCCGCCAACACCCACACATTCTATAGAACCAATAATTAAAGAGAATCACCAGAAAAAGGTCCCGTAAACAAACCAAACATAGACTTTAATCCGGAGGATGATCCAGTACACACTCCCTCTCTCTCTCGTCCTATAACTAGCTACTGGAGGCCAGAGACTAGTGTACTGACTAACACCATCGATCGTCTCATTGTACTGTGTCTAGACGAAGTAAAACCCGGATACAGTCAGCTCGACATCATCCAGACACCTCAAAGGTACCACTATAAAGTCTACTAGACCCCTCACTGGTACCACTCCAGAGTCTACTAGACAATGATCGACCTTTATATGTAACCAGACAATTAATATGCTAGTTCTCTCACTCATCATTATATATATATATATATATATATATATGTGTGTGTGTGTGTGTGTGTGTGTGTAGAGAGAGAGAGAGAGAGAGAGAGAGAGACACTAATCACGAATCACCAAGAAAATGTTTTGGACGATTCATCAGTGGTTGCTGCCAGAGAGACTCACTATCTAAGATAGTGTGTTTCTGTGCGTGCGTGCGTGTATGTGTGTTTCTGTGTGTGTGCGTGGGTGATCACTAGCTTGAACGAATGATCTGGAGAGACGTTTGTGAATCATCAGTTTCGTTCTGTTTCTAGATCCTGATCTTATAAAATGGTTCACAGATCTGATGTGGAATGGTTCCAGTATAAGATTACCTCAACCCCCCCCCCCGTCTGACTTGGAGTCTGTTAGTTGTAGAATGTCATAACCGATCTATATATAGACTAGACATATAGACATGTACTATAATATGTCACCTACAGCTATACAACTGTCACATAGTATAATTGGTTAATGGATCTGTGACATGTTATGTCATATCTTTAAATGTATTTCCATATTTTGACGGCGACGAGATGTGAGGTTTACTGAATTGGAGTAGATGGGGGGGGGGGGGTGTAATAGTACCCCGACTATGTGTGTGTATGTGTCTGTGCGTGTGTGCGTGTGTGTGTATGTGGAAACGCACTGCTCCTGAGAATCAAGAATCGTGAATCAAGTTTCTGGACAATTCATCAGGTGGTCATTCACGCGCTCCATATATCAGACTAAGCCATAAATATTTGGATTGTTGTGTAGGTGTAGTGTATGGCGTCTTACGACCGGGAGGGGGGGGGGTATGTCATAGTAGGAGTGTCTGGGTATAATATGATTTTGTCTGATTCATACATCTACGGGTGTTGGGTAACCGAAATAGTGTACATTAATCTCAACATGATCTGAACTTTCAACAACAACAACACTAACAACAACAGTGACAACTCCGCAAACGCGTATGTACACACAGATGTACAAACCTACATAAACACACACACACACACACACACAGAGAGAGAGAGAGAGAGAGAGAGAACACACACACACAGAGAGAGAGAGAGAGAGAGAGATAGAGAGAGAGAGAGAGAGACACACACACAGAGAGAGAGAGAGAGAGAGAGAGAGAGAGAGACACACAGAGAGAGAGAGAGAGAGAGACACACACACACACACAAGAGAGAGAGAGACACACACACACACACAGAGAGAGAGAGAGAGAGAGAATAGATAGACACACACACACACACACACGGGGGGGGGGAGACAGAGATATTCACTCTCACACATACACACACACACACACACGGAGAGACATTTGATCCAGAATAAGATATTCCTATAAGACACTAGTGTAGTTTTCTCCTTTATAACTAAGTTATGACTTACTAATATGCTACATAACTGTAGCCTGTAGACGACTCCTAGTACTCACAACACAATAACATCAATAGCCATGAAGTTTGGTTTAGCTAAAGGCAGTTTGTTTTGGATAGATATCACTAAAAAGATATTCTTCAGGAACGTCTTGATCTGTTCTAAAGCCGATAACTACTGACATACAGACAGATAGACAGACAGACGTACATACAGTATGTATGTATATATATATATATATATATATATATATAGAGAGAGAGAGAGAGAGAGATGTATGTTTTGATAGTGTGTTGTCAGTTTTCTCATACATTTCCCTGACATATACAATCAGTGAGTGATCATGGATCCCGGGCTATAGTATATAAACAGACATGACGACTACTGTCTCGATACATCATTTCTCTTACACGTGTATAAATATCATGTTTCTTATCTCCTTCGAAGGCTCAAATCTTGAAGAAGAAAAAACGTCACCGTAGTAGGGCGATATGTGTTTATAGAGGTATCATGGTATTAGAATGCCGAGCATAAATGTGTATGCGTGTGTATGCGTGCGTGCGCGTGCGTGTACGCGTTAGTTATGAGTAATTTATTTACACAGCTTTATCCTGCAACATGTTCCGCGAAATATCGCGTCTCGCATTTCTCGTTTCTTTTATTTCAATCATTCCATCTCCGAAAGTGCGAAACTACTGCATCTAAGATTTATCAATCAAGACGTCAGTCTACATAGCCGAATTGTGTGAAACTGTATAATAATAATAATAATAATAATAATAATATATTATTATTATTATTATTATTATTATTAATGCGTTTCTACGAAACTACTGTTATTTCGGCTAGCTCAGTATTGTATGAATGCGTATTTATCTTATCTGTCATTATCAATGATGACCGGAGATTAAAAATAAACCTCGGGCCAAAATCTCTTTGATAATGTTAACATCAGACAGATATTATCAGCTCATAAAACAATAAACACAATTTGTTACGATCTGACTTCAGGCCATTAAGACCCGATCCTGATATGTCACTCTCTATAAAGGCCAGGCTTATATATCCCTGGGTCTGTTACCGGAATCCTGCGTGCCTGCTCCGCCTGGCTGCCAGATGGATACACGATGATTGCATGCACCGAGGCACGAAGGCACGAAGGCACGCGTGAATTAGCAATGGGTGAGAGACGGTTGCGTGCGTGCAACGTATGATGGGGAGGGAACGGTTCAAAGCCTGACAGAACTGACCCAGGATCTTCTCCCAGACAAAATGTCTGCCGTGATCCTGACGGTCTCTGGACGTGTGTTGAATGATCTGGCGACTGCACCGGCTCAAAGTATAATGGACATGTTGACCCCGGAATCCGTTTTTTTTTGCGCACCAGACATTTTGAAAAATAGAGTTAAAAATAGATGAATGGGTTTCGAGTACACATATTGTCATATTTTTTTATAAATTATGTAAATACAATATAGTAGAAATCTCACTAGATATGTATGTTAGCTGTAATTAATTAAAAACCTGGTCACTTCGGGTTGTGTGTTTGTGGGGGGGTGGGGGGCTATAGATGAAGCGTTCATGTTATCATGATTATGTGATTAATTTCATGTCAGAATGTCTTCTTTATTATCTAAACAAGACGTTGTTCTATTTTCAGTTAATAATCATAGAATTCATAAACAAATATTAAGTTTATCAGATAATCAACTGAGTCGACAGACAGACAGACGACATAAAAATTATAGATAAATACAGATTTCTTTGACCAGATAACAAGAAATATTAGACTGGAGACCCCCTGGGGGGGGGGCGTGTAGGGTGTTATATTAGACCCGGGTGGTGGGGGGATGGGTGTTATATTAAGGTAATATTGACACTGGGTGAGGACAGGTTACCGATTAGCGAATTTTATTTTATAAAGTTGATTGAAGTCTTTATAAAATCATTCTGATTTTTAAAAGCATTTTAGTTTTCCATTGTTTAAAAAAATATACTCTTGTTAGTTTTATGCAAATTTGTATTCCAATTTTATGTATGTCTGTAAGTATGTTATTGTATCAGAACATTTGTTGTATATATGTCGGGGTGCAGCTATGATATAACTGGCAGCAATTCGGCAACGATCAGTTCTGAGTTGATAACTTCCTTTCATATGTTGTAGTCTCTCGGTGAAATAAACCTTATGGCTAAACTAAAAACTGACTGACTGACTGACTAACTGACTGACTGACTGACTGACTGACTCACTCACTCACTCACTCACTCACTCACTCACTCACTCACTCACTCACTCACTCACTCACTCACTCACTCACTCACTCACTCACTCACCCACAGTACTTGTATATATATATATATATATATATATATATATACATACATGCATGCATACACATGGGCGCCTCTGTGGTCTAACTGGTAGCGCGTTGGATCACAGATCACTGCCACCTAAGTTCGAATCTTCATGTGGGCATATCTGAAGGGTGTTTCATCTTTGACTTCGCTTCATTACCTTTGGAGGTCGCTCGGTCCATTTAGCCTATCATGTGCGCAAAAACATCAATCATCATCATCATCATCATCATCACATGCATACATACAAACATACATACATACATATACAAATACATAAATACATACATACATACATACATACATAGGTACAATAGACGTTAATTATCTAATAAAGGACTCATCCCTTTATTCCAAAGTTAATAAACAATCAGCCATCTCAGTTCTATCATCTGATATACTTATCAAGTCAGTCTGATAGCAGAATGGCTTCTAATTAAACAAAAACATCGGAGATATTACACTAAACTATGTCAGAGATAAGACAGTGGTGAATCAATGGCCTTTTATGGGCATCTTCTGTCAGGTTTACGGACAGCTAAGTGTGCTTGATGTAAGTAAACACCTTGTTTGTGTGCATGTGTGTATGTGTGGGTGGGTGTGGGTGCAGGGAGGGGGTACTATTTTACTAACATAGCACGAAACTAAGACACTGTGACCTAGTTAACTTTGTCCCCCAGTCAAGACGGAGCCAGCAACACTCAAGCGTAAGTTTCGTATGTATTTCAGCTACCATCGTCATATGAATATAGGCATAAATTATTATTACGGTGTTTTCTAATACTACTGAATCAAACACGATCATCATTGATGTTCGGGTTAAGAGTCTCTGGCGCAGGAAATGGAGGCGCGGGCAACAATGGGACGAACCATGATTGACATACATTAGTTTCGGCACGTGGAGACCCGGTTTATTATTAGGTGCTAGAAATATTACTGATATAACTGATATTTTAAAAACTATTTTTCTCGAAATTTGTTTTCCTGCTATTAACTGTCCTAGCACTAATTGTTTCTCTCTCTCTCTCTACCGAGTTAAGGCCAGTCTTGTGTGTGTGGGCGAACGAAGTAAAAAGGCTGTTTATTTGCTAGATGGCAAAAAATGGTGCCACATTTGTCATACCCCGTAGGGGGGTCTAGTCCTGGATATGAACCAAACCCCTTCCGAACGGTTCAGTATTTAGGTAAAATAGTTCGTCTGACAATATAAGCCTCGCACATAATGACAAACATATTAATTAAGACACGACGTGGGCGTCTTTCAGTGAACCTTCCACACTTCGTTCGGTTCGAGGTACGTGTCAACCGAGTACCTTCTCCGAGAGAGAAAAAAAGGTTTATTTGCTGAGAAACGTTCTCGATAAGAATGTGAAGGAAACCTGTCTGTTCTTCAAATGCACGCAACCAGACTGCGTGGGAGAGCTGCGTGTCTTACGCGAGCAAGCCCCCATACCGGGAGACTTCAATGGACTTCATGGGAGTAAACTGTGGCATGTTTTTACAACTGCTTGGCTTACATCCGGGACTCGATAAAAACAATAACCTGCTCGAAGGACTGCCGGCCGTTTCTTCTACTCTTTCGTAAATATGAAAAATATTATCTTGAGGTGTCTAATTTCTGTTCGGAAAATAAGAATATGTTGGGGTGTTTTTTTTTTTTTGGGGGGGGGATTGTAGATAATCTCCGGGGAGTGTTGGATGTGGCTGTTATAAAAAAATGGATATCTGGTGAAAGAGAACACTGGACAAATATACAAAGATAAATGGAGATGTTACCTATTTTGACATAATCTTCTTTGATCTGACTGCCATTAATCAGGTGCGTGTGTGTGTGTGTGTGTGTGCGAGTGTGCTTCGGTTTATGTGTGTATGCGTGTGTGTTGTTGATTGCTTGCAGAAGAAGTATGGATTGCCATGTATCAATACTATGCACATAAACCTACGCTATCGCGCGCATGGGTGGACACACGCATACAAACACACAGACACACACACACACACATACACACGCACACACACATACACACACGTAAACACTGATCTGGAGAGAGAAATTCGTTTATTTTGTTTCGGCCTTGGACATTTCCCGTAGGACGCGACCCCCGAGAGAAAAAATCAACAAATACAGATATCACTTGAAGTTGAACCCAAACTTAAAGAATATAGCTGTGTTCTTTGAACGCCATTATACCGATTAGTTCTTTGAAAATATGGGCTGATAAATGTGTGTGGGAGGTGTGAGGGGGATATATGTGCGTGGGCGATTATTAACCTTAATTATGTATTAGATTCTCTAACATCTGTTTGTGTGTATGCCAGGTGTGACCAGAAATTTAATCAGTTTGGCAATTTCTCTTCACCGCACACCCACATAATTCCCACACGTCGCAGACAAAGACCAGGCGTGTCTACACCCACACAACTCCCTGGCTACCCAGTCAGTCACCCACTCACCAACAACTCTCCATCCACACATTTACCCGGTTCGGTCAGGTCTATTTTGAAAATTGCCTCTATTAAATGTTATTAAAAATATGCGCCATCATGAACAAGTTCAGACCTAATAAGTCCTTGTATGCATCTCTCTCTCTCTCTCTCTCTCTCTCTCCCCCCTGCTCCCCCCCCCTCTCTCTCTCTCTCTCTCTCTCTCATTATATATATATATATATATATATATTACACGGAATATTTCATCTGGTTATCTTATTTACCTTGAGAGTGGTACCTAAAAATTTATGTCCGAGAAGTGACCAATGCCAAGGCACTCAAGGCTAAACATCTCACTCACTCACTCACTCACTCACTCACTCACTCACTCACTCACTCACTCACTCACTCACTCACTCACTCACTCACTCACTCACTCACTCACTCACTCACTCACTCACTCACTCACTCACTCACTCACTCACTCACTCACTCAAGTAATCACCCATTCGGGTAATCACTCAATCAATCAATCAATCAATCAATCAATCAATCAATAAGGGCTCTTTATTAAATATAGATTATTATTTTTATCAATCAATCTATCATTCAATCACTCATAAACAGTTTAGAACATAGGTCACTAGTTAGGTTTATCATGATTTATAACCCAGGTCCTGATATATGTGTGTGTGCGTGCGTGGGTGCGTGCGTGCTGACCCACTACATTGAGGAAATCCAGTTTGGTTGTGGGGGTGATTTCCAAATGTTACCTAGGAATATTGCATGCGCGGGATGTTTTCATTTATTTGAATGAAACATCCCACAGATACAGACAACATTGGGACTCGACTACTACTACAACGCATGTCACACTGCATACGTGATGCTATCTGTCAGATAATCTTCATCACTCGTTGCGTGTCACACTCTGTTTGCCACAATATGCCACCCGTTGACACAGATAAAAAGAAAGGGGGGGGACAAACAAACATTAGCACATGTTGACACATAATAGCCTTAAATGAGCTGCTTCAATACCACAAAAGAGTTGTTATGCTCGCAGCAAATTATAACACAGAAACATCTTATCTCTCTCTCTCTCTCTCTCTCTCTCTCTCTCTTCTCTCTCTCTCTCTCTCTCTCTCTCTCTCTCGCTCTCCCATACAAACAAACGATTTTTTGCAGACGTTGGCAAATCATTCTTAGAGATCAGTCTTTTGGGGTTGTTTTTTTTCTCGGTCCCTTTATGAGAATCTTCGTGTCACCTTTACCCGGGCGCTTCTTCTTTCCTTTTGTGTTTGTGCCTGTGTATTCAATCCTTATCTTTTCTTAAAGCTTCAGACTCTAAAGAGATTCATCTTTCTGTGGCCATCCCTACCACTCCATCTTACCTGCTGCGGGTAAATGTCTCGAGCTGCTATTTATTTTCCGCCGAAGATGTCTGTTGACTTTTTCTTCTATTTGTGAAGAATTACTTCGTGTTTGAAATGGACGCCGGGCGTAGACGGTCGTAATAAATTGTGCCGCGCTTTGTTCGAATCCCGACTACGGTGTGCTATGCACACACTCGAACGCTCTGTGTAAGTCTGACAAAATCGCGATTCAAACAATGGAAATTTTGAATTTTTGATACATGAGCATTAAAATAGTGTTGCATTGTTTCGCCACAACAGCACCTAACAACCTGCCGAGTTGCAAGAGCCTCTCACATAAGTGTAACACATTTGCAGATAATTATGCGAGCGTTCTCTGTTCGTTTGTCTTTCCGTCTATCTGGAGGTTTGTTTGTTTGTATTTTTGTTTGGTTGCCTGTTTTTTTTTTCTTTTTCTTTTTCTTCAGATATTTACGGTTAGTAGTACATGCTTCTGAATTACAAACATTCAGCCATTGATGTCTGGTTTATTATAGAGAATAATGTCAAGATCTCTTGAGAGAGACTTCAACGACCAACACTCGATATTCGTAGAATATAGCTGTGTTCTTTGAACGCCATTATACCGATTAGTTCTTTGAAAATATGGGCTGATAAATGTGTGTGGGAGGTGTGAGGGGGATATATGTGCGTGGGCGATTGAGTATTGAATAAATACTATATATATATACCTAATCTCTCTACTCTCTCTCTCTCTCTCTCTCTCTGTCTGTGTGTGTGTGTGTGTGTGTGTGTGTGTGTGTGTGTAGCAGGTTGTTCACATATAGCCGTTTACGTTATTATCAGCTAAATATCTGTTATGTTATCTATCATAGTAGAATCGATGAACACTTGAATAACGATTGTTGAAGATTGTTGAACCATAATAATAAATTAACAGAATCACGCTAGTAGAAATGTGAAATGACGTTGACATAATCTCCAAAACTAGCAAAGCTAAGCGAAGCATGAAACACCCTTCAGATGTAGCTGGAGGTAGATTTTAACCTGTAGATAAAGGTCCGTGGTCAATGCTCAAGCACACTACCAGTTTTGCCACGATGACTCTCACAAAGTGTTGACTAGAGTCTGTATTAACCCAGTGACCAGAGTCTATATTAACCCAGTGACTAGAGTCTATATTAACCCAGTGACCAGAGTCTGTATTAACCCAGTGACTAGAGTCTATATTAACCCAGCCACTATAATCTGTATTAACCCAGTGACTAGAGTGTGTATTAACCCAGTGACTAGAGTGTGTATTAACCAGTGACTAGAGTGTGTATTAACCCAGTGACTAGAGTGTGTATTAACCCAGTGACTAGAGTGTGTATTAACCCAGTGACTAGAGTGTGTATTAACCCAGTGACTAGAGTGTGTATTAACCCAGTGACTAGAGTCTGTATTAACCCAGTGACTAGAGTGTGTTTTAACCCAGTGACTAGAGTGTGTCTTAACCCAGTGACTAGAGTCTGTATTAACCCAGTGACTATTGTCTTTATTAACCCAGGCACTATAGTCTGCATTAACCCAGATTCGACCCTATATTAACTCAGTTGTAATTCGATTACAACATCGTGTACAGTAATCCCGATATCAAACGATTACATCAGTGACAAACGTTTCTAAATTACGTTTTATTTTCGTCTAGAGATGTCCTAATCAGTAAAAAGACAACATTCTGTAAATAGTTCCTAGACGAATGTCATTACTCGTTGGGCACGATAATGACCGGTTGGCGACGTGTTACTCGTTGTAATGATTCATTACAATTTGCCACATAAACGGAGTATGTATTACAATTTTTGTTTTCTTGATTTTTTAAAAACCTCTTTGCCGATTCAACATTTCACACTTCGGGGACATTCCGTCTGACTCACCTCGGCAAATTAACACCACCTCAATGCCTGGAGAGGCATATTGGACCGGGTGATTTAAGCGCATATTCACTGCTCATTCACACACACACCCACACACACACACACAGAGAGAGAGAGAGAGAGAGAGAGAGAGATGGTGTGTGTGTGTGTCGTGCCATTTTGAAAATTCAGTTTCCTACATTCAGTGCTCTGTTTAGTCAGAGTTTTCAGTTCATAATCATTTATACCAGCGTCTTTTTAAACACACACACACACAGAGAGAGAGAGAGAGATAGAGAGAGAGAGAGAGACATACCAACAATCTGCCTACACAGAACCAGGGCCTCGTTTACAAACGTGCCAACCTGTAATATTTTTTTGTCAAACTCTAATCGCCATATATCTACTATCTACATAACACACTACTATAATTATTGTTTACAACTACACTGTACCCAGTCGGCTGTTCTTCTCGTGCCATTCTCTTTACTCGGTTACACCCCTCCCCCCCCGGAGCTGCAGCCTGGGTAATGAATTACGATTAACCGTCGAGGGAGTAATTCTTCGCCGGTCAACATCAGAGCATCGTCGAAATGAATTATTCATTAAATGGGTAAATGAATGGCGCAAAGTAAGACTTCTTATTGCCGATGAATGAACGTGCCAAAAAGGAAACCTTTTTCTTCTTCTTATCGTCTGTGCAGTACTGAAGACGTAACCGGCTCGTATCTGATGTCGGATCGTTGGTAGACAGGCAGACGGCTTGATAAGCAGACGACCTGACAGACAGACAGACATGTATGTGACATACAGACAGACTTGTATGTGAAGGAACACACAAACGGAAAGGTGAACACCCGCAGATAGGTAACTAGACACACACACACACAGAGAGAGAGAGAGAGAGAGAGAGAGACAGACAGACAGACAGACAGACATATACTATATAGAAAGATGCTTAAATGGGGGAAAGGTAAGACAGAAAATTATATAAATCGACATACATACATATACTCACAAACAAGACAGGCAGGTGGACAGACAACCATCCAGATAGGCAGACGGACAGACGAATAGCCTAAAGGCAGACAGAAGGACAGACAGACAGAGAAGCCAGCCAATAAAAAACCTATACCAAAAAAATCTACCAGTGAAGTACGGTGACATAAACTGTTAGTACTTGGTTTGACTGCTCTCTAGTTTCGGCCATTTTTATTACTAGCTCTTGGCTATATAGGTCAACTGTTGGTAGATGACGCTGTGGGTGAGCTACACCTTAGTGATAGAAAACGTTAAACTGTCAGATGATAATGGCTGACAGTATGTCACCGAAATAACACGCACACGCGCGCGAGCACGCGCACGCACGCACACACGCACGCACGCACGCACACACGCACGCACCCAGAGAGAGAGAGAGAGAGGGAGACAGACCGCGATAAAGATAGATACAGAGAGACTAGGTGTGTGTGTGTGTGTGCGCGCGCGCCAGAGAGAGACTGCGTGCGTGCGAGAGATTGTGTGTGGTAGAGAGACTGTGTGCGCACGTGTGCGAGAGACACTGTGTGTGTGTGTGTGAGAGAGAGAGAGAGAGAGAGACTGTGTGTGTGTGTGTGAGAGAGAGAGAGAGAGAGAGAGACTGTGTGTGTGTGTGTGTGTGAGAGAGAGAGAGAGAGAGAGAGAGAGACTGTGTGTGTGTGAGAGACACTGTGTGTGTGTGTGGGAGAGAGAGAGAGAGAGAGAGAGACTGTGTGTGTGTGTGTGTGTGTGTGAGAGAGAGAGAGAGAGAGACTCTCCCAGGCCATTGACACTAATTCTGTTTGTTGTCACTTGATGTACCATGTTAGCCAATTGTCATTCTGGGTTACATGTCCCACTTAACGATACCTTATTTCTGCCGTCAGCGCGCTACAATGCGCTACAAAAATAAGGCGACAAATTATACATTTACTGTTCACTGTTGCTGTTATTGTTGCTGCTGTTATTGCTGTTGCTGTGGTTGTTATTACCCGAGGCTTTTACTCGACCACTGGATGGCCATTTGTGTCCAGTGCTAACTTTATAACGATAATGTACCATCTACTGTGACCCTTATTTCTACGCATATATCTTTTTATGGCGAGTGTTTTATTATTATTATTATTATTATTGTTTAACTCAGACAGATGAGTACAATGTCTGTGTTTGTATAATGTCTGTGTGTCTGTCTGTCTGGGTGTGTGTGTGTGTGTGTATTATATCATTTTATGGGCGTTACACTTGGTTGTCTGTGATCTCGTCAAAGTTGTTTTTGTTGGATGGGAGAAAGTACTTGGGAATATTTAGTTGTTGTTGTTGTTGTTGTTGTTGTCGTTTCTATATCAGAGTGTACTTGACTTTCACCGCTATACTCTGGTGACAGACTGACTGACTGACCGACTGACTCACTGACCAATATAGTGGCCGCAGTATTCTGCACTCGAACCACTCACCTTAGCCCCAATACTCTATACCATGACCACGTTATCGAACCACAACCACTTATACCTAGTCAACAACACCTTACCACGATACCCTTTACCAAGACCACATCATCTTACCACAATAGCCTCTACTGAAACCGCACCATCTTACCACAATAGCCTCTACTAAGACCACATCATCTTAGCACAATACTCCAAGACCGCTCACTCACTCACTCACCCACTCACTCACTCACTCAAATAAAATATTGTACAATGAACTAATTAGATGATCGCAGCGAAATAGACTAGATCTAAATAAACGAAATCTATATAAATCTAGATCTATATTAGATATAAATTTAGGACAGACTCCCCTCTCCCCCCGCATATCAGAATGCTATCGTGTGTCGTCGAACTTAGTCACAATCCCGCATTAATCGGGCCAGAGACCACCGTCCCACATTTATATTCAATTCGATGCAAACCTGACCCACTTTGGCTGATATTATATCTTTTTATCTACTTATAATAATAATAATAATAATAATAACACTGATTAAAATTTGCTGCAATCTCAACAATCGCGAAAACTGCGAATAATAACGCGGAGAACCGTTTACAACCATTCTCATTCTATATCTTTTAGTTTGATCCTAGGACATGTTTCATCCACCAATGAGAGACTTTAACCTAGTCATCTGATTTCTCTATCCCATTTGTGACCAGCATCGAGGCTAAACAAGAGATCACTTCCAATGATTAAAAAAAACCATAATGTATGGGATATCATACGCACGCACACACACACACAGACACACATAGAGAGGGGGGGGGGGATTTCCCATATAACATCCATAACATGCCGTAATAAGCTACTAGATTCCCATTCCGAAGGTCAAACTCTACCAAGGTCATACTGATGGTTAAAACCCTAGAGTTATCTAGCCAACCTTATGGTAATTAACATCTACCATGTAACCGGAGAGAGCGGGAGGCTTGCGTTTGATGGGTAAACGGAGGCCTATGTTACCAATAATATATCGCTGATCTAGACAAGGTCGAGCCAAGGTCAAACACCGTCAAGCATTTATTGACTGGTTGGCGTTATGGTACGGCCAAGTGGACAGCAAGCTGTTGGAGTAATGTTAGACAGGCAGTGAGTGAGTGAGTGAGTGAGTCAATTAGTCAGTTGGTGAATTCTTGGTGAGAAACAACCCTGGGAATTAGCAGCTAATCCCTAGAGATATGAGATAGCTACACTAAAGCATTTAAATAATAAATGAAACATATTATAAAGTTAGGTAAAACTTAGATTCGATTCCAGAGCAGTGTGGAATGTGACAACCTGCGCTACTCAAGTGGCCGTAGTACTACAATATTAAAAATAATAACACTACTACACTACTACTACAGTTATTCCTGATACTACTACTACTACTACTACAGTTATTCCTGATACTACTACTACTACTACTACTACTACTACTACTAGTTATTCCTGATACTACTACTACTACTACTATATCTAGTTTACTGATGATTTATGTTTTGCAGCCACTTTTGTGTACACGTGGTAGGCTAAATGGGTCGAGCGAGCTCCAAAGGTAGTGAAGCGAAGTCAAAGATGAAACATCCTTCAGATATGCACACGAGATTCGAACGGAAGCGGTAGTGATCTGTGGTCCAACGCGCTACCAATTAGACCACGGAGGCGCCACAAACTATTGCTATTACTACTACTACTACTACTACTGTTAGTATTATTACTACAACAAATAGTAGTGATAGTAGTAGTAACTAATTTTTGTTCCTGTTTCACAATTCGTTTTGTTTGTCAATAAAATAATATTTTATTTATAAACATTCCGTTGTTGATGTCAGATGAGTGCAAAAAGGTCATACTTCAACTCATTAAACGGAACTATTCTGTTATTATCGTTATTTCTATTATTTACGCGATATTTCTACACGAACACCCCCCCCCCCCCGGCTTTTCTATCACTGTATCTCTATGTCTGCCTCCCGGCGTCTAGAATAACAATATCGGGATTGTCGAAATCAGAAAAATCCAAACGTTTTCTCCAGCCCGGATCTGGACAAAAACCAACATGGCGTCATATAATATGGCCTGTCTGGGCGCTGTGTACTCGGTCCAAGGAATTATTTACTGACAAAACAACCAAAATAGCACCGCTCGGCCATTATTTTAACACTTTACAACATTGTATAACACGTGCTACTGTTATGGGTTGTTTGGATCAACACGGCCGGAGATGGCACCGTCACGTGACTCGGTCCGGAATGACAGCGAGGCCGGGGTCAGGGGTCGGGATAGGCGCGCGTTGTAACTGCGGGTGTGTCCTCTCTTTCGAGACGTATTAATCACCTTTCGTCGACACATATCGGTGTACGTTTTCGCTGATTCGAAATAAAATGCCCGTCAGTACTACGGCCAATAAACACCGCGCTGAATCATGGGTAACGGTACGCCCAAAATGGCGACCTTCTTGCCAAGTCGTATTGGCACTGATCATTCAACAAGTAGGCCCATAACAAATAAAAAAGAGAAGAAAAAAAACATGATAGATTTCTTGATGATGATTCCCTTTATTTCTGCTCGTTGCACCCTTTATCGCTCATGCCACCAACTCCAATGGCACGTGATTAATTCCCACGGACACGTGACCCATTCTGACCTCTGACCTGACTAGCACCTTAATTGTGTTCGTATTTCGCCGTTTTAACCTGTTTAAACGCCGTTCCGGTCTCGGAAAATTACCCACTATAGCCATAATGACCGTATTGTGTCAAGGCATCCGTGGACATGTGCGTAACGGAGCACCATTGCCCATGCGTCGTGACACAGTTCGGAGCTTCGCGGCACGGTCGCCATGTTGCGCGTCACGGCAAACTACGGAGCTAACCTGTAATTTTCGGCCAGGTTTTCTGCTGATTTTCGCTTTGATGTTCCTGAATATCTGTGTGTTATTCTTTCCAGCCCCCGTTAATGTGTATAATGGGAACAGAAAGGCCGCCATTATTTGAGCAGACGATATGTTGTGGTATACGCGGTATTCGAGCAATCTTCGAAGAGGGGGGGGGGGTTCGTTATGTATAACACACACACACACACACACACACACAGAGAGAGGGGGGGAGGGTGGAAAAGGGAGGGGGGTATATTTCACTGATATGACTTCCCCCTCCAGTAAAGCGCAAACCAATCGAAACTAACCAAATTATAACACTTGTTAGCATCTTAAACCCTGGGAACAAAACTTGCAAAGAAACGGCACAAAATGTCCAATCCACTTCTTTACATATCAAAACGAGTCGGTCGTAACTTAGCTAAAACTGTGTACTTTTTAGACGTTTCCCCCCCTTCTTTAAGACCTCAGCAGATGGTAGCAAGACCCCCCCCCCCCGAATGTCACGTGAGAGTAACTTACGACTTTCAGAAAATTTTGCTGAGGAAATTACTCCGTTTTTACTCCGATCAAACAGCAATAAATAACCTAGTCCTCGTTTTTCTCTTATTGGGGGGGGGGGGATGAGGGGGAGAGGGGAGAGGGGGAGGTGGTGCAGTGATGATGGGGGTCCATCCATGGTATAAACAACAGAAAATGTCTATTGTTGACGAGGGCTGAAACAAAATGGCGGCGACTTTAGCCAAAATAGGAAACGAGAAGGCGTCGATGGCGAAACGTAGAACGCTAAAAATGGAAATTCGATAAAAATGAAGTAAAACATCTTCTAAGCAAGGGGCGAGCTAAGCGATGAATTTACGGGACAAATAATTGTTTTATTTTCTAGAACGATCTAAAAAGTCCGCGCATTTTATGACAAACTGCCAAAAATTCATTTTGGTGAAACTTTGGAGTTTCAGCAGAGAATTTCGGGTCAGGAAAACATCAACAATATGTTGTGTGGATTGTCGTTGTGTCTAAATTTAAAAGGGAGTTAAATCATGAGTTTTTTGTTATTTATGAGGTCATGTAAGAGTATTTGCTAACACTGGGGGCTTAACAGTGCGTGTGTGTGTGTGTGTGTGTTCCTCCCCCCTTCCCCGCCCCCCCCCCTACAAATACACCTCATCCCCCCACCCCCCACACACATGCGTCCCCAAATTGATCCCCTTACACACACACACACACACACATACTCGCAATCTTACAAATATCCACTGGTTATATCTCCCCAAATGATTGAAAACGGCCTATTTTCACCTCTGCAAACAAACAAAACACATAAAGACAAACAAACAAACAGGTCCTCTGCAAACAAAAACACACATCAAAGCGGTACCAGGATGGAATAAAGTTTTGTCTAGTTTATAGAGTCATCAAGTTACTTCAAAATTTGTCTGTAGTAATTACGGTTTTATTAACGCCCTCTGGTGTCTCTTAAACAGATGTTTTATGTCAACTGGCTTAAGATAAAAACATTAGATTTGTGATGTCACTGACGTACAAGTGACAGACTGGTAGAATGTAGACTGAAGATTGATAGACTTCAGACTGAAAATTGATAGACTATGGTTCGATAGACTGATAGATTGTAGACATACATAGCATACTTTAACCTTCGAGATTTTTGCCCAAGAAAGCATTCTCTCTCTCTCTCTCTCTCTCTATATATATATATATATATATATATATATGTGTGTGTGTGTGTGTGTGTGTGTGTGTAAAACGAATTACCTTTGTGTATTATTCTACCTGTTTGGCTATATACCTGTCCCTACCTACCTGTATATCTAACTCTCTGATCATATACTTATCTACACCAAGATATATATATATATATATATATATATATCACCGGTATATTACCTATATAGGTCAGTAGGTCAGATTGTAGAATTATACATATAATGTTACATCTTATTTAGTTTATTTATTTCAGTTTTATCTAGCTGTCTATCTCTATATCTCTATTTTTGTACATATTTATTTAGCAAAAACCTGTCTACCCATCGATTTATCTACCTATCTGTATAACTAGTTATTTATCTAGTTATCTACGTGTACCTGTCTAACCGTTTTCCCCTCTACCTGTCTATCTATCTACTTAACCTAGATACTTGCTTACCTGCTGCGTCTAATGTTGTGATCGCCTACTGACCTAAATAAGGTTGCATCTCTCTCATAAACAATGTGGTTGACCACAGATCTCAGCCATCTGAGTTCAAATCTCGAGGTGGGTATGTCTGAAGGATGTTTCATCTTACACTTACACCTCATTAGCTTTGGAGGTCTCTTGTGTACAAAAGCGGCCGTAAAATATCAAACGTTCTATTAGAATAATAATGATAACAACAATAATAACAACAACAACAAGAATAACAACAACAACAATAATACAATCAAACAACAACAACAACAACTATAACAACTATAAGAACAACAAAAAACAACAATGAAGTCGTTGATAATCAAAATAAAATAACATAAACAATAACAATAACTGAAACACTAACAACAAATATGTTTTTAAACAATAATATTAACAGCAATAGAACAACAGATCTAGCAACAACAATAGCAGCTGCAACAGCAGCAGCAACAACAACAACAACAACTAGTAGGAGAAGTAAAGAGCAAACAGTAAACTAACAATAGCAGCAATATTAACTATAACAACAACAATAACAATAATATTTATTAATATTATCATCATTATCATCATTACTATATCAACAATAACAACCAAAGACATTAACAACAACAACAATGCCACTTACTATGATTGATATTAATATGTTGATATGCTAAAATCATTCGTCTTGGCTAACGATTGAATCAAATATCATCCGATTATACCAGTCAGCTGTTGATACCAGACACATTGATACCATTATAATAGTCACATATTTATACCAAACCTATTGCTACCATTATAATAGTCACATATTTATACCAAACCTATTGCTACCATTATAATAGTCACATATTTATGCCAAACCTATTGATACCATTATAATAGTCACATATTTATACCAAACCAATTGCTACCATTATAATAGTCACATCTTTCTACCAAACCTATTGCTTCCATTATAATAGTCACATATTTATGCCAAACCTATTGATACCATTATAATAGTCACATATTTATACCAAACCAATTGCTACCATTATAATAGTCACATATTTATACCAAACCTATTGCTACCATTATAATAGTCACATATTTATGCCAAACCTATTGATACCATTATAATAGTCACATATTTATACCAAACCAATTGCTACCATTATAATAGTCACATCTTTCTACCAAACCTATTGCTTCCATTATAATAGTCACATATTTATACCAAACCTATTGATACCATTATAATAGTCACATATTTATGCCAAACCTATTGATACCATTATAATAGTCACATATTTATGCCAAACCTATTGATACCATTATAATAGTCACATATTTATGCCAAACCTATTGATACCATTATAATAGTCACATATTTATACCAAACCTATTGACACATATATCACGCTGACTAAATGTTATTATTGTAGCAACTGTTAGTTTCAACTTGACCTAATTTATAGTTAACATTACTGAAGCGTTCGAAGACCAGACTTTTATTTTTATTTTGTTAAAAATCTTTTGGTGAATACATCTTTAGTTTTTCTGGAAATCATGTTCTGTTTGTTACTAACATAGAGGTTTGTATGTTAGTAATGTATCGGTCCGTTTGTTAGTGACATATTGGTCTGTTTGTTAGTGATATATAGATTTGTTTGTTAGTGACATATATATTTGTTTGTTAGTGACATATAGATTTGTTTGTTGGTGACATTTAGATTTGTTTGTTATTGACATATAGATTTGTTTGTTAGTGACATATATATTTGTTTGTTAGTGACATATAGATTTGTTTGTTAGTGACATTTAGATTTGTTTATTAGTGACATATAGATTTGTTTGTTATTGACATATAGATTTGTTTGTTAGTGGCATATAGATTTGTTTGTTAGTGACATTTAGATTTGTTTATTAGTGACATATAGATTTGTTTGTTATTGACATATAGATTTGTTTGTTAGTGACATATAGATTTGTTTGTTAGTGACATATAGATTTGTTTGCTAGTGATATTTAGATTTGTTTATTAGTGACATATAGATTTGTTTGTTACTGGCATATAGATTTGTTTGTTACTGGCATATAGATTTGTTTGTTAGTGACATATATATTTGTTTGTTAGTGACATATATATTTGTTTGTTAGTGACATATAGATTTGTTTGTTATTGACATATAGATTTGTTTGTTAGTGACATATATATTTGTTTGTTAGTGACATATAGATTCGTTTGTTATTGACATATAGATTTGTTTGTTACTGGCATATAGATTTGTTTGTTACTGGCATATAGATTTGTTTGTTAGTGACATATATATTTGTTTGTTAGTGACATATATATTTGTTTGTTAGTGACATATATATTTGTTTGTTATTGACATATAGATTTGTTTGTTAGTGACATATATATTTGTTTGTTAGTGACATATAGATTCGTTTGTTATTGACATATAGATTTGTTTGTTAGTGACATATAGATTTGTTTGTTAGTGACGTTTTGGTTAGTTTTTGTATTTGCTTGGTGAGTTTTATTTGGTTGCTGTTTTGTTTTGATTATGCGTTTGTTTGTTTATTTGTTTGCTGATTTTTGCTAACTAATTAATTCTAGGAATTTTTCAATAATTGTGTTCTGGGTGAGTGATGACTAATTTGGTTAAACAGTTCCGCGGTTTGAGTATTTTTGGTCTGATCGTGTTCTTAACTGTGTTTATGTGTTTTTTATCCGTGTATTTGTGCTATGTTTTATTATTTATTTATGTTAATGTTAACCTTATCATTCTATGAAGGTTATGTTGACATGTTAAGGTTGTCCGTGAATCTTATCACGTCAGATGATGGTAGGACATAAATAAACGTCAAATAGATATATCTAGAGTAGAAGTGGGAAAGTCACATAGAGAATATAATTTGTATGTGTTGGGGCGGGGGGGGGGATGAGAATATACATCAATATATTCATAGGTATGCATCGGTGTGCAAAAGAGCATAGTTATCATTTTAAACGTAATTACACACACACACACATATATATATATATATATATATATATATGGGAGGATGGATGGATGGGTGCACACACACACACACACACACACACATATATATATATATATATATATATATATATATATATACAGAGAGAGAGAGAGAGAGAGAGAGAGAGAGAGAGAGAAGACTCTAACTCATCATCAGGCCAGTAAGACTGCCATAGTTGTGACAATTCGCTACCTCCTTTCAGGTCAAAATCCGCCCACCTGATATACCTCCACCACAACCGCCACACAACCGCCCACTCGAATACCAAGACCACATATATGAGACCACATAACCGCATCGCTTACAGTATTGGTAAGTGCCGGTTAGTCAGACTCTGGCCGTGATTAAATGGATGTTTGCTTTGTGAGTATATGTCACAGTGTCCATGTGCCTTGGGGCTGACTCGCAACACGGACAACGGTATCAAAGGCTCTGTCCGAATCTACGTAATGTCTATACACAATACCTGTGTCGAAACAGAACTGTGTACTATTACTTTGGTGGCGTCGCTATTTATAATAATGAGCGTTGTTCTGACTCATCATCATCATCATCATCACCATGACAACAGAATGCTCTGCGGTGACTTCAATGTCAGTGCTTGAATTTAACAATTTACTATACATCACGAAGTATGATCAGTGTTTTATCTCTAAGTTTTCGGATGCTATTTATTTTTTAAAGCAGAATTGTAAAAAAGAGGATCAATACAACAAACCCAAACAACGGGGCAAGGTTATTTTCTAACTGGACTCGTGCATCTAATGGCTTTACTCCGAATGGTTACCCACCGTAAAAAGATGACATGTTTACTATCAAATAGTCGAATCTTTGCCGGAAAACAATCTGGCTTCTGTCTGTTAGCGAAAACAATTACTATACGAGTACAGTTGTCGACGATTCGGCTACAAACAAAGCACCCGGTAAACCTGGGAGTCTCTGATGTGTATTGTACGGGGACGTTGGCATTGTACTGACTGAACACAATAGTCGGTCGTGAACCGACGACCCCTCGTCGTAAAGCGGTATCTGGTCGGAAATCAAGCTGTTGTTATTATAAAATGACTGATAATTAATGCTTGTTCACTTCGTGTAAACAAGGCACCCTATAGTGTGTCGAATGTCTTGTAGTAGTCTATCACTGGTACAGATCTTTACCTTCTCCGGCCACGTAGGTGGAGAGCTTTTGTGACTCGATTGCTGATAGCGTGCGCGCGCGCGCGTGTGTGCGTGCACGTCTTACGGCGTGCTGGTGGGAATGACTTTTAGTTTGTTAGCTCATTATAAGTACAGTAGTAGTATATATATATATATATATATATATATATATATATATGTATATTATCACATGTTGTGTTATTACTGAGTGAGCAAAACAAGTCATAAAATGTGGCGATAAATTGACATCTAACGAGCAACCGACGCACTCTAGCGAGTATGTAAATCATTAGTGATAATAGATCACGACTATTTGGTAGTCTATGTGGTTGCCGAAGTGGAGCATGACGTATTTAGAACTGTTCCAGATTTAGGGAGGAAAACGAGGACCAAACCGAACGGTTATTCTGGCCTCGAAGGCCGAAAGCTGAAATGTACAACAGACGCGGCGGCGATAGGGCAGCGATATAAATAAGACTTGCTGGTTTTGGTTCCCTAGGTTACGTCACAAACAATTACATACGGCCAGGAGGTTTAGATCGCTGACTAGTAAACCATCTCGTCAAGATTTGGGGTCGAGTGGCGATATCCGTGTTCGGCGAATGTTTCTCTAAGACGTCCCCGTCTCCCCCCGAACATACGTCCATTTGTGACTAGGGCCTAGTTAGTGACACGCCACTCACTTACTCCAACCAGGAAAGCAAAAAAGGTGTGGGGGGTGCGAACAAAAGAGGAAAGAAGAAGAAGAAAGAACAAGCAAAGCAATCCGACATAAAAGAGAACAAACAATTTTGACAAAACCCGCACAAAGCTTGATTGTTACGTCGGTAATATTTTTAAAATATGTGAACAATTTCCCCGACATAACAAACAACAGATAGTTGAATATCAGAGCCTATGATAAAACATAGACTAGATATATATGATTCGGGATTCTCGAGGGGAGGGACATCAACGGAGAACCCTTTATGTCAGACAAAGGGAAGTAAGACCATTTAGGTATATCTTCGATGTTTGGGATTATATCAGAGATAAGGACCATTTGTTTATCTACCTTTATCTATCATCTCGTCCACTGACAATAATCCGATAATGCTAGCTGGTATTATATGTTTATATGTACTACCTATTTATATGTACTACCTGTTTATATGTACTACCTGTTTATATGTACTACCTGTTTATATGTACTACCTGTTTATGTGTACTACCTGTTTATGTGTACTACCTGTTTATGTGTACTACCTGTTTATGTGTACTACCTGGGTCCAGGTATTTTGTCCCTTTGATCTTTAGCCACTCCATTAATTGCTCACCTGGTCTTTTGCCCCTTGGTCTTTGCCACATAACTTTAAAAATACTAGATTCCTACAATTGAAATTTTGATCAAATAAACTTATTTTTGTGTTATATTTAAGATAAATAAATAGGTATATGATTAATTAAACGTAATAATGATAATACATAAATTGGTAAGTGTCTTAAAATATAATTTTAATGCAATATATAGATGCAACATAATTAATGTTTCACTGTACATAAATCAATTTTATTTTATTTTATTTTATTTACACTCTCAATCACCCATATGTTTATATGTACAACTTGTTTATGTGTACTATTTTGTTTACATGTTATCCTCTCTAGATAACGTTCTGGGGTCGGATACGTTGACAGATGGATGGATGGATGGAGAAATATTATAGTTTTATCTTGTCGAATTTAATAATTATAAATTCTACCTCAATTACCTAAGAGGTAATAAATATTATGTGTTTGAAACGGCCAAAACACACACGCACGCACATACACATACTCATATATATATATATATATATATATATATAGAGAGAGAGAGAGAGAGAGAGGGGGGGAGGGAGAGAGAGAGATATATATATATACTCCCACCGGCATGATCACGTATATACAATATTAACATAACATCTCCTCACTAAGATTGCACTGAAGCGACAAGACTAAATATTTGACCAGAACTTCTCAATCTTCAATAACAACTAGCCCCAGTGATAAACCGACATAATGAACATTATCATACTTCATGGACCACCAAACCATTCGATGATGTATGTAATCAGCCATGACAGACATGTTGATCAGCGTATCTTAACAAAATACTCTTCTGTCGTTAATACAAACAGCCAGTATTTACATAGAGTTGACCTTTTTTTCAAGGCGAGTTATAAGCTATTTCCTAATGTCTCTTGGTGCAATACCAGTGTGATTGTAGTTCTACCAAACTCCTCCGCCCTCTCAACCCCGCGCCCTCTCTCTCTCTCTCTCTCTGTGTGTGTGTGTGTGTGTGTGTGTGTGTGTGTGTGTGTGTGTGTGTGTGTGTGTGTGTGTGTGTGTGTGTGTTTTATGTTACATATAATAAAGGCGTGGGCTCAGGTTTTCGTGATGTTTATAATTCTTACAGAATTATGATCAAACGACTACTACCTAAATAGAAAACAAATTTTTATATATTAGTACATATATAACGCAGCTATAACTGGAAATAAAGCATATATATCAGTACATATAATATATAATATGATAATAATTCTAATACCTCCGACAACAGCAGAAATAATAGTATTTTCACTCAGCCCAAAATAACAGACCAAAAAAGTGTTTGTGTTATAAGGATAATTAAAGTACTGACACAGATATTATATTTTTTAGTAAAAATGCAAATACTGTTTGATGCTATTTATTGTTATACAAATATTTCAAAACTAATCAGAAATGCTAACAATGGGATATTTGATAATATATTACAATGATATGAGAGTATATAAATCTATTATAATCAATTAAAAGCGAAGCTTTATGCAGCACAGTATGCATACAAGAATCGACCGACAACATCGATCAACGAAAAGTAGAAAAATTGAAAATTAACCCACAACATAAAATAATGTATCAGATACGAATAATATTGATGTGAAGACAGCGACGGGACACCTGTCAACCCAACTACAATTTCTTGAAGTCTTCACAGGGTAGTGTAGAATGTGTGCGTGTGTCCGTGTGCGTGTGTGTGTGATATGATACATCTGACCAGTGACTTCAAAGTCATCGTACATTTACCAGCCAGACCATCGCGACCATCGCGATCGGAAACGATGTAGAACTGGCGATGTTGATCAAACTACCTTCGTAACATCGTCTAACAACAGACACCAAACGATGGTATAGAGATGAGAAAGGAATGAAAACAAACAAACATACAGACAGATAGTCATTGTTGTCATTGGCTATCTGACTTTCCAGGCAGGAAATGTCCGAATACTTTCGTTTCGGTAGAGGTGTCAGTGGGGTGTGGGGGGAGATGGTCGTTGACTGATATTTGGCACCGAACCCACGAGTTTGCGTGTTCGTGAGATCGGTCTGGGATGAGTCATCGCCAGCACGAGTATGACGTGGGCGATATTGGGTGTACGGCGGCGATTATGGCGGGTGGTCACGTGATGTACTGCAACATCTGAAGGGAAACACACGTGCGTTTTGTGTGGGTGGTGTTTTGTCTCGCTGTGTGTGTGTGTGTGTGTGTGTGAGAGAGAGAGAGAGAGAGAGAGAGAGAGTTGGCTCTCCATACTATGTTTACCAAACAGGTACACGTAGCGAGTCAAAGGCTCCACTTAGATACACAAGTAGCTTAGAACATTCGGAAATACCGACACACAGTCTCCTTTGTGTTCCTGTCTCACCTCTCTGACCTTAAAAAAGCCTCAGAAATGTCAAGCACACACATACACACACACACAGAGAGACATTTTTATGGAGTACTACCTTAATTGTGTCTCTGTCAAACGAAGCCAAGTTCTCACACAAAAGAGAACTGTTCGGTAAAATTGTCACTTTAATTTGTAAAACGCCATAATTGATTTCATAAACTGTACGCTTTCAATAATGTATATATTAAAACGTTAATTTCGTGAAATGTATAATTTCCACTCGCATTATGTACATTTGAAAAATGTAAATCCGACAAAAATGCACAAATTTAATATAAAAACTTCGGAATTTGTTGTTTTGTTCATGCGCGGAGCAAAAAGTTCTTATCACAATGATGTCACGTGATTTCTGAGAGCAGCAGACGATCGTACCAAAAGATAAATATTGAAAACTGACCCAAAACTATCAACCTTTGTGCTTCACTGACATTGACAACGAGATTTATGAAAAATATAATATAATATGACACAAAACACGAAGTTTGGTGAAATTTCTGACATAAAACTCTGATTTATAATGGTAATTATAGAAGATTGGCCAATATGGCGCATTGTCCATATCCTGTTATTTTCGTACAGTCGCCGTGTATTGGGAGCGAGATATTTGTTAGTTTAGTGGATATTATAAATTTCGATTTACCAGTTAACGAGCTGTCAGTAGTTATCATTAAGTTACGATTATGTTCGTGATATTATGTCATTTTGTGTTTGTTGTTAAGTTTGGACTATTGTCTATGATATGTAGCCCGAACCCGACATCAACCTACATGGACACAACGGATGATGATTGGTGTTTGATGTGTGAAATTAACTGTGTGCAGAATACAGCTAGATATATCTTCTTTCTATCTATCTATCTATCTGTGGGCGCCTCCGCGTCCTAGCGGTTGCGTGTTGGACGACATTTCACTACCACCCGTGTTCGAATCTCGGCTTGGGGATATCTGAAGGTTGTTTCATCTTTGACTTCGCTTCATTGCCTTTGGAGGTCGCTCGGCCCATTTAGCCTACCATGTGCAAAAAAGTGGCCGTAAAACATCAATCATCATCATTACCTTATTTATCGATCTATTTATCAATATATCTCTATTACTTTTGTTTTTATCATGTTACACACACACATATATATATATATATATATATATACTATTTAGTCAGACACACTTCATCTATCTATCCATCTATCTATCCTTTTATCTATATATCTATAATTCTACCCATCTATAAATGAACCATATTATCCCACTCCCCATCCCGCCCCCAGACTCTCCCTCAGTCATCCCATCCCGGTCAGACATACAGACAGACAACCCCATTACCTGTCAAATATCATTAACACCAGACATTAATATCCTCAGTATACTAGATGAGGCGGGGGGGGGGGGGTACCTAGGCCGTACTATTTTAGAGATACACAGGTAGACCGTGGTATAAAGATAATGATATAACGTTAATGGAGGGTGGATGGGGTAGTAGAAGGCATACAATAATGAAACACCCCCCAAAGAACCCCCCCCCCCGAACTGAATCAAATATAAACCTACACCACTGATTATAATCTGTGATATTGTGGCTAGATAATGCTGTCTGATTAGTGACGACTCTGACTATATGTGGGTCAGGTATACAGTTAGTCAGTAAGTTAATCAGTCAGTCGGTATGTCTGTATGTTTCTCTGTCTATCGGGGCTGTCTGTCTTTCTTCCCGTCAATCTCTCAGTCTGCCTGTCCATATGCATGTATAACTACCTGTCTGTAGGTTTGTTTAACTTTCTCTCTATCCACCTGTCTGCCTGCCCGTCTGTTTGCTTCCCTCCCAATCTGTCTGTCTGTCTGTCTTAATCTCTGTCCAGCTGTTGGTCTGTCTTTCCGTCTATATGTCTGCCTGTATATGTGTATCTATGTCTATTTGTTTGTTCACCTGTCTATCTCCGTTTCTATTTCTCCGTCTGTTTGTGTCTGTCTGTCAGGTTTTTTTTGCCTGTCTACATGTCTCTCTATCTGTCTTATATACCTATATCAGACTATAATATAAACAGACAGCTCTGACCTAATTCTCTTGAGCTATCAATCAGCGGTTATGGAGACTGACATAATACAAGAAACAATTATAGAAAAGTTTTATTTTCAGAGAAAATCGACGAAAACATCAACATTAGACCGAGTTTTGCTCGTGAATCACGTCCCTTACCGTCTGATGAATCGCCTAGTTGGCGATGTTATGCGTCTAGCCTGGCCGCCAGCCAGCCAGACTGACTGACTGACGTACAGACAGACAGATGAACGGACAGATAAAGCTGACAAGACGGGCGGAGAGACAGTCAACAGACGTGTATGAGATACATGCATACCTACATACATTCAATATATATATATATATGTTATATATATATATTTAGGTACAGAGAGACAGACATAAACAATCATCTTTAAATCATAATTTTTAATACCCCTACAGATCACCTTCATGTTGAAGAATGGCGTTTGCAGCATTCGGCCAATTCCTATAAAAGGTCAGATCACCTAAAATGGTTCCATCTTCTAAACAATCTCGGCCAACTTCTGTAGAAAATCTCGTAGGCTTGGTCATAGAAATGAGCAATAAAAATATCACAAAGATAAAATATTAATAACGACAATAATTACAATCGTAATAGCGATAATAAAAATCGGTGACTTGCAGAAGGGGGCCCGTTTTTGTTTGTTGACAATTGAGTTCGGTTTGGCTCGTCTTTGAGAGTAACTGTCGAACAATGACGGCTTTGTGTCACGTGATGCTAACTGGAGGCCATATCCGTGGCAAACATATTGAGGGGGGAAAGGGGTCGAAAGAGCAGAGATGAATTTTTGTCCGCTTTACTTTGCCGTCGTTTTTTTTCTTCTTCTTCTTGTCTGTCTGGCTGGCTGCCTCTTCCTAAGACCTAGCCTGAATAGGAAATGAATGAAATGCTTAGTCATCATAGATACCAGGGTCTCTCTCTCTCTCTGTATGTATGTGTGTGTGTGTGTGTGTGTGTGTCTATATGTGTGTGTGTCTCTCTCTCTCTCTCTCTCTCTCTCTGTGTGTGTGTGTGTCCTCTCTCTCCGTGTGTGTCAGTGAGTGTCTCTCTCTCTCTCTCTCTCTCTCTCTATGTGTGTCTCTCTCTCTCTCTCTCTCTCTGTGTGTGTGTGTGTGTGTGTGTTATAAGTCTACATATTGTCATATATGGATGGATACAAGCCTATGTAGCGTTGCAGTTTGTGTACATATGCAGACATACATATATGCGCAATTTTCACGCATGTAAGTGTACAGAAGTCGCTGCACACACGCATACACAATTAATAACATACGTATTATACAAGTCCACATATGAAAACTAGCCTATATGCGTTTCTGTATTTTGTGTACACAGGACATATACACGCGTATAATTATGTCCATATCTGTACAGTTTTCCTACAAGAACGCGCACACGCGTTGCTATATATGTGAGGGCATATGCATCCATACATATTTAATACATTTGACAGTCTGCCTTCATAACATACGTTGCCTTTTTAACTAGCCGTGGCCTCCCATAAAACACGAGTCTAGGTTCCAGCTGTTTTATGGGAGTTGTTTTATTACTTGGCGACGTGCACTGAATCTCAGCCACAAAACAGCCATAAAACAAGCACTATTTGAGGTGTTTTCTTTGACACCTGGACACAACTGTCTGTGTAAAAGCGAATATTATGATAATTATTTCTAAATAGCGTGTTTGTGGAAAAGCAATATCACTGTGTGTATGTGTGTGGGCTTACGTGTGTGTGTGTGGGCTTACGTGTGTGTGTGTGTGTGTGTGTGTGTGTTAGCAGTATGGAATTAAGGACTGGCTCAGAGAATCTCGAGGCGTGAATTCAAACTCTGGACGATTCTTCGGGGGACTGAATCTAGATTGGCAACATGTGTAATGTCTCCCCAGTGTGGTGTGTGTGTGTGTGTGTGTGTAATCCCCTTCGCCATGCACACATATATGTAGGAGTTCGTATATGAATGTCTGTTGAATTACCTATATGTATCAATACGTGTATATGTTAGTTAATTTGTATAATCCGGTAATGTGTATTAAGTCTCAGCTACCAATACACATATTACCTGAATATTTCAGGTAATATACATATCAGCACGATTATACAGATTAACTGGAACATATATACGTATGGACTGGCACATGTTTATCTGGGTGTAGGGTAGTTGCTCACCAAGCACATGAAAAAGTGGACACTTGGTCAACAGTGAATTTGTATAATAAGTATTATATAATATTAATCACGATGAACTTTAATCCTCTAATAATAGGTAATAACTAATCTTTTTTTCAGCTTTTCCTAGCTGGAAAGAATTTAGGTATTTTTAAAGATGTAAATCTGTTACATCCATAAAATTATTTATTGTCAAGCGCATTAGAGTAACCTTCTTACAGGTTATATAGGGCGCTATATAAATTATATATATTATTATTATTACTATTATTATTATTAATATTCATCCCAATAATTATATAGGTAATAGGATAGTAAGAAATATATTTCTGAATTAAAAATCATTTAATTTTTTTATCATAAATTCCCTTTTTTTCATATTAAAAATTCACTGGTGAGCAAGTGTCCACTTTTTCATTTGCTTTTGGTGAGCAAGTGTCCAGGTGAACGACTGTCCGTTGAGCAACTGTCCGTACTCCTGTTTATCTGAGTGCCTACCGATATGTATGGATTTGTTTACTTGGAAGTCTCGGCCTGTATATATGGGCTTGCTTATAAGTAAGTACACGTGTGTATGAGCGTCTGTAAGCCTATATAGGCGCATGCATGTGTTAATGTTAAGCGGTAGAACAAAAATAAGTCCCCGTTTAAGAAATTGTATCGTGCTCGAGTAATTACTGATGTTAGTTTTACCCAAGACTGACTCGGTACAGTCAGGAATATAACGAGCCAATGAAAGAATCATAAATGTCTTGACTGAGTTATATATAGATTTTATGAGGGTAGGGCTAAAACACAAAACGAACTTCTCTTGAGATGTAGGCTGCTTAAAAATCGAATTTGTTTAGAGATATGGTCTACTAGAAAACCTAGATTCTGTGGGGATACGGGCTACTTAAAAACAAATACTTTTGTGGGAATATTTGGAATCTGGGACACTTAGCCAACGGACCCTTAGCCAACGGACATTTAGCCAATATTTGCAAGGGGGGACATTTAGCCAACATTCATAATTTGAAAACACAGACATTGCATATAATACATTCTTTATTTCTGACATGTTGTCTATAGGTGTACATTGTCAATATTCCTATTCCTATTATTAAGTCTACATCGTATACTTTTATATATTTGTTTGTGTTATCTATATTGTTTCCATATTTTATATTTATTAACTGGGCGCTAAGTATAAATATACTTGAATAAAATATTGAGTCATTTAAGAACAGAAAAATAAACCATAGTGAGCCATAATAATTTCATTTAAATTTATCGCTCAAATAATGACACGAGTATTTCTTTATAGTGTTTGTAATTAACACATATCAAAATGCTCAATGACTTCAATGCCATTCCATGTCTTGCGTACAGTTATTGAATTTTGGTTTAAATACGGACGTATATCTGTATGATTTAAAAATGTGTGACACAGACTACCGGTATGTCACGGACTCGATAATCATATTCTCGTTTATCCCACATATCATCATGCAACAATCCTTGTCGGATCAACAAATTCTGACTGTACATAAAACAGAATCACTGTAAAGGAAGCCAGATCTAATTGCCCTGGGGCCCTTTTATCCTACTAGCCTATAGAAGCCACTGGTTCCAGGTGAAAGACGTTTAGTGTCATTGGGGATGGTCGGTCAACTTGAAGGTACACCAAACAGAAGCACTGTAAACAAAGCCAGATCTATTTGCACTAGTCTTTCACATACACGCTTTTTAATTAGCACACTACTCAATATTTGGAGTACGGACAGTTGCTCTGAACTTTAATTCCCTAATAATTGGTAATATTCATCCCAATAATTATATAGGTAATATGATACTAAGAAATATATTTCTGAATTAAAAATCATTTAATTTTTTTTAATTTGTCCTCATTAAATATTCACTGGTGAGCAAGTGTCCACTTTTTCAGTTTGTTTGGTGAGAAACTGTCCGGGTGAGCAACTGTCCTACACCCTAATATTTGACATATGAATGTCTACATGAATAGTGGGAATATAACAAAATAATGACAGTTATTATTCTTCTGCACATAAAGTGAAGATTGTCTATCTGAACAATTAAATAGTCTGATTCAGCACTGCCTCTGAGAATCCTATAGCAGAATAGCATCTTAAAAGCTTTACTGTTGCATAGAAGATTGTGCACTTTAGTGTGAATATTTACAAAGTTTGAAAATATTCGCTCACTTGATGCTGATGAAACTGAATCCATTCAACATTTTGTGTAGTGGACTATTATTAGCTTGCTGATGATCACACTTTTCACTTTGCACATTTCTTATTTCCAACGGCAACATGTAAAAAATGTTCCCAAGTGGAATTCTCTAGTCTTTATACAGTACTAAAGGCTAGATATCAAATAATAATCACAGTATTAGTTCAATAATTTAAGCCAACATGTAGGTATGTATCAATGTGATATAACACTATGATCATGAGAAAGTGTAACACTGCTTCAAATTAAATTCAGACAGGCTTTCTATACTGAGGCAAAATGAAGTCACATTTTAAAACTATGATATATCACCTGGGTTATGCAGTCACATCTTAACAACATTACAATACATGTATGTGTCAACATTGGATAGAGGTTTATTCTGAGACTAGTACTAGTAGTAGATTATCTGCCGTATATACAAGTAGTAATAACCCACATACCAGATATAGTTAAGTAGTTAACGGTGTTAATAACGTCTGTGTAAAATAACTCACAACCCTGACATATCATTATTTATATTTATGTATAATACCGGAGAAAACAGTATACATTAATATAAATATACAAATTGTACAAAAAGCAGCAATAATTATTATGTTGCTAACATCTTATCTAAAGATAGGCCTATATTTGCAACATCCATAAAGAGAATATAATATTGACAGAGCATACACACACTCAAAAATATAACAATATACATGTAGATGTAAAATGAAAATTTTGAATGTTGGCTAAATGTCCCCCCCCCCCCTGCAAATATTGGCTAAATGTCCGTTGGCTAAATGTCCGTTGGCTAAGTGTCCGTTGGCTAAATGTCTGGATACCGAATATTTGCAATACGAGTCTCTCCGATTGGGACAAAATATATTTGAAAAACGATCTTTTGTGGGGATACCTGAAAAATGGGATTCTATACAGATATATGCTGCTTCAAAAACTGGTTCATGTGTTTGGGGGGGGGGTATAATGCATTACGTGATAAATGAGTTTCTATGGGTAATACCATCAATCGAAGTATATTTTGTTAGGTAAAAGAAAGGGGAAAACTATTTACGAGAAAACTGACTACACGAAAACCAACATTCTGTCGAGATATGGGATATATTTTTATCAGGTTCTGAACAATTTGAAGAACTAAGAATCTTTGGGTCTATCTGAAAAAGGTCACCTTATGGCAGTATATACAGTCCATAGCGCGCGTGCGCGCACGCGCGTGTGTGTGTGTGTGTGTGTGTGTTGTGATTAAACGGGGCCAGGAAAACATACTTCTCCGAGATGTGGGACATTTCAATAACAACAAAAAGCAAACATCGTTGCATAGTTAGGAGTAACGTGAAAACCGAACTTAAAAGTCAGAACTAGAAATAAGCTTGTTATTATGGCGATAGATTTATATGAGAAGTGAAAAATGTGAATTTCGAGGTAAACAGACCGTGTAAAAACGCCACAGATTTTTCTGGGATTTATGTCGAATGATACTAAAAACGTCCCTGGGGATGTTTTCAACGGCAATATAAACAAAACGCTTTATAGCAGATAGCTTTACCAGACAATAAATTGGTGAAATGTCTGCCGACGACGATGAAAGGTATTAATCTACGGTTAGTTGATAGAATTATACCTAATAACAGCCAACAATATCGAAATAATAACCAATAATCTGGGGGAGAGGTGTTTCTATCTTTATGTAAACACGGTTTACGCCACCAGAGAGTCGCTCGTATATCGTCTGCTTTGTACGAGCCATTTTTGCACATAATTACATATGACACTTCGACAGGAATTTTCATCACATCAAAGCATCCAGAAATGGAAGAACGATAACGTCGTAGGCCAGCATGCGCGCTGTACGGAGGCCGAACGGCGGCGAGGCGGAAATAGAGCGAAGAAAAAATTGTCGGAAATTGGCAAATGAAACGAGAAAACATCGCCATTTTTCATTTATTTATCTCGTTATGGTCCAGACACAAAGTTATTTGGCGAACGATTTTACAAACCTACACCCCCCCCACCCCCGTTTATTGGCCTGTACCGTGTAGTATATGGATAATCAGCCTGGATGTATACGATGTAGTACTGGCAATTGTATATCCAAACAAATACAAAAGAAATCTCGTAACATACTCTCGTTTTTATAAGCCCATACAATCCGGTAAAATAATCAGCACGTCGAGGTGTATACCATTTCTAATTGCCAATTATAAGCCTAGGCCACCCAACTCAATATAAATAACGGGATGTACACGGACGCGCGGACGGACGTACTGATCTTTTTTTGGTAAATATAAGCGATAATATGCAAGGATACTACTATCTCGAGTTAGGTAAGTTGGTTACTGTGTACTTGTGGTGAGGTTAGACTGTCGTCGGATTGTCGGCGACAACAAAGGAACGTAAGTAAGTTGACATGGCTGGGTGTAGAGATCAGAAACAAACAAACAAACAAATAAACAAAAACATACACAAACAAACAAAAAATATTGTGTAACAAAGCTAATAGCGTATTTCTAGAATTTCCCCTTGGATAAACATAATAATAGATTGTACACTATATATTGTAATAATAATAATAATAAAATAACAGAAATATTACTACTATTATAACAAAAACAACAACTACTACTACTACTACTAATAATAATAACAATATAGCCATATTATTAGTTATAATAACCAGTATGTGCGTAACAGATGTGCAGCTAGTCAGTGGATCAGAACTGATGTCACAAAATGTATTGTTCACCCATTTTACTGCTGTGCCATTTAACCCAGACTGCCTGGTGACTGATCGTAAAACTGAAAATCCGCACCTTTTAATGTCAATTTTATGGCCATGTCAGCCAAACATCAACAGTATGATGGAGTTGGTGATGAGTTTAGAATGATAGTGATGATGATAATAGATCGGTGATGACATCACAGCCTCTATTGATAGATGTTTTCTATGTGTGTATATACAGTAGGACCTGTCCGTTCGACCAGCCAGTCTTAATGGGGGCACGTACCTGTCTTTTGGACCGTTATAATTAACGGTGGTCTTTAATATTGACCGTGGGATACATTATAAGGCCATAATCTGCCATAAGAGACCTCCTGCCGTTTTTAAGGTTAGGCTTAGATGACGGCCGGGGGGGGAGGGATTCTGATCCGTCCAGACAGGTATAACTATATAACGCTAACCGTTTCGTTGCAATGACCCCACAAGGTCAGGGTGTTTGTATTGTGCAATAAATGTGCAATTTAAGGGCGAACATTTAAATCTGGAAAGGAAACCAGCGGCTCCCCCCTCTCTGTGTGTGTATGTGTGTGATTAAATAGCCATGAAAAAAATTATGAAATAACTTTTGGTTGACTCATTAGATGACTGAATAAAAAATAGTGAAACACACACACACACACACACATATATATATATATATATATATATATATACCCTTAACTAACCGAGTGTACAACATATGGACGATTGACCAGGGATGATATACACCATCGGCGAGTCTACAGTTTTGCTTATGAAGTCAACAAAAAACCTCACATCTCATAGGACAGAGCGAACCCTCCCCCTCACCCCCCCCCGCCAAGCAGAGTTAATTTTCCAGTAAATTACCGAATAACAATGGGTATAAAGTGAAGTCAGATATAAGAAGATAAGTAGATTGTTATGGTTTTATGCATGAGAAAACGTTCTGCATGCTAAGAAATGTCCTAATTCTGCTTTATTTCCATCAGCTACAACGTCCACACTAGTCTTCTCATACAGTATCCACTGTAACATAAGGCGAATGAGGCCACTATCAAAGCCTACACGATTTGTTGCGGGTTTTTGTAACACACACACACACACACACACGCACACGTACAGGGACCACTGTGTCGTGAGGACTACGGTGTGTCCACTCATACAGAGCTGATTGTAATGTAAGACTGCTAATTCTGCCAATAGCAGATTTGGTTTTCTGTCTCATCATACAGTGGCTAATTGTACGCTCAGGAAAATGATTGGTCTTTCTAAACAAGGACCGTTTTGTCCTCATTTCCCAAAACAGTCCTTCGTGCACCACTATTCCTTCATAGCTTCCTGTATCATGGAGAATAGTAGTCTACTCATATAGAGATCGCTGTTCTCCGGGAGAATTGGAATGTTACACCTAAGTTACAAACCCGATAAAATGTCTACCCATACAGGGCCCACTGTAGACAGAGTTATTAGTTTCAGGGTTCAGTGAGCCGCACTCGCAGAATACTTTATCGCTATCCTCACGATACAGTCGTCCCTGTATGTAATTATCATAGGCGGTATAACAAAATGTGTAAATCGGCAGTTAGTTTTTATTACCGTGGGTTCCAGGGGTCCCTGTTTAGGTGGACATACTAGCAGGATGCCAAAATAGTAGTTTTTCGCGCGCGTGCGTGCGTGTCTGTGTCATTACTGTGGGGCACAGTTTTAGTTGGTTTATTAGTGAGTGATTGAGTCAGTGAGTGAGTGATGCCCGAAGAACATGGCCAGCAGATGACTTCCAAGATAAACATCCCATAAATGTGGTGTCACTGGGATTCGAACTCTTTGCCAATAGCAAAATGCAATTTACTTAAAGATAAATTCCTGATGCAGGGGACCCTGTATATATCGACACGCAATTAATATAAGGGTCAAGTTGGCCCCTCTGTAATATTTGGTCCGGTTTACGTCATCTAGATCCGACTGGTTATAAATTTTAGATTCTGTATTATGAATATTATAACCCGCATTCGCGAATATATATATATATATATATATATATATATGATGTTTTAGTGTCAATAATCAAATAAATGAGCCGATATATGGATTAGAAAAATCAGTGCACCACAATTTTTTCAATATGCTGACCTAAGGAATAATGTCAAGGTCAGACCTCTTTTCGGTATTTTATGGAACGAGCTATGTTGAACGCGATTGATGAATTGGAGAGCACGAAATATTACAAATAAACTCTAAACAGATATCTGTATGCTTGCCGTTTTTTAGAATATTTAAACTCCAGATATCATGTTCTGGTTTTTGGCTGTGTATTGAAGTTTTTAACCGATTTATTCTTTACATATTTTACGACTTTCGGTTTGACAAATAACTCCTGCAGGAGGGAAGTTTAAGAAGCAGTCTCAACATAGTCGTAAAAACTCTCCAACAATTCGTGAAAACTAGACGACGGTGATTTGAATGGTCACATGCTGAAAACTAGCTAACAGTATTAAATAGGCCAGTGATACTCTAACTACAGTGAACTCTGTATTAACAGATGATACTACTCCAACTACAGGGAACTCTGTATTGGTAGACAATAATACCCAAAATACAGTAAACACTGTATTGGTAGACAATAACCTGACTTTACTGAACTCCGTATTGCTAGACCACGCTAGTAGACCTAGCTGACAAATATCCGAGTATAGTAGACCCTGTGTACTATACGTATGGCGTCATGTTCATAGATGGAGCCTGTATTGACAGACATATCTGTTATCTGACTTTAAAATGGCCCCTAGATGTAGTCACTTACTAGCGTGAGACACGATAAGAGAAATGTTCACAAAGTTTTTACAAAGTTTACTCACGCCTAAAATTACTCGTATCTATTTATACAATTATATACGATTTATCCAAACCTCACATCTCCATTTATTTAGCATAAATTTAAGCCGCCGTTCTCTATTAACTGGGAGTAGAGCCACTCCACCAGTGCGGTGATTAGAGCGCCAATGTCCTACTCCAGTATGTAGGTTCGAGTCCAGCTAATATCTGTTTCAGCGGGATGTCGTCCATATCTCTCAGGTGTGATCAGCCCGAAGGCCCTAAACAAGTAAAATCGTTATCTGGTCATTTATCTATTAAATGTGCGGGTTAGTAGTTTTAGGAACCTCCCATCCCGGGAGATGGGGGGGGGGGGGATTTTAGAATTAACACACTCACTGTGTATTGTTGTCTGTCATAAGATATGGTTCAAACGAGACAACATTCTCTTTTAGTGTCGATGTGTTATTAAAATACACCAAACAATAAAATATTCACTTACACAATCTATAAAAGTATTTTATGCCAGTTCCTCGAGCTTCATTAATAATATATTGATAGAAAGACAGACAAACAAAAACACCAGACAGACAGACAGACAGACAGAGAGAGAGAGAGAGAGAGAGATAGAGAGTGTGTGTGTGTGTCTACCTATCACTACTATCAATCAACAAAAACCGTCATAAGTCGATGGAAACTTCCATAAAAAAGAAAACCCTCCATCATTTCATAACGCCGGCCACAGACGAAATTGACCCCCGTTGACCCGGAGGTCATCAAATGGGTCATCAGACAAGAACAATCACCCCAGTTGGCCTCTAACCCCAGCCTAACACCAACAACCCGATCATTATCGACTACGAGCTATTATTATTATTATTATTCCAGGTATTATTCTATATTCAGGTGGGTGGACCACAGGGGGGGGGGGGGAGTGTTACCCTGAGGCTGGGGGTGTTCGGTGGTGATTATAGTTCTAGCCACTAGTCGATAGGGTGACATTTTGACAATTATAAGAATTTTATTACATTTCAGCTCCAGTTTGTATTTCTATAGCTATTTGTCGCAGACTCGTGTCATGGCGGGACAACGAGGCTACTGTAGGGTGATTAGTATAAGCGGTCTCCGTGGTCGGCTAATGTTACTTGGTTTACCGATCTAGACAGATCGTTGTGGTAATTAGTTGGAGCTTTGTGTATCTGAAGGTGTATGACAGATTAACAAACTCCAGTCTTGTGTCTTTTATGGCCTCTCTCTCTCTCTCTCTCTCTGTTGTGTGTGTGTGTGTGTGTGTGTGTTTGTTTGTGGCTGTGTGTGTATGTACGAAATATACTGGGATATGAGGAATTAACTACTTGCGAATATATTATCTGGATGATTCATGGGGTTATTGGATACAGAACTGTTGCCTGCTCGGAGACAATATTATGTGAACAAACATGTCGCAGACAATTATATACTGGCATAAAACAGCTGCGGGGGGAGGACTCTTTCTTCTACTGGATACTGTATTGATTTCGCTAGTTTACATCCCTACTCCCATTATACTTGACAGTTTATGATGGGCGATAACTGATTATTAAATACATATTCGAAATATACGTATGGTACAATAAAACAAATTAAGACATATTTAATATAGCAAACAGGGAGCCCCCCCACACACACACACACGCACGCACACACACACACACACACTAAGTCAGTAGTATTGTTATAACTGTGTTTAACATTGTTTGTGTACTGTTACAATACTTGAATATGTGTTAAATAAATTATATGTATAACTGTTATCCATTAATCAATTAGCACGATGGGCCGTATATGGCAATCTTATAACAATGTAATAGTATCAGAACCGGTTTATACCCGCCTCCACCCCCCCAACACAAACACAGACACACACACATGCCCACTGCCTCTCCCCAGACACATGTAATATATAAAATGGCGGTTATATTATCTGGATGATTCATCAGAATAATACGGTCGACTTATACTATATCATATTGTCAATTTCCAAGTATTCACAGACGAGGTCTACAATGTTCACATTCTGCACGAGTCTATATTTACAATTCACTGGTTCTCTGTCCTGCACAGTTTACGCGATCTGCATGTACTTCAGTATATACAGACTAGCAGATACATGGACCATCGTAAGCAAGATCTACATAATCTACACATGGTATTTGGTTTGCAAATTACTTGTATCCAAATATTCGGCTAACGGACCCGTATGATCTAGGCGATATACAAATTCCACTTAATCTACATATAATCTGCCTGATCTACAGTATACTCGCTTTACCTGCGCGTGTGTGTAGGGGGTTAACGTTAATCACATCAGACTTGTTTATATTGACAATTATTGATAAATAAATTATTTATGTTTTGTTATTGATAAATGATGTGTTGTGTTATTGATTGCGTGCTAGTTTTAATAACACGTGCACGCTTACACATGCTAGTATTAATAACACGTGCGCGCATACACACTGAGATATAGTACATTTCAGTATGAACGGCCGTTCCTGTGTAATAGGTTACCAGATGAATGATTCAGATGTTGTAACAGAGATGTGGGATTCTAGGTGCCCGTAATTTCACTCACTCACTCACTCACTCATTCACTCACTCACAGACGATTTTGTCTAACTTCATCTCTTTCACTATCACCGGCCATAGTTAACCTTCAAACAACGCCCCCTATCTGCCCCGTGACTTGACCATAACATACCAAGGCGTGATTACCCCCGCGACTTCAATCCAGACCTTGATCCAGAAACCGACTGTATAGCATTATTGATCCATTCTGATCCGTAACCCTAGGCCGGCGCTCTATCGACCCGACGGTAGCACTTAATCAATCCATAACAGAATTACATCTGTCTGGAGGCGATATTTATCAGGCGTGACCTACAGCGCACCAGGTGGTCGCCCGGGGAACTACTCCAGATACATTTCACACTCCGTTCGGCCGCCAATTTTTATTTGTACAAAATTTTAATATTTTTCGCGCAGGACGCCTGGGAACGTGTTGATTTTGAATTGGTCCCTTGCCCTATCTGGGGATACAATGCTCTCCGGAGAGCGGCGGTCCGGATTGGGTTGGTGTGTATTAGTCACGTGACATTACGTGCCCCGATTCGGTAAGTGTACGACGGGATGTACGAGGAGAAGTAGATCGGTTTAATCCGAATTTTTGTTGTTTGGTCTCATTATCAGCAGTACACATAGGTTAGCGGTTAATAACCAGATGGCGCTCCAGTTGTTTGTTACATATATTATCAATGGGTGCGGCTCTAGGGGCAATGGTGCAAGGGTAGACAGTTGCATTCGGAATATTGGTTAAGACGAAAAATCCTTAATATTATAGATCATTATGTAGAGTCGGCAGACTATAGGTGGGGGGGGGGGAGATGATTAGGGTGGAGTGAGATAAACCTGTGAATAGTAAACCCTTCCTGGATCTGCTTTTCATAGATATATTATAAAGTCAATCTGTAGATCAATTCAATGTATAGGTGTGCAGGTGTGGGTGCACAAGTGTAAGTTTACAGGTAAAAATATGTAGGTGTTAGTGAGTAGTCTTCAGTAGATATGTGTGACGGTGTAGTATGCAGGTTTAATTGTGCAGGTGTTTGTGATCAAGTGTGAGGGTGTACATATTAATGACAGGGCAAAACATTATGTATTTGCACAGGTGTTAAAGAGCATGTGTACATTTGTAAGTGTTTATCAGTGTTAGTGAACAGGTCTGGTTATGGAGGTGTAGCATTATTATTATTATTATTATTATTATTATTTATATGCAGGTGTAGAAGTAATTATCAGGTCAGGTCCATATCTGAAAGTTTACATACACACAGAAACAGAGAGAGAGAGAGAGAGAGAGAGAGAGAGACTAATCTGTGTCACAATCATTGATAAATCAGGTATTATGAAAATAAAACAAAAATTACGATCACAAATCCTCATTATGTGATATAATCTGGACGTGTTATTGTTGTTATCGTCGTGGTTGTGTGTTTGTGCGTGTGTACGTGCGTGTGTGTGAGTGTGTGTGTATGTGCCTGTGTGTGGGTGGGTGGGTGGTGGGTCTATCCCTTTCTCTCTCCCTCTAGCTGTAGTTTACTATTAATCTATGCATTAACTGTGCCAATCGATCACTCAATCGACCAGTCATTCAATCACCCGATCAATCAATCAATCAATCAATCATATCCATCTTTTGTTTCCATTCTGGATAAATAGACTATCGGATAATATTTAACTTACAATATTCTAAGCTGCTACAAGCCGAAGGAGGTCAGCTAGGTGCTCCGTTGTTGTTGAAAACATTCCTATAACTATAGAACACAATAGTCTCTCCTGGTATGTAAACATATAACTCTCACGGTTTCTCTCTAATATATATATATATATATATATATATATGTGTGTGTGTGTGTGTGTTTGTGTGTGTGTGTGTTATAGTGACATTTATAAACCTATACATGATTACTTTGTGTGTGCGATTCATCATGGGATCAAACATGACATGACATATATATATATATATATATATATATATATATGTGTGTGTGTGTGTGTGTGTGTGTGTGTGTGTACTGAAGAGAGAGAGAGACCCATCAGTTAAATGATTCTATATGTCTATCTGTCAGATGAATTTATTTATCTACTTCTATAAACAAATCTTCAAACGTCGCCCAGCCAGTAGAGTGAGTACTGGTTCAGTTCTGTTTAAACGCCCAGTAATTGCTAATTAATCCAGTAATTATTGCGAAACGAGACCGAAAATAGACACAAACAGACAAACACACACACACAGAGAGACAGATAGACAGACAGAGAGGGGGGGATCGACGCACGGAGAGACAGACTGCTTAATGTGAAACTATGTCGGTGTCGGTAAGTCTACACCGAAAACTGCCCCATCCCCAGCGGTGTATCAGACGAGCAAATAACATCAAACTTTACTTAGGCCTGTAGCGATATTAAAACAGAGATAGAGAGAAATTGAGATGGGGAGGTGGAGGGGGAAAGACCCAAATCTTCTCTAAACATCGTCGGTATAATATCCAATCAACTGTGTGGCAGTTATCCGAAATTTGTAATCTTATTCGAAATGTAGGGATCCGCTTCCGATGAGGGACACTCAGTGGGGAGGAATATCGGGAGGGTCAGTTTGGGAATGAGAAGGTGAATTTCTGGGAATCTTCGGATTTAGTTTGTTAGAAAGAACTGTATTTTGTAGGATTATGATTAGTGAGTGAACAGGTGTATATATATATATATATATATATATATATATATGTGTGTGTGTGTGTGTGTGTGTGCGTGCGTGTGCGTGTGTGGACTGGTAGAGGATCTAATTATTTGTCTGTCTGTCTGTATATCTGTATATATGTATGTAACTATGAGTGTCTGAATGTCTCTCCGTCTATTTATCTGTCTGTTCTTCTGTCGTGTCTGTCTGTCAATAGTGTATGCGTGCATGCATGTGTGCGTGCCTGTATGTCTGTCTGTCTGCCTTGTAGTCTTTATATCCATTTATCTATCTGCCATGTCTGCCTCTCTGTCTGTCTGTCCGCTTGTCTGTCTGTCTGTCTGTCTGTCTGTAGAAGGTTGAATCGTGAATAATATATCTGGACGATTCATCAGGAGATAAACACAGCGACACTTCATTCTGATCCGCAAGTGGCTGAGTAAAATGAATCACCTACACAGTGGTGGCCTCGGTAGAGAGAGAGAGAGAGAGGGGGGATGGGGGGGGAGGCGTCCGCGTAACTGTTCCGAAATTCTCTAACGCCACAAATGGCACTCGAACCATATAGCCGCCAATTACGGGTAAAGCGAACGCCGCCGATCAGCCAATCATCGTCCGCGACCACATCCGACCAATCAGGATCGGTGTTTTTTTTTTGTTTTGGCTCCGGAGTAGATCCAGGGCAGCAGATATTTATTCGTTAACCGCTCAGACTAAGACTCACTGACTCAAAGCGCGAGCCCCGTAATTTGGCCTGAATAACAAAGAATCATCGGGTGAGCCCAACATCAGAATAAAGCCCCCTAGAGCTTCCTATAACAATGAACGGCTAACTAATACAATTAATCGACCTCAGCAAACGTTCGCCGAATAGCGAACTTTTGTTCGCCATTGGCAAGCACTCGGAAGATTAAGGAATATTATTAAACTCCGATCGGGGAATAGTATATGGGATAAAAAGTTAATAATTACGGGCTCTCTCGTGATTATTTTATTGGATAATAAACAGCGAATCTTTCCCGGCCATATTCCCAATACAATCGGCTATCAGTAAGCCGGACTTCGACACACCGGAATGTCGAGTAACCGGACCACCGAACACTCGGTTGTGTATTTCCTCCACAAACCAGCGGATAATTTCATGATAATTGGCTACAGTCCGCAAGTATCTCGTCAAATGGAAATATTTCAATTATTGTGGGCAATTCGTCACCTAATGGAGCTTTCCTGGCCTAGATTAGGTTAACATCAAGAGCTCTATCATTGCGGTGGCGGCGCTCCACAAACATTGCGATCTTGTTTTATTTTTGTTTGCGCGAGTGAAATATGTCCCGTATTTGGGTGTTAAAGTTTCTACTCTAACCGAAACGGAGAGGGATTGTTGCGAGCTACCGAATTAGACGAGATTCCATTTTTTCTCTTCACTCAAAAACGGCTTTGTATATATTGTGGATATACTAGTTTAAAAGTATCTAGATATTTTAGTGCCGTGGTGTACGAATTGCTCACGAATATTCATGCCTTCCAGACAAGGTAGTCCCGGTGCTTGTGTACTCGTATGCGCTAACTCTGCGCCCACAGGGAGCTTTATTTTTCACACAATAGTTTGCGATAATATCTTATCTAAGTACGCTTTGAAAAAGATAGCTTCTAATGGTCGTTTTTGATCGCATCGACAAACAGCTAAAGCGATTCTTAGGAGATTTTCAACTCACTTTAAAGTGTATTTATATAATTTGCTCATTAAAACTGTAGATATCTGATAAGTCTAATTCTAGCCATCTGATATAGTTTCAGTTTATCATAACTCTGTTATTATTAAACACTAATGACATAACAATATATAAATATTTTAATTCATTCCCTTGTCACCAATTAGGAGTTACATAAGGCATCTTTATAAAAATTCGGTTCTCTTCGTTTTTTCTCGGCAATTTTCGTCGTTCTTTTGATTGCGTAGAATTCTATACTTATGTCAACCTCTCTCTCTCTCTCTCTCTCTCTGTGTGTGCGTGCGCGCGCGCGTGCGCGTGTATTTTTGGTATAGTCAAGCACGAATCTGAGATCGCAATTGTTCACGGTTATATGTGTGACGTAACAACCTTCTATGTGATAGCCAGCCTAAAGTGATCCGTGTAAACACATTTCTATCCAAAAAACACTAACTATATCCAGAACTTGTAAGATTACTGACATTAAAAGTGATTTTTGCTTTAAGGACACGACAGGCGTGTGTATCTATCTAATGTATCTATCTAACGCGCGCGCGCACGCTCGCGTATATATATATATATATATATATATATATATGGGGGGGGGGGGATTTTTAATTCTATCACTTGATATATATTCCTCATATTAGTTGGCGTGTATAAGACGAAATAAACAAATAAATAGTAGAAAGAGACCTGGATCGGTTTAAGTTTATCGAATGTCTGCCAAAGGATCTGACCGATCCATGATAATAGGAGACCATTGAACACGTGTACCAGATCCGGAGAGGCCTAATGACGATATCACTCTCCTGTACGGCTACCGCCGGTCCTCGTTACCTGGACAACATCTTTTGCCAGAGTAAATCAATTTTATGCGCCAAAATGGCGGATAAATGTTCGTCCTTGATTCGCCAAATCCGAGAGTATTCTCTCGTAAACCGGCAATATTAATGCGATCTATCGCAGCTAGGTGGCGTCCATACATAACCGAACGATATGGTCGGCCGGGAAGTGACCTAGCGAAATGAACCAATCGTCTGGGCGTGAGGACATCACGTGATTGAGTCCAGGACATCCCGTGTGTGTTAGAATGGGATTGGTTCTGTAATGGCGGGAGTCCTACTGGCTTTAGCCAGATAATGGTCAGGTGTCTGAGCTAGTCTAGTGACTTAACGATTTCATCAAAGGAAGAAATGTCCCCTTTTCTTGGTGGTTTGTTTAGAACACACACACACACACACACAAGAGAGAGAGAGAGGGGGGGGGACTATTCGAAAAAGATCCAGTTGTAAGTAATTAGTTAATTAGTTAACTAGACAGAGAGAGATAAGAAAGACAAACATATAGATAGATAGATACATAGGCTGTTTGATAGACAGACAGGGGGATATATATATATATATATATATATATATATAAAGATGGCTATCTATCTACATGGTTAAGTAGTGAAATAGATATATCTATAGAGTGAAGGTTTTCAGTGAATGGCGTCTTCAAATGTGATGAAATAAAAAAGATGATCATTGCTCAACAGAGCGGCACCGTTAGGGGTCTGCATGATGTCTGTCAGGTGTTTACCGTGTCTAGACACAGTTCTGAAAAATAACAGACACACACACACACACACAGAGGGAGAGAGGGGGGGGGAGAAACACACACACACACACACACACACACTGAGAGAGAGAGAGAGAGAGAGAGAGAAACACACACGCACAAACACACACACACACTGAGAGAGGGGGGGAAGAAACACACACACACACACACACACTGAGAGAGAGAGAGAGAGACACACACACACACACACAGACACACACTGAGAGAGAGAGAGAGACACACACACACACAGAGAGAGAGAGATATATATATATATATATATAGAGAGAGAGAGAGAGGGAGAGAGAGAGAGACACACACACCCAGAGTTTATTCTTCAGAACTCTAACATCAACTAACTCTCAGTCGTTTCAGTAAACAATATCATATTTACATAAAAACCGAGGATTTAGTTATTTATATAAATATACCCGCACTGATATTAGCCTACCTGTAGCTACTGATAACTGGCGACGTTTGCTATCAGTGGCAGCAAGATGGCGGCACAGACATCTAACCGTATCTTAGATATATAGTAGTCCACATATCACACCATCATAGTACAGGTACCATAACAAATGTATACTACAACCAGCTGGTATATTGATTACAGTCAGACCAGTGAAGTCTTGTAGAATGTTAGCAAGAAAACATCAATATTATCGAATTACATCTGAGATTAGTTTTATCGGGGAATGTTTTGACATTAATGACCTTCGTAACCATAGTGATGGCAACAATAACAATTTAGTAGTTGGTAGAGAGACAGGAGGACTGAATGTGTATGTGGTATATTAGCTTGATAATACTACTACTATTACTTATATATATATATATATATATATATATGGGTCATTCCACATGAAATGGACCAAATTCTTAAAAGGTTCCCAGTTGACCACTTCAGATTGTATTAATTTCTTTAATATATCAACTATCATGTATAGGATGAGGCCTGACACTATTTTTAGCTTTCACAAACAAATATTTTCAGATTTACACCACTTTTTAGCCCTGTTTGAACTGATAACTTTTTAATTAATCGGCACCTAGACATGAAACTTTCAGGGATAAAAGCTGTGTCATATTTGAAGCTAAAGTATAAACCTGCGGTTGGCAGGTCAAGCCAAAATCTGGATTTTTAAAACTTCAATTAATTTTTCTACTAACTTTGCAAGTCAATATCTTCAGAAACCATGATAGTTAGCAATGTGCAAACTGTACAATTTCGATCCCTGTACTCTGGAGTAATAATAAAATGAATGGCAAGCATACACATATATCCTGTTCTCAGAATTAAACCACTGAAGTCTGACAGAATTATGTTTTGACATTTTTCTGTGGGTTCATATCATCATGTGGCATAAGTGGTAGGTTAATTCCACGTGGAAGAGCAAATTCTCTAAAATGTGATACCAGACTCAATATTGTGCCAGGCTTCATCATATGCATGGTAGTTGATATATAAAAATATGAATACAATCTCAAGTGGTCAGGTGGGAAGCATTGGTTGATTTTATATGGAATGACTGATGTGTGCGTGTGTGTGTGTGTGTGTGTTTAGGAACAACTTATTTGTCATTTTGTTATATAATAAAATACGTACACTCTATATCCGACTTTAACACGTACGTTCTCATTTATCGATGATCGTGTTTTGATGTTCCAAAATTTACTTTCTACACCTGCCGGTATTCAAACGGAATGCAAATTATAAAAAAAAACACGCCAAACCAACAAACACATAGCTGTTGTCGCCTTTCGATTTTAACATTGCAACACGCCTGTAATTTAACGAATGATATATAAACCAAACAATTTATTTATATTGCCATAAAATGATGGTTTACCATAAGCTCCATTACCATTGGTTCAAACAGCTCCATGTTTACCACGTGTTGGATTTACTGACCCATTTAGAGATTAGAAAATGCTTGTCGGATATTTTCTACGATGTTTGTGGGATAAAACAATCATCTACCCACCAGTCCTTTAATCCATCCTTTAATCCATATAACAATCATCTATCCATCCGTTCATTCGTGAACCAAGCTATCGAACCATAATCGCTTCACTCATTAATGCATTCACCCGTCAATACATCCATGCATATATACAAATATAGACATACAGACATATGCACAGACAGACAGACAGACAGACAGACACACACACACACACACACACACACACACACACACACAGACAGACAGACAGACAGACGAAAAACAGAGAATTAACCCTTCTTCTTCAGCAATGACAAAACTCGCCCATCATAGGTAACTTACTAATTAACTAACGAACTAACATATTAATTATAGGTGAGGGCCGTAATGAGCTCGGCTACCTGTATAGATAGGCAGATAGACAGGCAGAAAAAGATACCGAAACTCAAAAAGGTAGATAGACAGAGAGAAAGGATAGGGATCACATAGACCAAAAATCAGACAGTTGGCCAGAAAGGTAGACAGGCAGACAGGAGATTACATGGAACGCAGACACACATATAAAGAAACGCACAGGCACACGGACAGCGGAACAGACTGACAAACAGGGCGCAGGGGACATGACAGGCTGACAGACAGGTAGACAAATAGACAAACACGCACACGCAAATATATATATATATATATATATATATACAAAAGCAGACAAGACAGGAGAAACAGACAATCAGACAGGCAGGCAGGCAGACAGACAGACAGAATGATGGAACATCGTTACATCATCCTAGACAAATAGATGCATAAGCATTACATCATCCCAGACTGAACATATGGCTGCTGCTGATGCTGCTGCTGATCATCATCGCCATCATCATTATCATCATCATCATCATTATCATTCCAGACAGACACTCCAGACGAACACCCTCCTCGCATATAACGAATGACGTCATCAGATCGAATAATTCCATGCAATATCTGTCAATAGAAGAGCCATTTTAATTCAGCATATACTTTACAACAACAACCCCCCCCCGACACACCACCACCAACAACATTCCTCACCCCAGGGGCGGATCTTATCTGGGCGGATGGGTGGCGGCTGCTGTTAGGGCGTGTACATTGCCTTGCCCGGACTAGTACATCGTCTGGCAACAATGTACCTACTAAATACTTGATTATGTAACAGCCTGGTAGCCGAAATCGGCCATATTAAAGACTCCATATTATCGACGCTATAAGGGACCCAGACCCCGGGCCGCTTACGACATCGCCCATAATCTCGCTGTCACGTGACCAGCCGACGGTGCCGACAAATCGATACGGATGGCGGCAGGAATGACATCGATTAGTCGATATAAGTCAACAATATCGATACTTCGATTATCAATGGACCGTGGCGTCGCTGAACCGAACTGAACAACAAAATGCTTACCCGAGCCGTGTTTTGGGCGCTTTGATGGCTGCCGCTCGCATGCCTCGGCTAATCGAGAGCAGTGTTCAATTTGTGGCGTTTTAGTGGCTTTCGACGGCAATTGTTCGCCGTCTGTTAATAACAATTGGTGTTGATGTTCATTTTGGGAGAGCTGTGATGTTTTATCGCGAAATTATCGTCAAATTATCCGAATAACTCGCCGAGCTTCGGGTGGGAGCGGAAGTGTTCGGGTCGTCTGCCGCGACGCTGGAATGGCGCCAAAATGACGTCCGCTTATATATATATATATATATATATATATATTTTATTGATGGTAAATGGCGGATGAATGGGGGATGGAATTCGGTTAAAATTTGGTGAATCAATTAACATGATGTTATATTAGTTAGGAGTCATTATAACTGTACTGAGTCTAATTGATATTAATATAGAAACACTGTTATAATCAATATGGTACTTGGTGATTGGCTAATTTTGTATTTGTCTATCTGTCTGTCTGTTACTTGTCTGTCTGTATATATATATATATATATATATATATATATATATATATTCTCTGTGTGTGTGTGTGTGTGTATTGATGTATTTATACATATCTTTCAATGTGTTTTTCCATCCCTTTGGATGTCTGTATGCCAATTTGTCTGTCTGCACACACACACACATACACAATATATATATATATATATATATATTCCCATCACCCAACCAGTTTTCCTGTCTTCCTGTCTACCTTTC
>JAODUP010000156.1:630000-750000 GCA_025642065.1 Paralvinella palmiformis
ACACGGGACAACAATATGTAGCCGACGGGAGTTAAGGGGTTAATCAAATCGATGTCGCCATAAATCTTGTCATGGCGAGATTTATGAATATTCAAATAAACGAGATGGAATACTATAAAATATAATATTGTATAAGTGTGTGTGTGTGCTGGTAGTGGCTGAAAAGGCACTGGCACAGAGAATACACACGTTTGCTTTGTGGAATTAGGTTGCCGGCAGATATTAGAAATGGGTCGTCTCTTGAAAATTTTAAATCTGTTTTAAAAACAAACCTGTTCAAGGTCGCTTTCGCAGATAAACAATATTTATATTTTAAATCTCTTACAGGGTTTTTACAGACATATTATTTGGGGTATTATTATATTATATAATAAGGAGCATTTATTAAATATACATTATCATCATCATCATCATCATCATCATCATCATTTGGACGATTCATTAGATGATAGATTTCATAATATCGACTTTCCTTAGGTAAAGTCTTACACGCCACTCGTTGCGTGTGTCCGGGGTGCGTGTTCGTGCAGGTGTGCGTTCGTTCATTCATAATTTCTGTGCTGGCTTCTGTCAGTAAGTACACATCTCTCTGTATGTTCGGGTGTTTGTAGGCGTCTATTGCTACTAAAATAAGCCGAAGGGGATGTAAATATTGATCGAACAAAAAGAATTGGTTATGATCAATAAAGAAAAAATAGTCATCTATCATTGTGTGTGTGTGTGTGTGTGTGTGTGATACAGATTCAATATAGCCTCTTTTATATATATATATATATATATATATATATGTATATATATATATATATATATATATGGTGTTCTTATGTGACAATATTCTGATATCAAACAATAATACACATATGACACATATTACTAATCCTTTGTGTATCTGTCATTTTAGATATGTGCGTGTGTCGGTTTGTCGGTTTTTGTGAATGTCTGTCTGTCTGTCTGTCTGTTTGCCTTTCTGTCTGTCTGTCTGTCTGTCTGTTATCGGTCTTTCTCTACATTTTAGTCACCCACTCACTCATCAGTATGTCTGTCTGTCTGTCGGTCTTTCTCTGTCATTTTAGTCACTCACTGACTCAGTCTATCTGTCTGTTTGTCTGTCTATCTGTCAGTTTGGTCTATATCTCAGTCAGTCAGTCAGTTTATCTATCTATCTATCTATCTATCTATCTACCTAGAAGCCAAGGTTAAATAACACAGAGAGAGAGAGAGAGAGAGTGTGTGTGTGTGTGTGTGTGTGTGTCACAATGTAGTAGACTGTTACGACCTGTCAAAATCTACTGTGAAGATCTACCTCTCACGATCTACAGTAAAATGTCTTTTCGCAATGGGTCAAATCTCCACCGAGCACATACACAGAGACGCACACACACAGACGCACACACACACACTCAACTAACAGAAGCGAACGTGTCAACTTTCGAGATATCTTCAGAGTGTGTTTGTTAACAAAATAACTTCTCTCTGAGTCACAGGGTACTTGGTGTAGACTCGCGACAGACTTGTCTGTCTGTCTGTCTGTCTGTCCATCCATCTGTCTGTCTCTGTCTGCTCCTCTTTACAATAAGCTACTTGACTTCGGGGTATACATCTCGGAATTTTTTCAATACAAAAGATCTGGATTTTTTTTCTCTATATGCTCATATATATAAAAAAAAATTCTGAGTGTGTGTATGTGTGTGTGTGTGTGTGTGTATGTGTGTGTGTCAGACCCCGAGTACAATATCCATTCACCTTTTGAGTTTTTTTAAATAATATTTTTCGGTTACGCAACTTTGCATTTCGGAAAATGTCGAGGATGGTATGATGAAATTATCTGTTTGATGTACAACTGCAACAACACATCAACACACATGCTCGCACGCGCGAACATGTGTGTTGATGTGTTTGTGTGTGTGAACGTGTGAATGTGTGTCATGATGTATAGATGTGACATATTTTTGTCTATGATAGAGATCTGGCAAATACTAGTCTGATGTCTAGGTGTGACAAATACCAGTCTGATGTCTAGGTATGACAAATACCAGACTGATGTCTAGGTGTGACAAATACCAGTCTGATGTCTAGGTGGGACAAATACCAGACTGGTGTCTAGGTGTGACAAATACCAGTCTGATGTCTATCTAGGTGTGACAAATACCAGACTGATGTCTAGGTCTGACAAATACCAGTCTGATGTCTAGGTGTGACAAATACCAGACTGATGTCTAAGTGTGACAAATACCAGTCTGATGTCTAGGTGTGACAAATACCATACTGATGTCTAGATGTGACAAATACTTGTCTGATGTGTAGGTGCGACATATACTTGTCTGTGATACAGGAATATCATAATCCTGTCTGGTGTCTAGATGTGACACATGCTCGTTTGTGAAAGAGGTGTGACATATACCTGGCTTATGTCTAGGTGCGACATATATTTTCCATAGTACACGTGTAACATATCTATCAGGCTGTCTTATTATTTCTATATGTGACATATGCATGTCTGTTGTACACGTGTGATATATACCTGTCTGCTGTTCACTTGCGATATGCTTTGCTGTACATGTGTGACATGTACCATCTATTTGTACATATTACATATATCTGTCTTCTGTATAGGTAAGATAGATATATATTTGTTATACATATATGATAGATGTTATGTGGTGTAATTATATATATATATATATATATATATATATATATATATATATATATTACTGTAATTAAACCATTTGAAAGTAATGATCATTTAGTAAATTCAGATTAAACCTTTACTCACTCCAGGTCTCTTAAATACCATGTAATATATACATGTGTCCACACACACACACACACACACACACACACACACACACACACACACACACACACACACACACACACACACACATATATATATATATATATATATATATATATAATATATATATATATATATATATAATCTGGCATGACTGTGTCATATACCTGTACAGTTGTAACACACACATATCACTTTAAGAGTCCAAAGATTTCGGAGAGTTAACAAAAAGAAGCGACACTGAATTACTATTGTCTTAATCATAATGTCATATATATATATATATATATATATATATATATATATATATATTACACTCCATTACTCGGCCGTGAGAGAAGTATTTCAGAGCCAAATTTACTCGCCTGTTTCTATCGACATAAATCAGGACATATCGATAACTGATCTGATATCGATCCCGACAATCAGGTAAAGATTTAAGACAGCCACAAAGCTTGTATTAGACGACCGTTGAGCGAGATAATGTGTATACAATGATGGTTCGGGGGGGGGGGGGGTATTGGTTGATTGTGCTAGGGTAATGTGGCCTGTATGTAAACATTGGAGTAATGTTTATGGTAAACAAGATAACATTAGACTTGGTAAACGACAATGTGCAGGGCACGTTGTTGGCGTAAACTTGCGACGTGTCTTAAAATATGGTGTCAACGTGTCACTTGTGTCATATGTTATGGTTTTCAGATTTTAGACACCAAATACGAAAATTGAAAATTCCCGAGACGGACATTTTGCTCTAAAACGGTGAATCTGCAGCTGATAACACCCCCCCCCCTCCCGGAGTTTATTAATTACTTTAAGCTATGATTGAAATCACTCCACATAATCGTGTCAACGTCTTGATGTAAACGCTACAAATAACAGATCCATTGTACGGTGAAGTAACTAAATGCCTGGCTTGGTTAGTCTCAGTAGTGTACTCATGTGGGACATCCAGTCGAAGGGACTGCTGTAAAGAGGTACGGGATATTCGGACAGAAGTCATTTACCGGTGGATGAAACATCCTTCTCATCAGAAAACGCCGGCATTTAATCCCACGATCTCTACACAATACACAAAGCTTATTGTTTACCATAACGGAAATAGCATTTCCCCAGAGGACGTGTCTCTCTCTCTCTCTCTCTCTCTATATATATATATATATATATATATTATCTCTATCTATCTATCTATCTATCTATCTGTCTGTCTGTCTCTCCTTCTATCTCTCTCTCTCTCTCTGTTCCGAGATGTTATTTCACGGTCGGAGCATTAATCCAGGGGCATCGCTGACATTCCAGAATTCGCCATTCACCAACTAACACGTGATCTCGTACGTCAAGGCTAATCCGGTTCACACAGAGCACTCATTATTGGCCGGAGAGGGGGCTGCCTGGGCCGATATTTTAAGTAGCGACTACTCGACTACATCATAAACCATAAAACCCGTTATAGATATATTCTCCATCTCGTTGTCTTTATTAACACTGGAGCACAAGAGGACCCTCGTCGCCATGTTTGTTTTACGGTAAAATTATCTGAAAGAAAATGTCGTCCACTTCTCTCCCGATATATATATATATATATATATATATAAGAGAGAGAGAGAGATTTGTTCCAAAGGTAGCAAATCTTCAGGCCAACATGTAAACAATTTCCGAAACAAATCCCTTTTAAACCGTTTTCAATGGCTCCACATACGGCGACACCTAGCGGATGTCACTTACATTCAGCCAATATCGCTCAATAACTATACCAGCAATAATTGATGTGCTAGAAGAATCGGAAACCGTCAAAATGTGGAGGCAAACATGCGCTTATTGTCTAGAGCTCGAAACGTTTGGGTCATCGGCTCATAGGTCACTCAGTGGGTCATTCATTTCCTGTTGACGAGCAGTATTCCGTGATACAAAATGGCGGCCGTGTTATATTGGTGACGGTTCAAGGTCTTCGCATTTTGTTGGCCACAAAAGCTGATCTGGAAATTTGTGGCCGTCAATCTGACAAACAACGAACTGTGGTTAATTATCATATAAAACATATTTGTCGGCTGATTGCTGAAATATAATAACCTCCTAGGTATTAGTGGCGGAAATAGCCGTCTGGGGGTGCGTGCGTGCGTGTGTTTACGTGTATGTACGTGCGCGCGTATGTGTGCGTGTGTGCTATGAGAGCTATACTCAATTCATAAACGGTATAATATTTCAGAAAAGATGAACGCACGGGATGAAGACGGCCGTATTGCCATAAGTCGTCTATTTGTCGTAACACAACTCAACGACATAACACAACACAACGTCATAACACAACACAACGATATAACACAACGACATAACACAACACAACACAACGACATAACACAACACAACGATATAACACAACGACATAACACAACAAAACACAACGACAGCCCCACCAAAAGATGATCTAGAAAAAGTAATACTTTTGGGTTGCATTTATATTTCAATCTTCATTAAACAGGTCTCGTCCTGTTACAGTGTTCTAGGGATGGCAGTGTCTCGGGAACAACAGTGTATTGGGGGGGGGTGAATCCCAAGGCACAGCGTCAGAACCGAATATGTAATTATAATATAAAGAGTGTGTCATGGTTTACAGTACTGTCGAGTATATCAGCGGGGGGGGGGGGGGGTGTTATGACACTATCAACGAACAGAGTACAGCGACAGTGTCGAGAAACGTTATATCAGTACACTGTCGGGGATATCGCTGTGGGATCTGGATAGAAGGACAGTGTCACGTGACAACGGTGTTTCCAGTAGAAAGTCGTTGAACAATGAGACACTGTCCTATGAGATACTGTCTGAAGACAGTGTCGTGGAGAATGCAATCGGATACCGATATGAGTGAGACACAATTACCGGACAGCGTCTCCTAAAGAGAGTACGGTGTGTGTGTGTGTGTATGTGTGTGTGTGTGTCGTCGAAGGAAACTGTACGAACACCAAACGAACACTGTATGAACACTGTTTGAACACTGTGCGAACGCTATACGAATTTATTTTTAAACACTGTACGAAAATTGCACGAACACTGTACGAACTCTTACATTGTACGAACACTGTACAAACACTGTACGCTTTAATGTTTCATCTGGGTTGACTAAAGCTTTGACACTGTCTATCCATGTGTGACCGTATAACAAAGAGTCTATTAAGTTTGGCCTAACTCTATATATCGGTACAAGTTGTAATAGTCTAGTTGGTATGTAGCACACATAACTTATAGAATTACACACACACACACACACACACACATACTGCTCACTTGTCTGGAACTTTTTTAATTGTGTTGTTCGTGCCGGGACATGGTGCACGCACGGAGGCAAGCACCCAATCACGCACGCACACATACACAGGAATTGGTGAGTCATTGGATGTCTTAGCTGGAAATAGCGGATATTCCGTGTTCGAAGTGCCACGATTAATTGTCCGAGTGTTGTAACAACAATCTATGATACTCTGTGCCAGTGCCCTTTCACCCACTCTTAGAGCACACACACACACATACACACACACACACACACACACATTTATGCATGCACCCACCAATCAAGGGTGGACACAAACATAATTTTATAAACACATAAACACACACACACACACACACACTCCAATAACCAGCCAATAACGGCATATAACATGCCCACAATTCTCACTCGTCATCAAAATCATTACAAGATAACCTATATCTGACGTCACACAGTGTGATCTACTTCCCGTCAAAACAGACTCATCATCATTTTTACCTATTAAATATCAATCTGTTACCAGGACAACAATCACTTACGTAATTGAACGACGTCATAGATTATTTATCAGATAAAATATATTCAGTCTTAGCTCCGTAGATGAGTACATTATAACGATAGTGACGTTATATCGAATATATTGCGTGACCGGATATCGTTTGTCTGTTATAACCAGGCACACTGTACTAATTAAATATTTAATATCACACGCCAAGAACAACATATATGTCAGATGGTGGCTGATATTTCGATGTGTATTTTATTTATCAGAAATCTAAACGATCTGTGTCCAAGTTGTAAAAATGGAGTACGTTAAATCGAAGCGGGCCGTCTCGACCAAATTACCCGACCAGCCAAACTGCACCACAATTGAGAAATGTGTTAAAGGATAACACTTTTATAGCTCTGTTGGGGTTTGAGGTTCGGAATTGGTCTGCAAAATCTGTCTGCGAAATCGATTAAAAGCACCGCATCTTATAAAGTCCTTCTCTGTCTATGTGCCGTTAAACAATACTCACTCACTCACACACTCACTCTAACACTCACCCACTTACGGAATATTGTCGAGGTAGAAGGCAGTTTCAAATGGTATTCACTAAAATCAGAATACAAATTTACCAAATATTTTCAATCATACAGATTACGGTAGTTACCCAGTTCGCCGTTCGTTATATCAAGGTTCACTGTAGTTTGTTATACTGTTAATCTCGGTTTAAGGAAAACAAAACTGGACAACTCCTTATACCGAGGTTCACTGTACTTTGTCTGTTGTACTGATAAATGTATCAATAAACAATCAATATGTTATTGGTCTTCGCGCGCACACACACAGACGCACGCACGCACGCACAACCTAATGTGAATAAATCGAGTGTGTACATAACGCCTTTATGTACTATAACTGATGACCTTGACCCCAACGGCGACCTTTGCAGGTCCTTGGAAGTGATTTATCACTATTGAGTCATTGACACACACACACACACATATATATATATATATATATATATATATTGTGTGTGTGTGTGTGTGTGTGTATGACAGAGAGAGAGAGAGAGAGAGAGAGAGAGAAATAGCCTGAACAAATCGTGTTTAAACATCTGAACAATTTATAAGGTGACTGAAACTGATGTAGTGATATTTTTCTAATAAGTCATGTAATGTGTGTGTGCGCGCGCATGCACGCGCGTGTGTATAAGTACGTACATATGTACCTGCCTGCCTGTCTATCTGCCAGTATAACTGTCTGTCTGCCTGTAGGTACATTTGTCTGTCTGTTGTGCGTGTGTGTGTGTGTGTGTGAAAGGCATCTACGAGAACGTGTTTACACGTACGCGCGTGAATATACCTGTATATGTGTGTCAAAACAAGTCGCTATATTTGTGTGCTACTACAGTGAGAGGTCCTAATCTGTATAACTATTTACCACCAAAACCACCAGCCACTAAGCTATTAACACTTAGTAATATTATCCGAGAAACGGTAATTAACAAATTAATATATATATATATATATAAGCGTAGACATGCATACATAATTAGCCCGAAATGGAGAGGAAATACCAAACAAGTTGTCACCCACCCCTCAAGTAGGTCGTTCTGTCGTTGACTGTGTGTGTGTGTGTGTGTGTTTGTACGTGCGTGGGCTTTAATTTCTACGAATAGTCTAGTATTGAGCTACGGAACGGACTGAACAGACAGCTACACACACACACACACACACACACACGCGCACGCACACACGAATTATGTGCCTTTACATATCTTAACAAGTCTGCATGGATGTATCATGTACGGATTCACGTACGTGAACACGTAAAACAACCCCTCTAACACACACATATTATATACATAACACATACACACACACACACACACACACACGCCACCCAGCCCGTGGTATGCCTCAGGTATGCGATGGCTTCCCATAGCCAGCCAATCAGAGCTCGCCTCGCTAGGCGAGCCTCGTTCCGGTCAGACGATATAAAATGGCGTGCGGGCCATCGACTAGACCTGTCTCCGCCGTGAGTGAGAGAGAGCTAACGTGTGAGTGAAACTTAGGGCCAGCGAGCTGCTCTGATCTCTAGACCACGACTACAGGTACTCGCACACATACTCACACAGCACCGAATCCGTCTGGCTGCCGAGCGTTTATCTATTTTATCCAGGTCTCTCCAGACGTCACGCCGGTGCAGATCCTGAATGCGCGACCCGATTGGATTAATAATCTATCGTCTTCTGGATTACTCGCGTTGTTTTCTCCGTTCAGTTATTTGTTATCTTGGCGAGTCTGCGCGGTAGGAATTCCGGACAACGGGTTTTCTTTTGGATGTGTCACCCGTCCGTCCGTCCGTCTGTTCGCGTGTTTATTTGTTTGTTTATCTTTCTATTCGTTTGTCAAATATTCATAACCCGAATTACGTTCCGCGCGAGCGGTGTCCGGTTTCCGGTGTCCGTGTGTTGTCCTGGTGTTAACTCTGAGAGTATATGTTTGCCGCCGGTCGTACCCGACTGGGTATCGAGCTCACTAACGCCCCTTCTCTGTTCTCTTCCGATCCAGATTGCTGTCCGTTCCGTTGAAGTTCACGTGACGTTGAGAGCATGGCCACACAGATCCGTACGACGACCAAAACCGAGAGCGGTACCAGCGGTGGTTCGACCGTGAAGACGACCACCTACGAGACATCCCGCTCTTACCAGGATGAGGAACCTGTCTACCGGCCCAAGATGACATCCCGTAGTTTGGTGATCCAGAGAGGAGGCGCCCCAATGGGCGGCATGACCATCCAGAAGAGCATGTCCTACGGTCTGAACATGGCCCCATCGGCGGGCGCCTATCAGAACGTGACCGCCATCGGCGTCGCGAACGTGAAGACGTCACGTGACAAGGAGAAGAAGGATATGCAGGATCTGAACGAGCGCTTCGCCGGCTACATCGAGCGCGTCCGCTTCCTGGAGGCCCAGAACAGGAAGCTCGCTGACGAGCTGGACAAGCTGAAGGCGAAATGGGGAAAGGAGACGACAGCCATCAAGGCGATGTACCAGGCTGAGCTGGACGAGGCCCGCCGACTTCTCGATGATGCTGAGAAGGAGAAGGCCCGTCTCCAGATCCGTGTCTCGTCCCTGGAACAGGAGATTGAGGAGATCAGAGACAAGTAAGTATTGGTTGACGTTACAATATGCTGCCGCTTTTAATGTGCTGTCTGCTAGCGGGGTGCCTTTATTGCAACTTGCTCAATTGCTGGGAGTTTGGTTGGGTACGCTCGTTGAAAGAGGTCGCGGGACCTTTGTGGGCGAGTTCGTCGTGGCTTCTTGCATTGCCGGCTTTGGAACGGCCAGCGGACACGGCACCGTCTTGTGGTGCCGTCTGGTGGTGATCTACGCGAGGCCGTTAGGGTTATTGTATTGTGTATTCTAATAGTAATCCACGGAAGACTGCTAGAGTTATGATGCAGGTATATAACGTCATCTGGTGGAATATTATAGTTGCCATCAGAGGCCATATACAATGGTGGACGATCCGTGCAAAACTCAATGGATACCTGTTGCCATTTGGTGAGGACCTTTGTCGAAGGTTGTTCCAAACTCGGAGATCGGGATCTCAAATAAACACCTGATTGTGTTGTTTTACTTGGCCATTCCAGCTGCTTAGGTCTGACTAAAGTTTGTGGTATTTAGGGCAAGCCATGACCCAATGGCGGTGCAATTTAGAACAGCCCACGCTGGCTGATCTTATTTTCCATAATCAATAAAAGAGGTTTTGCTTGGGCGACGAGTGCACAGAAGATTTTAATTGGACAACTGGCTAATGGGCAATTTCTGAGTCAGGTCGATGACATTTACCAGGTGAAGATGTTTTCATTCACCAGATGTCACTGTTGTGTTTACTGGCTGGAAAACCAATAGCATTAATTCTGAACCCCAATATGGCGCTAGATACGTATTCCAGTACGATAACCCAAATAACTAGACACTGTATACTAAAAGCTGGTATCTTTGGCGAGATTTGCATAGTATACGGTATGCGAAATTGTGTGCGTGTGTGCGTGTGTGTATATGTGGATCACCGGAAGTGCCAGGACAGAACCATATAGCCAAGGAGTAGCGTGTGATATCGTTACGGCGCGGTGAGCGATAATAGGGGCACAGAAACGGCACGCGCCATCTAATCGCCGATTACGGCAGCTGCCGATCTGGATCCGCAACATCTCTCTGATTGGGCGCCTTAAGTGGTGAACGCCAGTGATCCCGTCGGGTATTTCCGGTCAGGATTACGACATGCAGGTCATACACGCGTATATATTGATGAACTGATTCCGGACACTCGGGATACATGATGAAAAGCCAACCATCGGGATCTTATCCCGGATTCAACCTCAGGTCCATCCATCTGTCGATGGTGTGTGTCTGTTTAGATCTCTTATGTGTTGGTTAATTATCGATCCGCGTACCGATAACCCGACGGTCACCTGATCGGGACACGTGACGCGAACGCGTAATGCGTCGACGCCATTCAGACACGTGATCTAGTCACGTGATTATAGTATTTGATGAGGCCTCATGTGCTGGTATTATTTCCATTTCGCAAACTGAGTAATTGATTTCCTGTTCTGCCTCGTTCTGACTGACTGTTGATCTTGGCAACCGTGTGACAAAAGCCTATTGTAGGCGGATTGTGTTTTTATTGCCAATTATAGCCAGTGGTGTTGTTTTGTGTTTGTGTACGTTTGGGTGTTACGTGCCGGCTTTACATCCTGTACTTTACAGTCTCTTTCTGGACATGATCCTGATCTCCTGGGACACAAATAAATAGACCACGCCCGAAGGCTAACTCCCACAATCCGGCAAACCCACTAACTGCCCCCCCCCCCCCGTTCATTCGTAGATTCTGTGAGCCACTTAACACTCTTCCGGATCGCCAACCATTGGGAATATCCCATCAGGCTGTCCAGGGGGTGGCTTGATTCGGTAAGCAGGTTGTCTGGATCACGGTGATCAGGTATTTGTTGTACAGTGTGTGGGTGGGTGAAGCTTTGGATTTAGTCATAATGGTGTGTGTGTGTGTGTGTGTGTGTGTGTGATAGAGGTTAATATTGTGTAATTAGAAATTAAGGAAGTGTAATGAAGCAGAATAATTTGATATCACACACGCACGCACGCACGCACACACAGTCACACCATCAAACAGTACATGCAAATGTATATATATATATATATATATATATATGTGTGTGTGTGTGTGAAACAATACATTACTACACACACACGCACACACTAAGCCCTCTTTATAAGCTGTACTCCGTGATAAATGTGACCATCTAATAATCCAGTGAGTTATCGCTCGTCATTATTAAACTGTCCAGTCTTATTAGAACCAAGGGCTATGATATAATGACAGCTGTCACGGCTGATGGTCACTTCTGTGTTATGATGGAGTATGACATTAGAACAGGATAAAATATCACTCCATAACTGGACGAATGAAAAGGCAAATGAATGGTTCCATTCCGGATACAACAATGCTTTTTTATGTACTCTGCCGATGTATAAATAGTTTATGGAAAGCTAAACAGGAATGCTTGAAAAATTAACAAACCAGTACAGACACACAGACGGACAACAGACACAGAACAGACAGACAGACAGACAGACACAGGCAGACAGAGACGGTAAGTCTGAAGTACAGACTGACTGACAGACAAACTCTACCACTCCGAAGTGACATTAATTGCCTATTTGTCCGTGATTGGGAGAGTTTTTTCGTGTATTTTTTTTTCTTTGCTTCGGCTTTCTGTATTTTATCAGCGTGTGTTTGTGCGTGTGTTTTCAGTAATATTTTGCTATTTTCTTGGTTCAGTCTATGAACCATGCTGAGCTAAATGTTTCGTGTTGTTGGAGAATATTGGCTTTTTGCTTAATTATCTGTAAAGTGTCGATGTTTTGCCGACAAGTTAGCGATCATTATAGTTTTATGTATCGTTCGGGCTGCTCCGTGCGAAGTTAGTCTAGCCGCCTGACCTTGTCGGGATTAGTCAAGGTCAGCGATTTAGCTGCAATCTTCCGTGGGAAGTGCGCGCGCGCATGTGTGTGATTTGTTGCCCATTTAACATTAATATCTGACGTATTCACTTATAAACTCTTGAGTGACTGACTATGTGACTCATAAGGGTAATAAACTTGTGGTGGTGGTTAACACTTGCGGGGTGGGGGGGGGGTAACTGTGTAGGCGTGCTTGTTTAAGCTTGTCGCCTATTCACCGGTGACCTACGACGGTCACGATCGGTCACGCGTGCCGTAAGTGACATTCCTCGACTGGGGTCGCAGCAGCCAGTAGTGTACGAGATCGTTTGGCATCCGGTCACTGTTGACAACCAATAATCATAAAACGTATGGGCGATAATAGGACAGACATCGCTCCCGAGCACCCGACACCTTCGTGCACCGACTGATAAGAGCGAGTAATGACAGCCACCCCCTCCACACACACGCCAAACTCAGGCACAGAGTACCCTACCTATGTCTTGAGTACCTCCCGGAGTACCCCCTCTGTGTACCATACCATGATTTCATCTAAAAATCTAGTGAAGTATATTCATTCAGGACAGTATCCGATTTCTGTGTTTTACCATATATATATATATATATATATATATCTGGAGAACTGAAAGTTTTATTTATTTTTAGTCATACCTTACATTGAACCCTTCCGGTTATTCTTATATTCGCTTCGTCTCTGTGAAGCTGTTTGCAGCGAAAGAACAATGTTCAGTTACTTTAGTGTTAGACAAATCTTGATGAACCGTATAAACATTTGTTAGTTTAAAAATACAGGTGCGTTAATTTTACCTCACAAACATACACACGGGTGTGTGTGTGTGTGTGTTGGTGGAGAGAGCTGGAAGAAATTTCATTGTTTTTCTGTATAGAAAAATCCAAATTTTGATTTGTTGGTATCAAGAACACTACGTCCTGTATTTTCGGGCTTGTCACGAGATTGTGCCTTAATCAAGTCTGTTGTTCTGGAGTAGTAGCCAGACCTATAAACGAATCCAGGATCGGCAGATTGCTTTGTAAAATAATCCCGAACGATTTAGTTTAACCAAGGAAACTGGCGATGTTGGATCGAAATTGTATTACTGCGCCATATTGAGCAGCGCCGATAGTACCGCGACACGTAATAACGGACTCGAGTAATCGGTTAAATTTGTGATGTTCGGTCCCGGCTGGAGCTTGTTAGACACATAATCTGACAGCTTTTCGGTGCCATTATCCCTATACCAGCCAGTAAACACTGTCTCCAACTAGACAGTGGCAGCCATTTTCCATCCTAGACGCCCCGCGTGCATGAATAGGTTGACCTAGAAAACGTGTCGCGAACGGCGTCTCGTCTAGCGTCGACCTCCGCCACGCCAAATAGTGCACTCAGTTTCAGCCGCCCCTTTTGATGGTCGTTCTCGTCCGTTAAAGATGGCTTCTAAAGGGGGTCTGTTCCGGCGCAATGTTCCCGTTCGTAGTCGGCCATCTTTGTTTGGCCGATGCTGTTTTGTCGACGTGTCACCTTGTTACAAGTGTCTGGGGGCTAGACGCCTCGCGACACGGCTACCAGTCCGTGACGAAGTCGGTCGTAAATCTATGTACCTTGAAGCTAGGCGCATCTCCAGTGTTCTTCTATCACACACACACACACACACACACGGTATTGTCCCATTCGCTGTTTTCGGCTCGCCAGTTTCGGGTGGTTTTCAGTCCAGTAACGCGACCGGTTGGTGGCGCTTTTAGAAGATTTATATGGAAGTTCCCATCAGACGAGGACGCCCACTCTGCGCGGTGTCCCGGAATGGAATTCGTGCTCGTCGACGATCTCGATCCTAAATCGTTTTGGCAATTATTTGCCAATTTTTCGCACAATGGCGTACATCAGTACCGTCTACTATAGAACGGAGTTCAATTGTCAGCTGAGAACACTATGTGAGCGAACTAATTGGCTTCGCTCCAAGAAACAGCTGAGCCCATCAACCAGGCGTTGCTGATGTGTGGCTGCGGATGGCTTGGCAACGGGTGCTGCTGTTTCGCAGCGCGCACGCAACACTTCCATGCACGCGTTTGCTTGCAGCGACCAGCAAATCACGGACCTGGGAATGAAGTACACGGAGTGATACGCGCGCGCGCGCGCGTGTGTGGTAGCATTAGACGTCTCTGCATGAAAAGTCGACCTCGTCAACCTGTTGAATCGTCTGGACGTTTATTCACAATTCGCGATTTCATGTTCCACTGCTTTTTCGAACACTGTTATATCCTTGCGTGCGCGCACACGCAGACACACACACACACACAGAGTAGACTTAATCATACCTTTAGTTATGACAGTTCCCTGACCTGTTGATGGCTTCAGCTGACTGTATTTTTACCTCTATGACTGTATTCTGACTGTTTCTGTTTTGACTCTACGACTACTTAACCGGTGTGCCAATATATAGATATATATGAATGTACTGACAGCTCCCAGTACTCACCAACTACAACAGTTCCCGTGGTATATTATGGCTAGGCCAGACCAAAACAATATTAGTTTTACAGCCATCATGTTTCCCTTTAACATTAACACCTTGTCAGAAGTCTGGAGCAGAAAACACTTAGCAGAAAATAAGCTTGATGTCTGCGATCAGTAGCCTACAGAGTACAGGCCATCTTGTACACTGTATAATGTACATCGTACAGCCTATATTGTACAGGAGGGAAGTAATGGGAAGAGACCAAACGGTTTTGCAAAGGGCAATTTAAATTTACAAAGGGCAAAAGGTGATAATGCTGAGGTTTCGGGGCTTTGTACAGTGTTCAGTGTACCCGAAAGACAAACTGGAGTACAGACAAATACTACAGGTGTACTTTGCACTGATTAATTAGTACAGTGTACAGTACATAATGTACTACGAAGGACACAACTAACGTCCTCTACACTGAATAATATACCAGTGTTCACATCCATGTGTACAGTGTACAGTTTGATACTGTGTATAGTGTATAGGTTGGTGCTCTGTACGTCGTACAGCGTGATATCCACGGTGCGTGGTATGTAAATGTCCATCTGACGAGTTAAATGATTAACTGCTATTCTGGGAGACAGCCTATTCACGAATCTGTACACTCCGCTGATCCCGAATACACCAAACACGTGATCGATCACGTGATGTGGCTTAGTCGACAACAATAAGTGGCCATATTGTGTAAGTGTCGACTATTGTTCGCCTTGGAAAGACTAAAACGCTGCAGAAATGGCCACATAATAGCAACCCTGCGAAAAGAAATAAACCATTATCAGTGTTTGACGTAAAAAGGGCAGATATAATATGTGATATATAACACGGAAGCCCCCCCAACACACACACACACAGTCCCCCCACCCGGTCCACGACCAAGTATTGTCAAAGTTCGGGTTTTGTCGGCCGATTTCGGAAATACCACCGGAAGTGGAATTAACAACGGCTTGTTACAGCCGAGTACTGGTTGCAGGAGGCTTCGATCGCATGGAAAACACAGAAACGGGCACGGAAAACACGCCGAACAAAACACGAAGAACACACGAACCAAAGCATACTGTATTAGTTACGATAACACTGAGTGCCGAAACAGACCAAGCAGTTAGTTTTATGAAAATTACTCGACGGCAGCCAAGACTAAGGGAAATGAATAATTAGAGGTTTTGTTTGTTTGACTGCGTACTCTCAAATGTGTGTGTGTGTGTGTGTGCATTAGGTACAATCGTCCAATACGACTTGGCGAGAGCCAATATAGCCCATACCCGGTGCTGCCACCTGGCGGTCGACTGTAATCACACGTAAGCCTGGTAGTTACCGCCAGAGCAGGAGGCATTAATTACAGACTTCGTCACGTTAGACTGTTACACAACCGGAAACTGTAGAACCTGGCGGAGGTCACGTGATTTGTGTTGGGAAGCACGTGACCAAATCTGTCTCGCGAAGGCTTAGACGGTAACTGACATAAGCCGGAGATCGATATTAAATGCGGTGATTCATTGATCGATTACTTATTATAAGACGATCAGTGATTGGGGTCGAGTGATTGATTGGTGCCTATGACCTCTCGTGATCGATAGCTGTTTATGACCTGTCTGGGTCGATGAAGGTTATATGACCTGTCTGGGCCGAAAACAGGCTGCATATTACCTATCTGGGTCCGGTTTGGTCTGTGTCCAAAATAGATTGATGGGAGTACGGCTTAGAATTGTCCTCTGCCCTGTGTAGGTCGGTCAACAGGCCTTACCCTGGAACAAACAAACACACACACACACACTCACGCATGCATGTACGTGCACATGTGATATATTTTCCCACATTGCCTGCTTGCATGTCAAGGAATCCCCCCTCATCCAGTAGGTGCGACCGTGCTGCCACCTGTATAGTGTATACCGTACGGGTTGGAACCATCTGTGTTTAATAGACTTCTAACAAACAACATGCTGGGAGCCTTTTGTTATAAATACAACTATGTATGACTGTTATGTATGACTAATGTCATATATATATATATATATATATATATATATATGGCCTGAAATCGTGTTCTGTATAAATGCCAGTACATTTTTAGCATTTCTGTAAAATATAAACGTTTGCTTCTAGAGCCATTATATGGATTAGTATGTTCAATATGTCTCTATGCATCAATAAGGAATTAGCATATTAGTAATGGGCGACTTAGACCGACGGACAAACAGACAGACACACGGACAGATAGCAGAGATAGAAGATGCATATGCGTAAACAAACAGAAAAAACAAACAAACAAAAAGCAAAGTAATAATTTATTTCATTCAGCCTCGGGTATATGTACCTGGTTACTAGGACGGATTGGTTGAACATGCCTGAACTCACCTGTGTGTGCACAGTGTGTGTGTGTGTGTGTGTGAGAGAGAGAGAAACTTCCCAAGAAGATGAAGGACTTTATAAAACAAACATTCTTGTTTAGTTTTAGCTTCTGCGGGGTGGAGTTTTACACATAATATGGGTGTGTGCTTACTAGAGAAAGCACATGCTATATGACACACGCACACACATACAACACACAAACAGCGAAACAAGTGCGAAGCCTTTTCCATTGCAATTTGAGTCGCTGGCGGCCATATTTCAACCAGCCAGAAAACCATGACCGCTGCACACAGACGACACGGCCATCGGCGGCCTGCTCCGCCAGACCGGGTCACAGTCGCAAGGCTACTAATGAATAAAAGAGTCCGCAGTTTACAGTGAAAGTAGTCCACGATTTGATTTGCATAAAATAGCATACGAAACCCGGTCTGTTTCGGCGTGTAATAAATATAAGCGAATCTCTTCAGATGTGGGCGTAGCCTTGGGTTAAGATGGCGAAGGAACACTTGATCTGTGTACATTTAACAACCTTCGGCCATATCAGTATCAAGATACACACACACACGGCTCATCGAAATATTAAATATTGCTGACCTCTACTGTTTGCCGAGGTCACTAAACCGATAACGCACCCTATCCGCCGTATTATGGCTGATAAGGTGAGCAGATATCTGTATTGAAATCTCTCCAAATAACACCCACTCGCTCGTTATAACATGCTGTTATAATGACAACCTGACTTCATTTTCTGACCTCGCTTTCTTGTCGATCTAGTTGGCGGTGGTTTATTTCAAATGAGTTGTGCGTTTCCGTTTTCGGTGACAGATCGTTCTTGGTACGAAATGAATTGTGACGAAATGACCCGTTGGCCGCCATATCGCTAGTTTTAGACGCTACCGCCAGGTGGCACAGCGTATGTGTTCATCATATTTCGTCTTCGGACCCTTTTACCGCACACGGTACCGACTTCGCGCACAATTTTGAAACGTACTTGGGCCTCAGACGGTTAATGTATGAAACCCGGTCTACAGAGGGTTAACGTGTCATATGGTGTATCGTCATTACTGCATTACGACGACATTAGAACATCACTATACAATATCATTATCTATTCAGAGAACGGATAATGATACAAAAAATAATGGTAAATAATGAATCGGTTAGTCCACATGGCAATATACAAGCCATTACGTCCCAGTTACAAACTCGACACATATGGACTTGGGCATGGCTAGCCACCATCAAAGCTCTGGTCGCGTTTTTTATGTTAATTCTGATAAAATGTGTTATCTGCCGGGTGTGTGTTATCGATTTCCAGCTGTGCATGGTATTATCGATTGGTAACAATATTATTATAATAATAGGTTAGTGTAATATTGCTAACTTGGTTGTTGTTCGGTTGGCAGTGGCCCGCGATCTATTCGTACCTTGTTTTTCCGGCCACAGAACACGGTGCACCAGCTGGGACGATTATTTGTGTGTGTGTGTGTGTGTGTCCTACACACAGACACACACACACACACACACATATAATTTAGCAATCTGTTTCCTGTTTATTAGTATAAATTAGGCCAAGTCATGACCTTATCCCTGTGTTTCCTCAGCGACAATTATGGCCGAAAAATGCGACTCGGTGTATCACGTGATATTAAGAAAAAACGGCTTATAATTCTGATGCTGAAAGCAGCTGGTTTGGGTGACATTAATAAATGTTCTCGCCAATAAGTTGGTTATGTTTGTTCCGGAACGCCACAGGCCAAGATGTGAACGTGTACTCCTTGGTAACTGTCAAAACAGTTTAATCCAGGAGTATGAATTCTGGACTCGTTCCGGACGGGAAGCCAAAAGAGGTTTTGTCAGCCAGAGTGTCAGAAGTCAAATGTTGTTGCAATATTGTTGTGAAAAGAAAATCTGAATCATTCTCGTAAAACAGTTCCCGGACAAGTGGTTCTGGATCACTCCGGGATGTTACCCCATCGCCCTTCCAATTAGCGAGGCCATTCCGGATCCGCCTAGTCAGGATCGTTGTTGTCGACATTTAGCCAAAAATTATATATATGTGCTATTCAGATAGCATTTGTAGGCGACTACGGTGGCTCTCCCTAGCGGCAAAACAGAATATCACGTCTGTGGGGCTATAAATAAATAACCCTTGGGCTCTCACTATCTTGGTAAACAGACACACACGCACACACACACTACTCATCAACATTCTTATTATTGTTTATAATGATTATGTTGTTGTTGCTATTGCTACTGTTGATGATGATGGTGTTGTTGTTGTTGTTGTAAATATTGTCACACATCCTATCTCCCTTTTCAGATTGGAAGCAGCCAGACGTGACCTGATTGACTCCAGAGAGAAGATTGAGAAGCAGAATGAGACTCTATCCAGTTATGAGAGTGAGATCAACCTTCTCCAGAGACGTGTTGAATCTCTGGAGAATGAGAGAGAGAAGGACAAGAAGGAGATTGCTAGACTCCAGGAGGCTTTGAACAGGGCTAGAGTGGTGAGTATCCTGATGTCATGGCTTCTGGATCATCTCTTACAGGCCCAATGAGTGAATGAGTGAGTGAGTGAGTGAGTGACACCTTGCATCACCTTTAATGATTACTAGCTCCGTTCCTCTTTAAAAAAGCATTCTGGCATCAGCTCAACACCCATATTGTATAAACACCGTAATGTCACTTGTTTGATTAATCTGATTAATTCGGTTCTTAATTGGGAAAGGTGGCATTGATCTCCCATTGAAGTACACAAGGCAACCCCCCCCCCATCGTATGGATAAACCTGGCCTACTGATAGAAATGATTAAATCCTGCAGCAATAGTGCACACACTCGAACTTGCAGTCCTCTGTTTTATGTTGATCATGTGATATGTGACATTAAAAAACAAAACGATTTTTTTTTTACAAAATGCATTATCTATGTATTGAAATGTTTATCTTGGTCACAAGAACGCCCTCTGCTGGGAGTAAACATCTAGGTCGATCCAGAATTTGATTAATCAACTGAACCCCGTGTAGAGTGGTATGTTATGCTCATGGAGTGGTATGTTATGCTGGTGGAGTGGTATGTTATGCTGATAGGGTGTGCCACTGGATATCAAACTACTAGAGACACAAAATCTCTAAATATCGCCCACAAACAAGCTCCTCGGCTATTTTCCGTCTTGTTGTCCTTGTAACACTTTAGCTCAGTTCACCAACTCACTCCCTGTTGTGTGTGCCATGGGACAACATCTTAACTAGGCGAGTTGTTTGCCGGCCGCTTAATATAAGGGCTTCCTCTGAGTACTAGTTAATTAAATAAAACTTGAGGAACTGTTGCTCTTAATACAGGATTGTATGAATACAAAATGAGAGAGAGAGACGTGCCAAACTTGATCGGATCAAACACGATCATAAAATCACCGATAGCTTCTGACATTCTTCCAAGAGCGGCACAAAACGCGAACTAAATTAAGTCCGCTGGGGGCGCCACTGTGTACATGTGAGTTGCGTCTGACGCGACCCCGCGAGTCATTTTAGACAAATGGATACGGTCTGGGCCAATTGATCCTCTAAAATCCCATCCTAGCAGAAGCACCGCCCTGAAAACACAGACGTGAGAAAGTTTTAATACAACAAGCTAACATATACGTCCTAACCCAGCCTCGAGCTAATCCAGCCTCATGTTTCTATCTGAAGTGTCATACAGTCAGTTATCAGCCGAAATAAAGGGGGGGGGGGGTGACTTGGTGGCTAAAAATAACATAATATACTTCATTATTACCTCATTGTAATGATTAACAAATAATGTAATTAATTCCATCAGCTGAAATGTTAATTGCCAGTAAATGTAATCATATCTCGCGTTGAGGGGAAGACATCGGATATTGATTTTTCGGATGGGGTTTTTGTTGTTGACGTGGTAGCGTGTCCGGTTCGCTTTCTGATCGTCTGCCCACTGACGTCACAGTTGATAATTTTGATGTTTTCAGGATCTGGACAACGAGACACTTGCCCACATCGATGCCGAGAACAGGAGACAGACTCTGGAGGAGGAATTGGAATTCTTGAAGCAGCTGCATGAACAGGTCAGTGAGCATCAACTTGTAAATGACGTCATTATTGTATTTTGTCTGTCTGTCTGTCTGTGTAATTTTAACCAATGATAAACGTTATACAAACAACGGAAACCCAAGCCCGGTCAAGTTACAATCGTTAGTCAAATAATAATAATGGCGTGAAAACAAGTATGGTTTGGTGGTTTAGAATATAACTCTAATGTAAACATTAGACAGGTGTTTGTACTCTTAGACGGGTGTTTGGATCATGACACAGATCCCTATTTGATTAAATAGACATTAAAGGCACCAATATATCTAGAGAGTAATAAGGGTCTTGAGATCCCCCGAGTTTGGATAATTTTAAATTATGGATTATCATTTTATATAACAATGGTTGAGATTCCATCATTTAAAGACGTCTAAATCTGTCTAGTTAGACAGCTAATGATCCTACTTAGATGGGTGATAATTGGTTAAGACCGGTCTACAGGTTGTTAAAAAGGTGTATATCCCGTTAGAGACATGTGTCTATCCCATTAGAGACAGGTGTCTATCCCATTAGGGACAGGTGTCATTCTAGAGAAACATCGTAGACAGCAGCATCCTCTATAATCCGGTCAGTTAAATCATTCTGCCGTGTGCCTGTTGATAGGAGGTTGTGTTAACATAAACATTCCAATAAGGGCATACCACCTAATAGAAGCCCCCCCCCCATGTCAAATAATGATAATAATATATAGAAAAATTGAAATATTGGCACATTCATTAACATTAACGTGTACCATGGTTCTCGCGAAGTGCAGCAAATTCACTACTTCACTGAAAATATAGTAAAAAGCCTTTTTTCCTGGAGAAAATGCGACATATAAACATCGCCATTCGTCTTTTACGGGTTTTCTCCAGTAAATTTGTCAATTTTCTACAAATTACCCACATGGGAAATTATGTTCGTTTTTTAGAAACGATACTACACGGTAAGGGCGACCGAGTTCTTGGATACATTGCTGTCCCAATAGCGAGGTGTCGCTATAACCGGACACCGGGCGATATAGGTTTGACTGTAGTGTTGTGGTGCCCGTATTAGCGGCGTTATTTAGCTATAGCTTAGGCCGGTTGTATAATGAGTGGGCTTGAGAGTAGGTGGTGATATATCGTGAGCTGGCAACGAGCTAAGTTTAGAATGCTAGGCTGGATATTTTGGGTATATTGTTTGTAGTCTGGGCAAGCCAACGTCTTATCGTCCGTTGTCGTGTGTATGTGTGTGTGTGCATCACATCGTCATACTGATAATGTTTAATCTCTTACATACCTAACGATTTATCAGCTGTTTTACACGCGCGCGTGCTTGCGCGCACGCGCGCCCAGGCACACACACACACACACACACACACACACCATATGTTATAATCCTGGTTTAGCAGTCTATCTCGTACACCTTTATGACCCATTTAGAGAGAAAAGCTTTACATTGAACTAGCGAGAACTACAATATAACAATCGATACACAACCTGGCTGTAGCAGATCGATATCAGCAAACATATATACACACACACATACACGCACGCACGCACACCTGTCTCAGAAAACGTCACGTGAACCGTAAGGCTGCTAACTTAACACGTCTTCCGACCTGAACCTTGTTCTGGTGTTAGACCAAACCGGGTCAGAGTTGGGAATCAATCAATGGATCACATCGAAATCTAATCGATAACTACCGCAAATCGCTTCTGAACCACCAAAATTAACTGGAGGAGTGTGTGTGTGTGTGTGCTAGTTTTTTTGTTGTCTCAGTACACCTGTGGCTGCAGTGGTTATCGTTGTATCGCCTTAGCCACGTTTAATAACCGTGACTGATGTTTTTAACATATCTGACCTCGGTTTCGGATGAATACGTTTCTGTTTACCACCTAACCTGATATATACTATGTTTCATATGAGGCCGCGATCTGATATGTAAATGTCGACTTTTATTGCAAATCCTCACGGGCCACCACTTCGCTTGCACCGAAAACACCGCCAGATGGAGCTATGATCGCTAGATATATATATATATATATATATATATGTGTGTGTGTATGTGCGCGCGCGCGTGTGTGTCACGTGACTCGCCCAACGTGTCTTATTTCTAGCCTGTTTTCGCTCGGTTTTTAAGTCGCCCGTACCACGATTGACATTGAAATCACTAGTGTGCTGTCCTCATTTCTACACCACCAGCACCACAGTCGAATCTTTAGAGGCGTATTTTTACCGCCAAAATGGCGCCTATCGTCTGCTTGACCGTTCTTGGTTCTCTTTATTGACCTGTTTAATAGCGATCTAAATACGAATGGTAAACAAGCTTTTGTGGGAATATAATTGTCATTGGACCCGGAGAGCTTTCGAAATTGCAAACCTAGTTTGTGTGAACATTACGGCATAGATTACAGTAAATATAATAACAGCAGCAGCAGGTCACGTGACTACAAAATACTTCACATACGTACAAAACACGCCTTCTGACAAACGTATTGTATTGAAAGTAGCCAAAAATTTTTTTATTTCGAATTGATTAAATCCATTTCGCTTTCCATTAAGCACAATGATGACGCAGTGATGCAGCGAATGCCGTCCTGTTATTATTTCTTTTCACCAATCATAACAGGAGATGAAGGAGCTCGCTGCCCTGGCATACCGCGACACGACCAGTGAGAACCGCGAATTCTGGAAGAGCGAGATGTCTCAAGCCATGCGCGACATCCAGACGACCTATGACGAGAAACTGGATACGATGCGCGGCGAACTTGAGACTTACTACAACATGAAGGTAAGTGGCTGCAGCAGTTCATAATTTATAATTTATAGGTTATTTATATTTGACTAACACAGGCAACAATTGATTCAGGTAGATTATCTATTTTTTAACATGACTAGCACGATTTATGAGGAAAATGTGTATACTTTTTGTTCGACCATCATGATTTATTTATGATGCAAATATTCTATATTTCTTTATTGGAACATTATGATTTATACGAGTTGAAATTTGCGGTAGACCTACTCTCGCCTGGTGGGCAATTTATGAGACAAAAATTGTACTCTTTAAACGGGACCCTTCTGATTTCTAAGGCAAAGACTGTATACTGTTATTGCACCACCTCATGTAATATTAGTGGGGTAATATATTATTTGTAATATATTTTATTTTATGTGATTCTAATGATCAGATTGTTCTATAAAGCGTATTCTAGGAATTCTGTTACGTTCTGGTTCTATGTAGATGCTAAAATGTGATCTGTTTAAATAGGTTACCATTAATTATGTATGAATCCTGAGCTTATTCCTAAAAGTCTCTTCTCTTTGAGGTGTTTATGGGATGAGTTAAAATGTTGCGTACAGTAATGTGGTTATTCTTAGTTCGGTTTGTGTGCAGCCATCACATCACGTTAATTGTATAGATGATGTTATAGTTGGCTGTTCTACAAGCTGTTCTGTGGCTGTTCAACGAGCTTGATGTATGAAGATGGCAAAATCATTTAGAAGCTGCCTCCTCTCTTCAGCCCATCGCAGTAATATTGTTCGGATTATTTGTGACCATCTTGAGACGATATTGCGGCCTAATGCGATTATTTGTGGCTGTTTTACATTCTACGCCGCCATACCTTGGAGATTAATAATGCCAAGTCTTGTTAGGAGACTCCCAGGTCTTCATTCTTTGTCCTTGGCCTTGATGGTCCCGTTGCATCCAGCATAAGTAATTCAGCTGATGTGAAGCTTTCTTGCCTTTATCGACGAAGGCGAACACTTGGTCGGTCACCTCATCCCAGGGTAGGCTGACTTCCCCATCCCACAACCGTATCCCCCGCTCCTCTCCAACCACATCTTCCTTCTTTTTAGTAGGTACAGGTCAGCTATCCCAGCATTTTGCTATATCCCAGACCGCGCTTCCCCCCCCCGTGTGCCGACAGATACGTCTTCATTACGGCATTCCGCGCCAGTCGCTCGCACGTTAATGTAGGAGCATCAACCAGCGGATCCCGGACACAGATGGCGTCCTGCTAGGAAGTAAACACATTAACACCAAGGACACAGGACGTTAAGGACTTGCTGACGTTATCGGCCGACAGGAGGCTTAACGGCATCGAATAAACCATCGACAAAGCAATTGCCTTCCTGACGGCCGCCATATTGTCTCTTTGATGCCATCCTCGTCCTGGTCTGTGGTAGTCAGGTGACGGGAATAAACAAGTCGGTAAATAATCCGGTCATCTCTGGCCCAGTCACCGACACCGAGGACTCTTACTTCTAATGCCGCATGCGTGTGACTATGACGGCAGACTTCCGGTTCTTGAAGCAGCATTTTTAATTGCGCACACGCTACGTGACTGCGTCGTGTAATCCTGCTAATAAAAATATAGTTCAAAATATAGAGTTCCAGTTCATTTTCCATGGAACGAGGTTCTTGTCTGAGGGTCATCAAGAATGAGGTTATTCCATGCCTCCACGAATGAATGAGAGTGGCGAGGGAGTGAATTGAGGTGGTCCATGGTCTGTGTTGACTATGTCAGCTTCCTTTAATGACATTAGACAGATACTCGGGGGGGGGGGGTATCCTGCCCTGGTCACACTTTCAAGGTCACCCACCAGTAGGTGAATTACTTCCATTGATTCCATCCCTTTCACGAAGTTACCAGGACCAGGATTTGATAACGGGGATTATGGCGCTCCACATCCGAATTTGCATTCCCATGAAGCGATTCGGGTGTCTTATCAAGGATATCAGTTGGCAGTCAGAATCCCGGTATCCTGATTCAAGCAATATTGGCTGATGTAATCTGCTGTAGGAGTTTGAAACTTGACATATTGATGACGCAATTTGATAGAACGGAATCACAGACTACTGAAATTGGCCACGGATCAGCTACGCGTTAATACACATCAAAGCAGGTTGATCCTGAATTGAATGATTGATCTTGCTGGATCGTACTAGATCAATAAGCCAACGAAATGGGATTGCTTCTGGCGGGCGACGGTAATTGGGAAACTTACGTCATCCTCTCTCTCGGTTCATCAGGTTTGAGATTAAGTTAGGCTCCGTGATTCGTGAAGGAATGTAGGCACTGGTGCTTTGTGAATACTGAATAATGATATGGTTACCAGTCAACAAAGTCATGGTATCGATGTCTCGTTCAACCTTTTATGGTGGTGGGCCTTTCATCAGTCGGACCTTATCACCTCTCGAAGTCCAAATGGCATCAAGCTCGTTAGAAGAGTAAACCTTGCATTCGTTAAAATATACGTTATGATTTATCATTACTCCATTTCGAGTGCATGATGATTCTGAAGCGGGCCAATGTATAAGTTTATTCTTTTTTTATAGGTACAGGAATTCCGTACTGGAGCCGCCAAGAACAGCATGGAGACCGTACATGCTAAGGAAGATTGCAAGAGGCTCAGAGGTCAACTGACTGACCTCCGTGCTAAACTGGCTGATATGGAGGGCAGGGTTAGTACACACACACACACATATATATATATATATATATATATATACACACACACACACACACACAACGTTATGACGTATTCTGTAAATATTTACACCATAAGATGACACATTATGATTGGTTCCTTGCTATTAGTAACCCTTGACCTGTGACCCTTTCCTGATGCAGAACGCCAATCTGGAACGTGAGCTGGCTGAGCTGAGGAGAGAGTATGAGGAGCGCCTACGTGAATTGGAACTGGAGAAGAGCTCCCTGTCCGACCAACTCCTGAAGAGAAATGCTGAGCTGGAGGCCATCCTGAAGGAGCTTCAGGATCTGATGGACAGCAAGCTGGGTCTGGAGCTGGAGATCGCCGCCTACAGGAAACTGTTGGAGGGTGAAGAGAACAAGTATGTATACCATTCTGGATACGGCTGAGCTGATTTTTTATTGCCCTCGCCAGATGTCGCTCCATGTCATATGCCGTACACTGACAGCAAGTGAAAACATGCAATGATCAAAGATGACCAATTGTCTACTCATCTTCCCATCTAATACTAAACACCAAAAAGTAACTATTTGTATGACATTCTGCATTTAAAATATAACTGACCCGATTAGGGCACAAAATTGTTATATTTTCACAGACTGTTGGTGTATTAAAATAAATATAAAAATATAGCATATAATTTATCTGAAGTAATATTATGACAGTTTTATTTATGTTTGTCAGATATTATTATTTAAAGTTTACACATCATATTTGCTTATAAAAAATAATAGCAATTTGGATAAACTTTCATGCATTAAAATATTTACACAGTGTGTAAAATTAGATAAACTGAAAGATGTGATGAAATTTTTAACCAGATGTAATTATTACTGAAATAATTATCTATAATTGCCTGTGATGTGTTTGTTCTTGTTGCCTATGTCCATAACAACCTCTCTTTCAGTATATTGCGCGACAGCAAGAGATAATTTGCCTTTGGGAATGGGTGAGGGGGGGACAGTCAGTGATCTTGTGTATATATATATATATATGAAGCACGACATACATTGACACTCAGAAATACGGAGTTAACAATCATTTACTGTTATCCATATCAATCAATACAGGGATGATCCCAAATCGTAAGTGTGGCAAAAGTTATTCAAAACCTAGATCAACACAGTATGAACGTGTACCTCGTAGGTGGTGCCTGTTCACCAGTTTATTTTTTGTTCATTTGACGTTCTCTGTGTCAAAGATAGATTAAATTCCGCGTTCGATTTATGAGTTTTTTTCCATATGATTCTTGTTGTCCGAGGAATTATTTCCAGCCTTCTTGTTTGTTAAGTATAGGGAGTTTCTGTTGTCTGTTTCATAACCAAGCACCTCATTGATTGATACGAGTTGATAATCGTGAACTGTGCATTTTGTTCTTAAACATTTTGTTCTCGCCATACGTCGATGGATGACTCATCAAGTGCGCCCAACTTAGCACTTCATTACCCACTGTCCACTCCACACAGTTGGCCCCGATGGTTTGGGCCCCGGAAACTGTGCACTACATTCTTAATATTATTACTTCGTTCACGCTTCACGGTCATTTCATTTCGGTCTCATTTTGTGATGGTATCAAGAGGGGAAATGTGGCACAGTTTCAACGAGGTGACTTTGTTCATTTTTTTCTCTCTGTGTACACAGATCAGACGTGGTGATTTCTCGTTTAGTTTAAGTTTATGATCATTTTTAGCTGATCTGGCAAAGGTTTTTATCCGTTTATGTTTGAAAAAGAAGTCGATAGTGGAAATGTTAAAAAAAACGACCAATCATTGCTTTAGCTGTTGCACAGTCGAATTGGTTAGAAATATTTGCGTAAAGTTGTTCTGAATTGGTGATGGCTTGTGTGTGTTTGTCACTAGATAAGCTGTTATTTTCTTGCTAAGAGGTAAATTTGTATATTGAACTTGTATGAAATACTTCTTATGGTCAAATGATGTTAAGATAAGAACTAAGTTATCAACAAGAATTCATATTTTTAATATTTTCGTGATTTAAAAAATGTTTTCCAATTATAAAGGCTAGTTTTTAACGTTTGTCAAATCATTTTCTAAGGACTCATGAAGTTTTCATTCTGTAATTCATCACTCATAATTCTGGATTCATATTGCTACCCGCCGTTACGAAGTTGAGCACTTCACTCGTCTCCTGACGACTCTTGGTGGCGTGACTACGAGATCTCATTTCCAGTGAGATCGGCCAGATCTTGTCCGGCCTGTCTCTCTCTCGTCCGTCACTCATTACCACTACTCTGTGTACATTCTAATCACAATGGCGCCGTTTCCGGTTGCCCGTTTTTGCCCAATTCTAGGGTCGGTCTGAGACAAATAGTGGACCAATGGGTGTCTGGCGGTCAGATAGAATCATCAGAGGGTAGGTAGAACTTTAAGGAATGAAACAACGCCTACAGTCCTAGATGACCCCCACACACACCCTGGGGTGTCGGTGGTGGTGTCGGGTGGATAGTATAACACGTATGGGGAAGTGGTATGCTCCCTACGGTGTTGAGTTTGTCGCTAGCTCTCTCTCTCTCTCTCTCTCTCAGTTAATAGCCAACTCTATTTCTCTGTCTGCGTGTGTTTGATGTTATAACCTCACACCAAGTCTTAGTATTCTATATTTATCTTCTTTGGTTTGTTGTCTGTTTGCCTACACTAGTGATGCGGTTTGCCTGCAAACTTGTTTCTTTTGGTTCCTAGAAGCTTGTCTTCTCTCTGAACCAAACCACACACTCTCCATAGGTAACTCGTATAGCCTGCGCGTGTACATGTGTATGTGTGTGCTTTTATATATATATATATATATATATATATAGTTATGAATGAGTCAAGTGTGTGTGCGTGCGTGTGTGCGCGTGCGTGCGTGCTTGTGTGTTGTTATGTATCAGTCATTATATATTATATATATATATATATATTTGTGACTAATTAGTGAGTGAGTGAAGGAGTGAGTGAGTGCAGGCTCTAACATCGCACATAGGTGTTGCTGTTTTAACCAACTAGCCTTATTGCACAGAAAAATAACACCGACGAAGCCAACATATATTCACATATATATTATATCTGTAGACAGGATATATATATGCCTCGGCTATGGATATGGTGATAGCTGGCCTGTTTTGTCCCCTTCTTAGACTGACTCCGATTCGCCTTATCCCTCGCTTCCTGTATTACGCCCCCTATCAGCCATCCCCGTTCGTTCCGGCCAATTTGGGGTTTCCCAGCCCAGTGCCGGTTCCAGTGTGTCCTCTGTGTCCCGGAACCGACGACGTACTACTTCGTTTACGCTTTCCCCTATTTACGACAGTATTGGTCGCATGAGATCCGTGGTCGAGTCTGTCGTCAGTTCCGTTGAATCGACGTCATCGTCAGCAGCCAACCAGAGCCAAGGAAACACCGCCGACGGTAGGTGGCAGCACCCGTAGTAGTGTGAGTGATGGCTGCACGGTAACAGAGAACCTTGTATGAGGAGACTGCCACACTTTATACATACATAGATAGCCATGTATTCAGGGACCACTACACTCTATAGACACTCCTACCCCTATATCAAAAGACTGACATAGCATAGTAATTATATATATATATATATATATATATATATATGGATGTATTAAGTGACTCGTACACTCTCTTATGTAGCCTTCTGTCTCCATACATAGAAGTATTAACAGTTACAGACCTCTCTGTACTGTCATTAACTAGCTTGAGCAATGCATGTTACGGGTAGATAGCAATGTATGTATGCACACACATACACACACACAAACATATGCCACCCACTCACTCAATCACTGACTGACTCACTAGTATTCCCGCCGATTGCTGGCAGTACGATATCCCTGAAAACTGTACTTTTGCCTCAAGCTGCTCAAAAATCAACGACAGGCCACTGGGGACTCTATGGATTCTCATATTTTCCTCATCTTTTCCTCATATCGTCTCATTTTCTGCTCATCGCCATCCACCCTCTCTTCTGATGGGTAGCATGCCGGTTGTGGTCGTTACAGATTTACATATAGCGTTCTCAGCAGTCTTGCCGAGTTCGGCGCCGAAGAGTCACGTGGTTCATCCTCGGCCACTTCCGGTTCTGCAATGGGTGGCGCCACCTTCTCGTCGTCGTCGTCGTCATCGAGCAAGGTGAGCGAGGTCAAGACCGAGATGAAAGGCGACAAGGGCGGCGCCACCATCACGACGAGCAGTACCACGATCACGGCGACATCTGGCGGCGGCAGTGCCGGTGGCGCCTCAAGCAGTGGTGATGAGAAGAAAGAAGATGACGAAGGTACACGCGCGGCCACGCGACGCCATCTTCGGATGCTGTTACGTCATCGGCCGTGTTCTGTACTCTGTTGTCATGCATGATCACTGTTCGTACTTTGTACTTTTGTACTTTGTCTTTTGTACTTTTGTATACATATATTTGTCTATAGACGGCTATTACAATCCCACTCCCTCCCACAAGCTCGCATCACGTCACTCTTCATGACGTCATACGGTGACGTCAGAGGCAAATCCATTCGGTGCTATTTAATTTGTTTTTCGGTATTACTGACTTCCGGTTTGGTTCCATTTCTAGGTATTTAGGTATAGACGCTGTAGGTGATATGGTATTTAAGTGTATGCATGCGTTATGTCGTATACTGCTTTCGGTCACGTGTCAGGTCACGTGCTTCATGCAACATGTCAGACGTTGTTTCATACATAGCGTTTACACACACGCACATACACACATTTATGCCTACGCGCACGCAAGTAGACACATATACGTACACACCCCGTACAACCTCCCATCGCACAGGGGGATCGGGAGCGCCACCTAACGAATACCACCGGAGGTGAAGTACGCCATCAATTAATATAACGTAATCGGCTTACGCATGACGTGTAATGACGTATTGCAGCATTGGCCTACGTCAGGTCGTTGAGCAGATAATAAGTCAACAGGAAAGAAGCGAACAGCAACTGCGTATGACCGTCACCGAGATTGCGTCACGGAACATGAAACAGGAAGTTAAACAGGAAACGAACCTCCGACAGGTGGTCGGCGAGATCGCTAAGAACCAAGCGGGTGGGTATCCTATCCAATCTCACACTCACCTCACCATCCACCCAGTCCCATCCACTCAGTCAGGCACCTGACCACCCAACCCACATACACACACGCACCATCTCAAATAACAGTCTCCTCATGATTACACCCATATCATTACCCACTCACCCAAATCAATCAGTCAACTCACTCAATCAGTCAACTCACTCGTCCAAATACCAATCCTCACATAGTGGTGCCTAATCATTTAACCACCCACTGAAACCGCTCTCTCTCACCCAACGCCTACCCACCCCGAAGCGACCACACACACTTCCTCTCACAGCTTTCTAGGTCACTGCTAGGACGTATAGGACCCGATCGAACGGCGAGGAGTCCGGATGTCGAACTGACCAATCAGCGACGAGCAGCGAAGCCTGCTCGCCGACCGACTAACCAATCATTGTATTATATGAACAAATTACAACCAATCACAATGATTTGTTTCTAGTATCGGATTGCGCCAAGTAGTGGACTCCATTGTAGACCAGCAGACGATCAGACAGAGCCGAGCTAGCGAGGCGATGGCCATGTTCGGCGTTCATCAAACGGAACAGACGGCCGGCGGTAGGTGACCAGTGGCGCCCCTAGCGTATAATCCCGAATCAAAATGGCCGCCAATCTTTGTGTTCGTTCTCGTTGGGCCATCTTCGCTTCTCTATCTCTTCCCCTCTCTCTGTCACTCACTGTTATCAACCGATCCGCTAATTGGCCATCTTGGATCTTGTGCATAGCCCCACAGATCGCCACGCCCGACATTCCCACAACCCACCACCCCCACAACAATACCGATGAATCCCCGCCACCATGTTTGTTTGGTATCGTCACGTGTTCTATTTGTTTTTGTTCGTGTTGTGCCTGGCACGTGGTTCGGTTATGCGTGTTCGGCTCACGTGACCGGTGGCCGCGGGATTGCTGTTCGGTGACGTCATAACTGCATGATTTAGTAAGGTGTTCATTGGTCACGTGCGTCCCGCTTCAAGCGATGGCCACGTGAGCCGATCACATGTCTAATGTGGCTGTTTGTATCTAGGTCAAGTCGGTGGAAGTGTGCAACGCTATTGGATGGCTTAACTTTAACACGCATCTTGTTTACTTTATAGCAATAATAATAATAATAATAGTAATGATAATGATGATAATAGTTACAATGTTATATTAACATATTTAGAATATTAGAATAACAAAGTTTTATAACTGTAGCATGAATTGAAGATTTTCTGCTAATTTTGCTCAAATTTCTGTTCAATATTAATTTATTTTCTGTAAAACGTTTCTAGTATGGAGTTATTTCCTAGTAAAACACTAATATATTCATATATAATAACAGTCATGTTTGTTATACTAGATATATGTGTGTGTTATTATTTGTTGGCTGTAAGCCGTACGCATTGGCCCCGCTCGTCGCATTCTAACCAATCGTTCGTGTGCATTTCGGCGCCATTTTGAATACATTATATAATAATAATAACAAATAATTGTCGACGTCACGTGACTGTCTCACGGGGCGCGTGGGGCCGCGCAATTCCATGCACCTATATCTTGTGATATCTGTAATACGTTTACAAATGCTCTTTTCTAGAAAATATATGGATAGATCTATATTTAGATATGTATATATATGTCTCTTTGTTTATATGCATACACTTTTTGTCGCCATTTTGATACGTTTTCTAAACTTTCAAATGCTGCTAAACATTTGCAGGAAAAGAGTAAAGCGCCATATCAGTGTTAACAGTGGTAAGATAACTAGTAACCATGGTAACGTTTATTTTACAAATGGCTCGTATTCTGTATATGTTATAAATGATCAAATCGTGAAGCCATTTTTGTACGCAGTTAGGCAGCCATTTTGTCTTCTGTCTCTGTGTCGTCGCAGTTTGCATGCCAAACGTAGGCGTCATGCTGCCGCCGATAGAGCTGCGCGCAGCACAGCTGGTCACGTGATTCATATCGTTTTCGCTAACTTCCGGGTTCTTTTTCGTTTCCGCTCGCTCGCTGGCGCCCACGGGGTCGACTCCTGGTGCGTGCTCCTCGCCGAATGATTTCGACGTCGCATTCGCCAGGGGGCGGCACAGCGCGGCGCCGTGCCTCTGTTCAGTTGTGTTCACGCGCCTATTATTGCCTGCCCGTGGCTTTTCATCCTCGTTCTTACCAATTCTTCCTGTCTCTCTACCTCTCCCTCCTCTGTTTCTTCTAACAATGATCATTCCCCCCCCACACCCTGTGTACAGTTGTGATATCCCACGGGTCTGGGGCTTGTTCTGCCTGCTTTCTTCACTCACTGACACGTACTCGTCCTCTGTCTCTCTCTCTATTTCATTCTCTCTGACTTTTCGCGTCCGTCACGGACAGAAAGCTAAAATTTAAAAAAAAACCGAAACCGAAACTAGCCGCCCCATCCGAAACCGCTGCTGCGAAACTTCCAATTTTATCGCTGAAAAAAACACACAGAAAACCAAAACAAACAACATAATGTTCACGCCAAACGGCAAGTACTTATCTGTCATTTGGTTGTGGTTATATGATGCGGCTCCTACTTACACCCCATTAGATTCTAACCTAAGAGTTAGTCAGGTGGTGAAGGGCGAGATGTCCGCCAAAACGACCTACCAGAGGAGTGCCAAGGGCCCAGTCAGTATCAGCGAGTGTACAGCAGACGGCAAAATAGTGGCCCTGGAGAATACCGGACGTCGGGTAAGTGGAAATCCCTTCCTCTCCAACTTTCTTTTTTTCCGTCACATTTCCGAAAGCACAGTCTCTTGCGTCACCTGCACTGATTCATCTCGCTTTCGTTTTCGTTTTTGGCGAACAGGAGGAGCTGCTTGGCGGCTGGAAGATCAAGAGAATCGTCGACGGCCAGGAAAAGCCCGAATACCAGCTGCCACGCGACTTCACGCTCGGCCCTGGCAAGAAGGTCAAGGTCAGTAGAACGGGTCGTCTCAGTCGTTCAGCATTGTGATTGGGCGACCGGGTTCGGCCAATCAGAATGCTTATTTTTTGGGCACCTCAGAAAATCGCCTGTAAACAGTATTTAAAACGTAGTTGATATAAATGTATTTGTTGGATTAGATTCTGCTAATTACTGTGTTGTTTATTTCACCTTAAAGTTGACACTAATCATGTGTATTTGTTTTTCTTTTGGCCATTTTGTGGTTTACAGATTTTCGCTGGACCAGGCGCTGGAATTAACGACTTGACGGCACCATTTAATTCTTGGGGAATCGGCGCCAACGTGACTACTAAGCTACTGAACACTGGGAACGAGGTACACCACCCCCCCAAACAAACCGACATCTCCGCCATTACGCTGACTCCGAATCGGAGGCGCGTCACCAAAACGGCGGCCTCGCCCCCCCTCCTCCACCCCCACCAGAACGGCTCGTCACGTGACGAACTACCCACCAATCCCGACCTTCTCTCGGCGTTGGCGGATATCCGGCTCTGCTCTTGCTGCATTATTCAATTGCCGGATCCGGTCCACTTTCGTTCGTAACATCGCTGGGTCGTAATCATCCACATCGGTCATTGTGTCTGTTCGTACCGCTGTTTTTCGTACACGTCGATGTTTGTGTGCTCACCTCTTTTGTTCATCCTTCCCTATTTCTTCGACTGTCAAGGTCGTTCGTTCGTGGTTCATTATGTCAGAGGTCGTGGGCTGTTGTTATTTTTCTTTTGTTGTTTTTTTTATTATTATTATTATTACTAATGTTTTCCAAAATAGGCGATTTATTTTATTTCATATAGGTTTTTGTTTATCTCATTACTGTTTTATTTATATACATATATATATTTTAATTAATAATCGGTTTGCGGGTACGTCGTAATATACATTACCTATCATAATCCATCATAACTAGTCACGTGATAATGCATGGTTACCGATCTGATATCCGGTTAGGTTAAGTGCTAATTCAGAGTTGATCTGACCAATCAGATGGCAGATAATGTAGTCACCATAGCACCATATATATATATATATATATATATATATAAGCTTTGTTGATTGGCCAACTATGGCTGAGATGGCATGTGTTAATGTTGTATCAGAAAATTGTATACATTTATTATATTTATCATGCATCTATATATATATATATATATATATATTATAATAGCATTGACAATGCGTAACCATGCATTGTCTATGATAATAGTATTTTTCAGTCTCTTGTCATTATCCGTGCTTGCTTTATTTTTCTGTGATATTTCTTTTACTCATTACACTGTCATATAGTAATTTCTACACATCATGCACACAATGCTGTGTTGTATGGTAATGTGTACACATCATCTGCACAATGTTGGCTGAAGTTCAACAGACATTGTCATATCGATGTTTTACTCGGGATATACATACAACTAATAGCAATCCATCACCCATAACCACATCAGCTCATCTGCATATAACCACACAGTCATTTGCATATAACCACACAGTCACCCGCATTTAACCGCACACTTCCATCCGTGTACAACAGGTGCGTGCGTGCGTGCGTGCGCGCGTGCGTGAGTGCGTGCGTGTATGACCACATATTTAGAAGACTGTCGGCGTTCAGTTATTGCATGACGTCGACCATCATTAAGCGAATAACCACCGAACCATTTACATATAACCGAACACGCACCAACACAGTAACTCATTTGCATATAACCACTGCCTCATTTGCATATTGCCGCAGTCTCATTTGGGCTCGTCATTGAATCACCGTGTCACGTGTTACGCTAACTCCAATGGGGGTGGGGGTGGTTGGATTACGGGGTACAAACACCCCACAGGGTGAGGGGTACTTCATCTTAAGTCAATCGTCTAGCCGCAATCATATAATTATGCCGACAGATGTCAAAATTGGAAGTTTTTGATCCCATCTCCACCCCTCCAACGAATCCCGCCCCCCTTCTCAGATTTTCTCTGAAGATCAGCGAACTTCATCATCCAGTGTGTGTGTCTTCCCAATGCCGATTGGAGCCGGACGCTGCAGCTGATCCTGCCGGCTCCCACCTCCTCGGCCCCGACCCTCTTCCCGGAACCGAATCCAGCTGTAAATATGCCAGAGGATGTACGGAGACGCATCTCTGTTATCTGTCTTATCTTATTATTATCATGCTCTATTATAGCCCAACCCCGCCCCCGCGTAACACCAGCACGCCATTAGAACTAAGCAAGCATGGCTAGCAACCATTATAGATGGAAATATATGTATATAACCACCAAGCTTTACCGTATATATTTTATCATCACGCTCTCTACCTATATGTATATATACATATATTCTTATGCCGCTCTGTACTCTGGGCTTGCCTTGCTAGTACCACCCTTAATGCATACGAGTAGAGATATAATTTCTGATATCCCCCCCCCCCCCCATGTGTATGTACTCCGCTTGGCGTGCACTCAGTGTATCAGCAATATATCAGTGGTACAGCCGGGACTGCATTCAACTTTCGAGTCCGCATTTAGAAAATATAAACCGAAAGCTTGCGCTTGTTTTTTTGTTGGTATTTTTTTAATTTTCGTCAGTTTCGGTTTCGTTTTTGCCATTACTCAATGAGCTCTTTTAGAAATCCTGTATAAGCACATGCATAATATATACCGGTAGATTTATTTATATATATATATGTGTGTGTGTCTGTGTGTGTGTGTAGGTGTTGCATTAACCGTTTGATTCAGGCAGCTGTGGTGGCGTCTTGTACGCTGCTGGTACGCGGTGGGTATTCTAGTCTGGGACGCACGTGCTCTCGATCTTGTCTCAAGATGGCGGCTTTTGGACGCAGCTGACGCCATCTGGTGGCTTCCATTGAGAACACCGTCTGTCTGTCTGTCTGTGTGTCTGTCTGTCTATATGTCTGGCTGTCTGTCTGTCTATCTATCTATCTAATTTGTCGGCGACACTGGCCTCACTCTATGACGATTTGGCTCGTAAATGCACGCACGCACATATTAATGATATATTATTGTTGTTGTGAATAGCGTGAAATAAATTGTGATAAAGTAGGAAATAAAACAACAGTACACGTGTCTATAAAACGGTACACACATCTTCGTACAGTGAGGCTGATATGAACAATTGGTTAATTAATAATAGTTAATTAGTTCGGTGTAATACAGTCTAGTCTGTCTGTGAGTCTACATTAATGTTTATATGTAAAATTTATTTCTACAACAGAAATAGTTTGGCTTTTTAGATCTAGCTTAAAATGCTGTAACTAATTGTCAAATGGCTATATATATATATATATATTTATATTTATATAGATATATATATAATGTATAATATATTATCATTACTTTGCAGTGAATTCGTGGTACCTACGTTTGGGATTTTCATAATTCTGCATTTTATATTAGTTATAAATGAAAATTAAAAAAAAAAAATGGGTCTTCCTGTTTATATCGACCCCCCCTGGGAGCAAGTTGCTCTGTCTATTAAAGAAATATTCAGGAGGATATTGACTGATACACGAAATTTATTCCAACAGTCGAAGAGAAACGCATAATAGTTTTAATTTAGAAACGGAAACGGTTCTCTGTCGGGGGGGGGGGTTCTACCCTACATATCTAGTATCTGGGAGTGGGGTGGGCCCAGGTGGAAGAGACTTCGTTTCAATCCCCGGGGTGTAGGACTCGTGCTCGTACGGACACCGGCGTAGGTACGACGAGTTCGCGCCACGATGACATCTGGTAACCAGCTCCGGGGTTTTCCCGGTTTCTGTTTCAGGAGCGAGCTACGCACGTGCAGAGAACAATTTACAGTTCGTAGGCGGTGACATGAGCAGTGGATCAGTCTACGAGACCACGACGGAAACTGTGACGTTAGACGCTCCCGTTACTACAAGAGATAGCTACTACCACCTGCAAGAACAACAACAACAACAACAACAACAACAACAACAACATTATCAGTATACGCAGAATTACTGATTCTCACGGGGACGTTTCTATCCGCATTTTGTAATCCTTGCTTCGTATTTTTAAAGACTGATCCGTGTGTGTCCGGAAACGCTGTTACTCGTGTTGATATCACTTCCTCACACCCCCACACCCCGTGCTACCTTCTTTCACTATTACTCCTTCAATGTGTACAGACGTGTTGCCAATTTTTCGTGGCTGCTCGTGTATCGTCGGTGTGGGAATATATGCGTGTGCATGTGCGTGCATGTGCGTATGCGTGGCGAGTTGGCAGGCGTATCCTATCGGCCACGTGGGGACGCGTTGACTAATATTCAGATGATGTAGTTGTCCCGGCCCAGCCTCGACAAGACTTCTGAATATTAATTGACGTTCGGTGTGGCTCGGAGGCCGGCCTGCCCCTCGGCCGCTTATAACGACAACAACAACAACAATAACAACGTTGTCGTTGTTCTTATTGCTGTTGTTGTTGCAGCTGTTGTTCGTCTACGTGCAGCTTCGTCGTTATCGCTGTTTAATCGTTGTGGAACTCCCCGGATGTTGTTGCTGTGGTCTTCTTTAGTCGGTTATTATAACGTTCTTGTTTCTATTCCATGTGCATTGTTGTGGTACGAATCTATGTCACGTGATCGCTTCCTCATTAACATAACGGTGTATCGTGAAATGTTGGCCAGTTATTAGACCACCATTAACTGTTAACAGTTATAATTATTACTATTATTATTACCATCACCAGCACCACAATCGTCGCCATAATTATTAACTTGTATTCGTGTTCGCAGCCATAGTTAGGCCGCCGTGTTTTAAACGTTCGTTTCACGTCGGGGGTTATCGTTCCGCCATCTGCACTGGCCTTAGCCGCCATATTTGCTGTTAACGCAGTGGACTGATACTATTTTGTTGTCTATATTTGCAGCCTGTTGTCTGTTTTGTATAGAAAAGTGTTTTTGTTTTGTTAAATCTTTCCGCCTTTTTTCTTCTTTTACAAGAGAGAGAGGAAATAATTTTTTGTTCGTTCGTTCGTTTTTTTTTTAATCAACGTGTGTGTATAGTTTCGATATATGAACGAGCCAGTTCTCTAGAAACATACCTTGGATAATCGATTTGCTTCAAATATATATATATATATATAATGCTGCCTCAATTTTATGTTAACTGTATACAAACACACACACACACACACGCCCATATATATATATATATATATGCCTGTGTGTGTGTGTGTTGTCTGTTTTATGGTATGTATCGTAGAAATGTGTACATGGTTATAATGATGACGTAATGAGTTCTTTAGGTCGTTATTCGCTAATAGTACACCACCTGGTGGCGGGTCTTCTACTAGCCTGGCGGCGGACAGCAGCACCCTCTTCCGTCGAATGCCTCCAACGTTTAGCCAAGTGTAGTGAGCCAGAAAGCGAGCAGCCCCACCTATTATCGCCCATCAGAGCTCCACACACCAGTCAGCGCCAACTTCCGGGTATCCGTAAACGGGTTCAACTCGGTTCCTCAGTCTAGAACTGCCACTCGCCGTGTCCTTATTCCACGAGGAAGCGCTTAGATCTAGCAGCTAGACAACCTAGAGGTAGAGATAGATAGAGAGATGTAGAGAGAGAGAACAAATGGTCTTCTTTCGTCTTCCCTTTGTGTTTTTTTTTTTTTTTTTTGGTTCGTTCCTTTTATTTTCCTTTTCTTCTGTAAAGAGAATTGCAGACAACATCGTTTCCTTTTCCTGTGTATTTCTTCTACGATGTCTTTCGGGAACAGATAAAAAGATAACCTTATTTGGAGCGTTACGTTTCCTATTTTTATGCACTGTTTGTGTGATATTTTGGTGAAACTGCTAATATATATGTATATATATATATATATATATATATATACATATATATTGTGTAATTCGGCCGGGGGGAGGGTTCAGATTGAATGCTTGTGTCCCATTTCCTTATCTCGTATTGCATTTGATTGCTGTTGCCTTACTACCATCCCCCCCCCCCGAGCTTGCCACAACAAGGCCATCTGTTGGGTGAGGCCTGTTTAGAACACTTCGTTTTCGTCATATTTATTAAATATGTTCGTCTTCAACATACACGATGTTCTTCCTCTTTAGTGGCCATGTCTCTCTTGAAACTTCTATTTTCAGTGAGATATAAACATTTTCGGTATTATGTACTGTAATGGTAACCGAGTCTTGTTACTATCAACTATTTACCTTTCGGTGCACATGACAGGTGACAATAGGTCCTTCTATATATTACACACATATATAAAAAAAGGTATAATCGTGCAGGAAGAATGTGACAAATTCTCACTACTATTGCATTCGGCCGTTGACATAATACATGCATTGTAGCTCGTTCGTCGATCAAAGTTCCAGGTGCGTAGATGACCAGTTGTCCTGGTTGTACGCCCTGTCTTGTCTTGTCTGTCTGTCTGTCTGTCTGTCTGTGTTGATTAATAATTAATCGACTAATGTCTTCGCTAAGGTAATTAATTAATTAATTATATTCCTACATTTCGCCATTCATTATAATGCGTATTTCGAGCCCCCCCCCCTCGTACGATCACACTGCTATGCAGCAATGGTGACTCTTATTGTGAAATGTCTGATTTGTAACTTGGGCGAGTAGAATACAATAAAATACGCTTCCGTTGGATAACAGAGTTGTGGGATTATTTGTGTGTGTGTGCGTGCGCGCGCATGTTTGTTTGTTTGTGTGTATATATATATATATATGTGTGCGATATTCTGAATGTTCCCCCTTTCCGTGTGTGTGTGTGAGACTGTGCCTCGTGTGGGTGTGTGTGTGATTGCCTTTCTCTGTCCCTGTGTGTGTGTGTGTGTGTGTGAAGTTGAACATTTTCAGACGAAGCGGTTAGTGTACAAACGAATTAATCACAGATACGTTAGTGAGAAAGGTTGCTTTCTGTATAATTCCCAAGTGAAAATATTCGCCACAAACAAATATAAAACCGACTAAATATAACTCTAATATAACTTTTAATATCCGCGCCGAAGACGGGAGAAATAAAATACGTTTAAAACTTGGAAGGATCTGATACGCGATGTGTTAAAATAAAAAAAATGAGTTCGCAAAGTTGAGAAGGTATTAAATCCGTAAGAAAATAGCAAAAACAACAAAACATCAACCAATAATACATGCAAGAAGAAAACAATGACGAAAGGACTGCTTCCAAGAAAATACAATAAATGTGTAAACGAAACTGTCTGAAATGTGTAAACATCGTCGAATCGAAATATCTAGCATTTATTTATGTTCATAGAACGAAGTGCCTCCTGATGTAAGGTAAATAACGAGTAAACGTGTTGGTGTTTACATGAAAAACGTGTTGGTGTTTACATGAAATATTAATATTGGGGATTTTCGAAGGTGACCGTGGTCATTGGAAAACCGTGCAACAAACAATCTGTTATAGAAGTTGCCATCGATAACGTAAGCCAGCTCAAAAATATACAAACCATATTCATTAGATCCCCAATCGTGTAGAGGTATATATATATTGGATAAAATATAATAATAGTCGCCAGTCTCGGGAACCATCACGAGGAAAACATGGTATTACTACGTTTACGGTGTAGTGGATGAGTGGGTTAAAAACAAAACATCACCTGGATGAGTGGGTTAAAAACAAAACATCATCTGGATAAATGGGTTAAAAAAACATCATCTGGATGAGTGGGTTAAAAACAAAACATCACCTGGATGAGTGGGTTAAAAACAAAACATCATCTGGATAAATGGGTTAAAAAAACATCATCTGGATGAGTGGGTTAAAAACAAAACATCATCTGGATGAGTGGGTTAAAAAAACATCATCTGGATGAGTGGGTTAAAAACAAAACATCATCTGGATAAATGGGTTAAAAAAACATCGTCTGGATAAGTGGGTTAAAAACGAAACATCATGTGGATGAGTGGGTTAAAAACACAACATCGTGTCGATGAGTTGGTTAAAAACAAAACATCATCTGGATAAATGGGTTAAAAAAACATCATCTGCATAAGTGGGTTAAAACAAACCATCATGTGGATGAGTGGGTTAAAAACACAACATCGTGTCGATGAGTGGGTTAAAAACATAACATCATGTCGATGGGTTGGTTAAAAACAAAACATCATCTGGATAAATGGGTTAAAAACAAAACATCATGTGGATGAGTGGGTAAAAAACATAGCATACACAGATTTACAAACAAAATAATAAGGGTTGGGCTATCAAACAAATTAAAAACGTTCCGGATCATACATTTACTGGTGGATCGGGCTAAACTGGATTTCGTTTGCAGCTTTTGAGGGAGACCAGTTTCTGGGGGAGACGAGCTTCCGAGGGGACCAGCTTCTGGGGGGACAGACCAGCTTCTAAGGGAAACCAGCTTCTGAGGGTTTGACCAGCTTCTGAGAAAGAGACCAGCTTCCGAGGGAGACGAGTGGATTAGTCGTGTGCATTAGAACAAACAACGGAATGAAGTACTTTGACTTGTGTGTCATGTAATACACGACCACAACAACAATACGAACAACAACAAAATGCAATAGATAAAAGTTGAATAAACAACAAATAAAACTGATATTTATAAAGCGTAATTTACATCACTAATGTTCAAAATTGTTTAACAATATTGTTGGATTGACACAAACCTGACACATATAGGAATAACAACACTAAAATGAATACCATAGATTAATTGTATACACATTTTAAAAAGATTAATTTTGATCCTTGATTTAAAACCTTTAAAATAAATTTGTGATTCTCTAATTGACGATGGCAAAGCGTTCCAGATTCTAGTGACACGTGACACGATTAACAGATGAACGCGTATTCGTTCGTGGGACAACCAGTAAGCGTTGATCAGCAGACGACAATGAGCGCTCAGACGTATACTCTACTAGGGGGTTACGAATATACCGTGGTGCCTCATCGTACAGAGCTTTGACCATGATTAGAGGTGTCTTAAAGATGATCCGTGACTCAATCGAGAGCCAATGAAGGTTAGCACGTGACACGTGTAGTACGTTCCCATCACCTTGTTCGTGTAAACAGACGAGTAGCGTTATTTTTGGGGCGAACTGAAGCCTCTACAATAAATCTGATGGTAGACCACTTATCAACTTTTTGCTGTAGTCTAGACGTGATATTACCATCGACCGTACAAGTTGTTTTGTAATACTTTCAGTTAGTCGTTGGGGAGGTAATTAAGACAAAACTTTCACAAATTGAAACCCGAAGTTTTGACCATTTCATTAATTTGGGTTTGTCATTAAAAATGATGAGTCAGATGATGAGTCAAACATGACATCAAGGTTAGCGATACGATCATCTGTTATATGTGTTTATCTATCAGTCACAGATGCCAAAAAAACAACAACAACATGGTCTGTTTTGTTGAAGAGGACATCCAGGTATGTTTATATCATAGATGACATTCAGGTGTGTGTATATCAGAGATGACATTCAGGTGTGTATATATCATAGATGACATTCAGGTGTGTGTATATCATAGATGACATTCAGGTGTGTGTATATCAGAGATGATATCCAGGTGTGTGTAGTAGAGATGACATCCAGGTGTGTATATCAGAGATGACATCCAGGTGTGTGTATATCGGAAATGACATCCAGGTGTGTATATCAGAGATGACATCCAGGTGTGTGTATATCAAAGAGAACATCCAGGTGTGTGTATATCAAAGATGTAGTTATCGAATCAAAGGCATTGTTCGTGTACAAACACACAGTTCTTTGGTCTAGTAAATGATAGATACAGCTGAGTATCATCACCTTATCCACGCATCTCGACATCGTGAGTGGTGATGAGATGATCAAGCGGAAGGATGTTGAAAAATAAACCACAAGCGAGAACCACCTGAACAACAAGAACCACCTGAATTAGGTCATATACCCGTTACAGAATGAATGATGCTATTTTCAATATCTTGACGTATTGGGTGGGTCCAGTAATAAGATCTGAACCAACTCGATACGACATCATACATCTCCAGCTGTCACTTCATTCTGGCTTATAACACTTCCTGGTCAATCGTGTCGAAGGCGCCATTTAGATCCAGAAAAAATGAGTTTAGCTACATATTAAATATTTAGGAAATGAGTCAGTGAAACATTTGAAATTGATATTTGTATGATTAATAAATTATGAAGAATACTGAGTTATTGTTGTCAGTGTAGCAGTATGTCAAGACAGAGTATAAGCAATCAGAACAAAGTAAACACGAGATAAGATAATATTGTGATCAAAAAGTAATAAATTAACTCACATTTAATATATAGAAAGGGTAAATATTAGAAAAGAAGCGCATACACTAGCTCACTATCAATACATAATTATGAGCATAAATACGTGCATTCATTCATACATACATATATAAATGTGATTTGATATAAGTTTTTTAACCTCTTGTCACTTCGGAAACACATGACAGAAATTTGACTATCTAGAGAAACGCATCCCACAAACACAGGTATAAGGGGGATTTTAACTCACAACGTGGAAACTTGCAGTCCGGTGCTCTAAACAAATTGTGCTATCGAAATGCCCTTAATACATAAATACATGCATACATACATATTTACATACATAAAACCATACATAAATATATATATACTTGCATACACAAATACATACATACATACATACATACATACAAACTGAAACGAACAAAACAGAAATCATTAAACTAAGCTAGACAGAAGTGTTACACCTACAAGACATTTTATGTTAATTAATGTTTAGTTAACTACGCGTTAAGATCTTATCTAATCTGATCAGTTTTAATGTTATATTTAAAATACAATGTCAACAATCTTATCTAAAAACAAAGGATCATAAAATCAAGAACAATAAAATATTACTTTTTTGTGATATGATGTAGCTCCATCAATCAAAGTGATAATCCTTTTTACTACTACTACTATTACTACTTCTACTACTACTACTTCTACTACTACTACTACTTCTACTACTACTACTAATACTAATACTACTGCTACTACTTCTATTACTACTACTACTTCTACTACTACTACTACTTCTACTACTACTACTACTTCTACTACTACTACTACTTCTACTACTACTACTAATACTACTGCTACTACTTCTATTACTACTACTACTAATGTATATTTAATAAAGTGCCCTTACTAGCAGGAGACATTCAAAGGCGCTGTACAAATAATATGTAATATAATAATACCCCAAATAATATATCTGCTAAATTTCTATAAGAGATTTAAAAGCTAATTTTTATTTATCTGTGAAAGCGACCTTGTTTAAAATATTCCACAAAGTGTGGGCTGTAACACTAAACGCATAATCACCATAAGAGTTGAGCCGAGACACTGGCACCTGCAATAATATCTGACTGGATGACCTGATTGTTGAAAGCGGATATTTAATTCTGGATGTAAAAACTGATAGGAAAGAGAGAGAGAAACAAAACCACCCACAAACAAACACACAGACACACACACACAGAGAGAGAGGGGGGGGGGAGACAGACAGACAGACAGACACACACACAGAGAGAGAGAGACACACACACACAGAGAGAGAGAGAGAGAGAGAGAGAGAGAGCAGACAGACACACAGACAGACATAAACAGACAGACACACACACACACTCAGAGAGAAGGGGAGAGAGAGAGAGACAGACAGACAGACAGACATAGACAGACAGACATAGACACACACACACACACACACACACAGAGAGAGAGAGAGAGAGAGAGAGAGAGAGAGACAAGAGAGAGAGAGAGAGAGAGAGAGAGAGACGGATGGACGGAAAAGCAGACAGACAGAGATAGAGTGAGTGAGAGAGATTAGTGAATCTGTTTTTATCATAAGTGGGCTAATAAATATTAATTATTGTTTCACGTTGATGTTTAAGTTGTTACTGTGATTTTTGTTAGTGATTGATCTGGCATAATCTATAATAATTGATCATTATACGATATATCTGATTATAACATCAATCGTATAAACAAAAATCAGGATTATGAAGTTCGTGTGGTCACAAATGTTCGAAAATATGTCAAATCATTCTAATTCTTCAAGAACTTCACTATCTAGCTGTTAGACGTCGTATCTATTTCAAGGTGTTACCAGCAACAACTTATACATCCCTGAATGACCTGTAACCCGAATACCTGGATGAACCGGTGTCCAGTAGAAAGTTATCCCGACAATTCAGGTGGTCCAGTCAGATTTTAATACAGGTAAATGTATCTTTTGTATCGATCGTTGCGTTTTTATTTTAAGACAGCACCCCCCCCTCCACTTTGTAGAATAACGTTCAGGGCTGAGATTATAAATGTCCATCTCATAAAATATTTAAGTTTATCATAAAACTCTCTTGTTCGTGTTTACTTTCACCTGTAAATAATATTGATCGTTAATATGTCTTATTAGATTTGGTATATTAAATACATTATTATTATTATTATTATTATTATTATCATTATCATCTTCTTCTTCCTCCTCCTCACCCTCATCATCATCATAAATCAACATATTTCGTCTACCTGGTATGTACCTGTTTTAGTTCAGCAAATGGCCGCTTCAGTTTACTCCCCAACATCAGCTATAAATAGCCAACCTGTATATATAGCTCATCATTCCCTCAGCATCAGTATCATCTAGTACCTGTAAGGTACCTGCTAATTGAGAGCTTCGTCTTTAAATACTCCGAGTTACGTGTTTCATATTATATCTACCGTCTGTTATCTCATTAAAACACAATATTATGACGAGTGTGAGTTACTTGAACTAATGGACGAGAGGCGTCCATCTGCTGGATAGGTAAATAATATGGATCTGTATAAAACAGTATAAACAGTTGTATGTGTGTGTGTGTGTGTGTATGTGTGTGTGCGCGCGTGTGTGCATGTGCGTGTGTGTGTGTGCGCGCGCGCGTGTGTGTATAGGATTATTGTGTGTTTTTAGGTTTAGATCCGCTATAATAAGTGGAAACAATGTAATATTGATTTCTCATTTATCCCAGGGTATATATATATATATATATATATATATATATATATATATATATATATATTCACTTTGATAACACGTTGGTGATACATTATATCTATCTATATAATTAATTCCATTTGTTGAACCGTGTCTGGATACTTCTGACCCTGGAGCGACGGACTTTGATGAGAGTTTTGTTTGAGCTGTCAAATTCTCACCAATCTCACATCCAGATTGAGATCTTCTCATGTTTCTCATATAGAACATGTCTAATATGTTTCTATACATTAGTGTCAAATACAATTTTTTAATTCTTATTGCCGGAGCACCTAATTAACATCAAAACAAGCTTATATCAGGGCTTAAAGTCTACACCAGGGGGAGGGGGGGGGGTGCTCAAAGCTTATAATGCTTTATATTTGGTCGCTTAAGGTGTATATCAGGGCTTAAAGCTAATATCAGCGCTTAAAGCTTATATCAGGGCGTTTAATGTTTTTATCAGGGCTTCGTATTTATAGAGCTGAGGACTGATCCAGGATCTCAGAAATTTTGTAAAATATCCTCATGATATCAACATGTCCATGGTTAGACAGCGTCCAATGTAAACAGACCGGGATATTGAGCAGATATCTGACTTGTTATCCGTTCCACAGTCGGACATCTATCTTGTTACCAGTTACGCAGTCAGACATCTGTCTTATTATTCGTTCCACAATCAGTCATCTGTCTTATTATCCGTTCCACAGTCAGAAATCTGTCTTATTATCCGTTCCCCATTCAGACATCTGTCTTATTATCCGTTCCCCATTCAGACATCTGTCTTATTATCCGTTCCACAGTCAGACATCTGTCTTATTATCCGTTCCACAGTCAGACGTCTTGTTATCCGTTCTACAGTCAGACATCTGTCTTGTTATCTGTTCTACAGTCAGACATCTGTCTTATTATCCGTTCTACAGTCAGACATCTGTATGGCATCATTCCGTATGTATCTGGCGTCTAAATAACAAATATTTCAGTTTCAGATGACGCATCTGTCTCCCGATCTTATCTGGATACAGATGTGAGATTCTAATTAACTCAAGTCAGTCAAAGTATTTTCTGCATATGATGATTTTTGTGATGCTTTATCTTATCTCAGGGATGATTACCTGTCTGATCGGCGTCTAATCGAAACGAAGCACCCCTCACTCATTCAGTAACTCACTCACTCACTCACTCACTAATTCAGTAACTCATTAACTCAGCCACTCACTCACTCACTCACTCACTCAGCCACTCACTCACTCATTCAGTAACTCACGCACTCACTCATTCAGTAACTCACGCACTCACTCATTCAGTAACTCACTAACTCACTCATTCAGTAACTCACTCACTCATTCAGTAACTCACTCACTCATTCAGTAACTCATTCACTCAGCCACTCTGACAAAATATGACAGTCATATGACCTGTCATCAAAGTAGTCATCCTATCAGCGAGTAAGTAAGCGAGTGAGTGTATGTTTCATCCCGGAATGTGTGTGGCCGCGAAGCAATGATTTGGCGAATGAAATGATGGAATGGGACATCCAATAGGTACAGGTAGTCCAGGTGTTATAACCCGCAGCTTAAGGTTATTAACTACCGCGTTATGGTGACCTTCTGTCGGAAGGTCATTGAAAATGTCACCGTTAACAATCTAATAATTGACAGTTAGAACATCAATCATTAATATAAACTTATCTTTTCCATCACTATACACACACACACACACACACACATATATATATATATATATATATATGTGTGTGTGTGTGTGTGTGTGTGTGTGTGTGCATTATTTTTACTTTTACAGTCGGCTCTGAACATGTTATATGATGAGGAAGTTTTAGATATAAATTTGGCATATGATAAGTAGATGAGTATGATGAAGATGATGATGATGATGATGATGATGATGATGATAATGTAGCCGGAGATATATGTAGTTCGACCATGACAGATCCCTGGTGTCATTAATTAACGTGTGTCATGTTTACTGATCAATAGAGAAAGACACGCTATCCTGAAGACGGATGAAGATTGAGCGGAGTATCGTAATCCGTCGACTTCCCGAGATAACAGCAGCCGCTGGATCTACAGATGGGAGAATTAGATAAGCGGACGATAACCAAAAGATTATGACGAGATAAGAGAACATTTTATTAGATCACTAATTATAATACTAAACATGCCCTGTCACCCCCCCCCCCCGCCATCCTTCCCGTCTCTCGGTAAGTCTGCATTCCACTGACGTGTTTAAATCCCGTTGACAGACGCACTCGATCCGGAATTCTTCATTTTTCTGCCGCTCCACGGATCTGACGTTTACAGAAATTCTAGATAACGACATTATGACTGTAACTGTAACAGAAACATTTCGTATACAGCTCAACGCTGAAGGGTGTTTCATCTTTGACTTCGCCTCATTACCTTTGGAGGTCGCTCGGCCCATTTAACTTACCTTGTGCACAAAAGTGGCCTTAAAACATCAATCATCATCATCAACTTTATAACTTACATACTAATAATAATCATAATGCATCCGTATAGTGTCTCTGATTAAGTTATTGTTTTTTTTTTAGTATCAGAGTCAATATTAACCGGATAGAAAAACGGATAGAGTTAGATTTTTTCGATGGATGAAACATTCCACAAACCCGAAACAACACTAAGATTCGACCTCGCGGCCGATCTGGAAGCTTGCTATATGGCACCCCATCAATTGCACTACTGTTGTGTCCCTTGAATCGTGTTTAAGGTCGTGGGAAAAGAAATTTCACATTTCGAAGAACATCTTCCCTAAACCCTTAATTTCCTCAACTTTCACGAGCCATTGCTAGTGTGTACTACACTCGCTAGGGGTTATTGCGTGACGTCATCTTTGCCAAACGTTCTGACTAGTTGACAGACAAAATGTCAGATTCCGACGAATGTTTTGACATTTTCAGGAATATCAAGAAGAAGGTCGCATAGAGTATCAACTGTGAAGGATTAGCAGCTGGAAGTACAGACGTGGACCCAGAGCAGCCACCTGTACCGTCGACACCCGGTCCCGGTCTACAACAAGAGTTAGATTGATGTGCACCCGTTGAACCCTAATTTCGACCTATTAAGGTCGTGTCAATGTAATGTTCAGTTATTATCTTATTTTGTGGAATTATTTTGTGGTGTTATATCCGTTGAAAACGAATATAAAGGAATAGATAAAACACATCTATCGATCATTGAAAACCGACAACACAACAAGATCACGTGACATAACAGGTAAAGCCTCATCTCTATTTTCGGCCATCGCAATAAAACATAGTTCCTACTTCGGTATCACGGGCCTCTTGATTCAATTTAATAATAATAATAATAATAATAAATACAAACTTCTATAGCGCTAATATGCCAGAAAAAAATCGAGCTCAGTAGTGCACCTAGTCCAGGGTTTGGGCAATCTCACAGTCAAGGTACAATACAAAATTGATCAACAGATTTTAGTAAAGTTTGCTTTGGCGTGAACATGATCAAGAAGACATTGGAACTGGGTTACAATTTTGTTTTTTACTGATTAATTTATATCGCATCTATTGATCCCGACACGTGTCTGTGTGTTTACAAACAATCTGAAATCGCGCGAGACTTGCCCCAAATACACATAGGCCGATTATCGGGATGGGCCGAAAACAGGGAATTAGCAGATATTTGTTCTTATTGGCGTTAGCTTAATTGATGAGACTTAAAACCAGACAACGTTTAATCACAAGAGGACAAAAGGACAAAATATCGAGATTAATAAGGACTCCAAATGAATTATTTTGTCTACTATTTAGACCATTATTGTAATGTATTTTTAAACTCGGAGGGGGGGGGTGCCATTCCAGGATCGAGTCAGAAATATGGATATCATATACTAACACAATATTAATAATCGCTATCTAGCTTCGTATGAAGATAGAAACTTTTACCAAAACCTTCTCTTTCGTCTTGTTTATGTAAACAAAAGCTAAATAAAGATGAGTAACTACAGAGAGATAGTTACAAGGTTCAACATGTGGTAGTCATATTTCTTTCTAGCAGTAAGTGTGTGCGTGCGTGCGTGCGTACGTGCGTGCGTGTATGCATGCGTACGTACATGCGTTTGCATACGTGTGTGTTATAGAGGAATAATTGTGAGCAACAATATATGTATGTTATTCCTACCTTCTGTTTTGCATGTATTTAGAAGAAAACAAATCCCTCACACACACACACACACACACACACACACCTCTAGTAATTGTGTGAGTGAGGATTTGGAACAGCAGGCGATGGAAATTTTGTTCTGAACGATGACGTACCTGTTCATATTGTTATAGAACTGTTGATAATTATGTGAGCCGTATTACAGATGTAGGAAGGCTAGACTTGAATTATTTTTTGTGTAACATGTCTGTGTCTATTTGCGGCCTGATGGGTGTAATAATTGTCGCTGAGAAACAAATATCACCAAGGCCAACCCAAACACCGCCCAATCATCACCAAACTTCAAATAATGAAGCAGATGTATTAATATTATTTTAACATTAAGCTGGTACGAGTACTTAGTGACTTACCGGAAGTGAAACCCACAAGGAAACAATATCCAGAATCGAAAAAAAACATACATTTTGATTGTCGTCTATAGACGACTTGCCATCAAACAGTTACTGATCGATGTCGGGTTCTTTAACCATAACGACATATTGAGGTTTTATTTGTATGTTACATGCTCCAAAATTAGCCCTTTGTTAACCAATAAAGAGATACACTCTAAAAAATGATGTCAAACTGAGAGACTAGATGTTTTTCTGATGACATCCTTCGATTGACAAATGGGGAGGAGGGCGCCTCCATGATCTAGCGGTAGCGTATTGGACCACAGATCACTGCCAACCGTGTTCGAATCTCAGCAAGGGCATATCTGAAGGTTGTTTCATCTTTGACTTTGCTTCATACCTTTAGAGGTCGCTCGCCCCATTTAGCCTACCATGTCCACAAAAGTGGCAGTAAAACATCAATCATCATCATCATCATCATCGATTGACAATGGATATGGGTAAAGATATTCTCTTAATTGTGTTGAAAGTGTAATCTGCTAAAGTATTACTACAAAGGGTTTTTAACAGCCGAAAATCAGAAAAAAACGGAGTATACACGGAGGGACGCCGTTTAGGTGTTTGGTCTGGTTATCTAGCATTTAAATGACTGTATCAGACACAGTACGCTCTTAAAGCATTATAAGTACTCCTGACTCAGGAATAGAAATACTGCATCGTATCTCGAGCGGTGGCATTGGATACCGCTCGCGCGGTTGGTGTGTTTTATATAACAACTTTAGTTCCATATAAAATTCACCTTGGTTGTATGTGGGAATAGAATTATCTTTCCTAGGTCCAGTTATGTCCAGTTTGTACTATTATATTCAAGATTAGCTCTAACCTGCTTGTCATAAATAACATTTAAGAACTTTATTACTACAACAGTTAGAATAGCAGACATTAGGTCAGGTTTGAAAATGATAACATAGTTCAAACAGTACCGAAGCTATGACGCGCTATTACGGTCTGCTTCAGTGCAGATGTCAGTCTTTTAATAGCAATTAAGCTAAACAATTTTTCATAGTAGTCGCTTCGTGATGCCTGCCCGTTCTAAAAACTGACCTTTCAAGACAGTGACAATTGGGTTATATAGCTTATATAGTATTCCTTTGAAGAAAGATACAGCAATTGAAAAATATCTATAAATAGAGCTGCTTAGATAATTAATCTAACATGAGCTCCGGTGGCCTAGCGGTTAAGCACTCGACACTTGGTGCCAACGGTCGCAGGTTCGAACCCCGTAAGAGGTCGAAACTTTTCCAGGGATTAATTTCTCGGCTCACTACATCGTGGGTGGCTGGCCACGTTAAATGGCGCTGCCGTCTCCACTGAATTATTTAAAATAAAGGGGTATTTCGGCTCCATCTTTCCGTACTGCTCCCCTATGAGTGGTGGGGGAGGATGGTTTCTCAACCACTCCAACATAGAGGCTGTGCTGATTAAGCGACAGCCTGGGGATTCTCCCCGAACAACAAAACCATTAATCTAAACATTCGCACTACTGCCGTGATCTGACTTGGGTGTTCTACTCCCAAACTCCACGGCTGTAGGTGATTCGCTTTTTGTTTTTGCTTGGCGGCTTAGGGACTGGTGAGACATTACACATGTCTCAGCAAGAAATGTCGCCCACTCTGGATTCAGTCCCCTGAAGAAACGTCAGAGTTTGAATTCATGGTTCGAGATTCTCTGTGCCTGTGCCTTATTATACACAGCTAAAACACATACACTTAACACAGACACACACACACATACATACACACGCAATGTGCCGAATTATACAATTATAATTGTTGCCAGTATAGTGCGCCTTTAATTTAATAAATATGGTTCTGTGTCATCAAATTTGCCATGGTGGAGTTATAGATTTTTATTGTCAAATTATCAACCTTGATAACCTCACCGAAACTAGGTCAAATTACCTTATAATGTCAGTTCTATTGACCTATTTACCACATACCCTCATCACCATTATTTACTCTCAGCCTCAATGTTTACACTTTTACGTATTTACTTTATACCCTCAAAGTTTACACTTATGTATTTACTTTATTCCCTCAATGTTTACACTTTTACGTATTTACTTTATACGCTCAATGTTTACACTTTACGTATTTACTTTATACGCTCAATGTTTACACTTTTACGTATTTACTTTATACCCGCAATGTTTAAATTTTTACGTGTTTGCTTGATACTCTCACTGTCTACACCTTTATGTATTGACTTTTTACCCTCGATGTTTACACTTTTACACATTTACTATTTACTTCCCCCACCCCTCAATGTCGGCGCGTTTACGTATTTTGTACTCATTGCACTGAGTTGTCCAATCATTGTATTTATATCTACGCGTGTCCTGATCCAATTTAGGAATTCCAATTGAAATAAATTCAAAATCAACAACATAACAATAGACAAAGCTCTGACTGTTGGTTGTTAATGTTGTTTGTTTAATTGTCTGACAATGTGTTAATGAGAAGGTGACAGACTACACCTGTCTCAATTTAGTTACCACCCAAATCAGTAGATTGATAAACAACGAGTATCTATTGGTAGATAAAGTTTTTACTTTATTTGTTTCATTTCATACCGACCAATTAATGCCTTAATGCATCAACTATGATTGATTAACTCAATACAATACAGCTTAATTAGCAGCAGCGTTTGTTCAGAATTAATTAATTAATTAATTGAATCAAAACAACCCACGGCTTCTTGTCGTTGTGAATTAAGTTGTTACCTAGGCGCGTCGGATTTGGGGATATAACTGAAATGTTTTTGAAATAATACGGGCCAGGTATGAAATAAGGGCCGGTGTGTGTATGTGTGGTTAACTGGTGTGAAATAAGGGCCGGGGTATGTGTGGTTAACTGGTGTGAAATAAGGGCCGGGGTATGTGTGTTTGGTTTATCGTATGTGGTGTACTGGAGGCTCAGGGAGGGGAAACCTTTGCTTACCACCGTTTGCAACACTGTAGGCACAATATACAGAACTATCCAATAACCCTATAAATATATGCAAAAATGTACATGTAAATGTAGCTGTTTTACGGATACTTTTCCAAATTCGAAGCTGCTGACTCCAGCAAACAAATGAATGGTTTAGACAAAGAGAGAATATGGTAAGTAAATAATTGTTTGCCATTTCGTCAGCAGAGTTTCTACTTCAACAAAACAATCCAGTGTAATTTAACAGATAAATATAATATTTTCAACGGCGTCTAAATTATCGAAGAATAAACTTACTCCAGAATACGATCAAATATTTTACCCGAAAACTGCACCAGAAAACCGATACAACGCTCTGCCATTTTGAACTCCGTTTGAGGCACAGATAGTAAGTTTCTGAGCTATTTTAATCATTCAGCTATTAGAATATCACGATTTGATGCTTCATCAGGAACACGATGTAGAATTGTCTGTAAAATTATAGATTGTAATATACGAATGTTTACTAATAGTGAGACATCTAGAAATCAGATCCCGATATTTGTCTTAATAATACCTCCAAATGTCATCAAAAGTGACACCTGTCTTAGCTTACGTTTTAATATATTGACTTGTATAATATCGAAGTGAATAAGAAATGGTTTTTTTTTTAATATCATCTGACTTTCTACTTTTTATATGTTGAGCCGTGGTGGAGCTGTTAGTTAGAGCGTATGACTCGCAACGGAAGGATCGCGGGTTCGAGGCTCCAGAGTTGCAATGTTTTCCTGTTGGTGATGTTGTCAATGTGTTTCTATGGTGGATATGCGTATGAGTAACGTTGTTCCCCTATAATAGCAGCATATGTTATATGCTCCCCTAGGAGTTGAGGTGTATGCTGGATTGCAACAGGGCCGAGTCAGGGATAATTATACTGTAAAGCGCCTTAGAGCAGCTATCGAGTTGTTTATTATTATTATTATTATTATTATTATTATTATTATTATTATTATTATTATTATTATTACCACACCTGGACTGTTTGTGTATTGTTGATAACGAAATAAGTTCTTAATGAGTAAGTAACAATTAATTTCGTCTACTAATAGCCTTCAACAATGTATCTTAAAAGCCGTAATATATACCTAACGATTAATTAGACTATTTTGTGGATATAATTTATTAAGTTTTATTGATACAGTTAATCATGGCAAGTGTTCACATCTAGCCGAGGCAACGAAAAGCAATTTTAACTCAGTTATTTACTTAATATAAAAATCGTTATCTGATAAGTAGCTCATGATAAGTAGACATCCCTGGCTAGTCATAAAAGGTTATCTACAACAGGTATTGTAATCTTTATTAGATAACAAATCTGACATCCGCCACTGAACCTCACTCAGCCTACCTCTTCGTGCCATCTCCTGATTGACTTAATCGGTCAGAGTCCATCTCAATCCAGATAACAGATAATATATCAATATAACACGACCCAGAGGAGGACAATCAGCTTACACTGATAACATTCGTAATCTTCATTTGTGTTGTTTGTAATTTTAGCATCACAGCTGGTTTAACTGAGAGTAGATTATTTACAAAGAAGGATCTTTAGTCTCGAAGAAAACACCAACAACTCATACGAAGTCGTCATGACGTTAGACCAAAGTCGTTGCGTACCTTCGTTTGATCGTAACCAGTTAATGTCGGCCACCAAAACTAACATATTCGTCGCTAACCGGTATAACAGATTCGGTGAATAACAGTTTGTCGCCAATTTTACTGACTGTTATCTCTGTCTTGATCCAGTTCGTCATGATGTGAACTGTCATGGTGAAGGTCTGATAGAGGAGCTTGTTTAGAGAACTGTTTCTGGGATGAACCAGCCGTTCAACGCTTCACCGATATTGTTCTTGATGCCAACACGTTCACAAATCTAAACCGAATCCCAACGTATATCGTCACCATGGATACGCTAAACGACCTTCACACTGAACAATCCGAGCTTGAGGCAAGCTTGTCGCAAAATGAGACTTTTTCGAGACCGATGGGAAGTTTGAGTAGAGGTCAAGGTCACGGAAGTCTACCCAGAGGTCGAGGTATGTATTTAATGGTACTGACGGTGTTACTAATATTACTACTACTACTACCACCACCACCACCACTACTATTACCACCACTATTGCTACTACTAATACTAATACTACAACCACTGCAACTACCACCACCACTACCACCACCACTACTACTACTGATGTTACTACTACTACTACTACTACTAATGTTACCTCTACTACTACTACTGTTACTACTACTACTACTAATGTTACCTCTACTACTACTACTGTTACTACTACTACTACTACTAATGTTACCTCTACTACTACTACTGTTACTACTACTACTACTATGTTACCTCTACTACTACTACTACTTACTACTACTACTACTAATGTTACCTCTACTACTACTACTGTTACTACTACTACTACTACTAATGTTACCTCTACTACTACTACTGTTACTACTACTAATGTTACCTCTACTACTACTACTACTGTTACTACTACTACTACTACTAATGTTACTACTACTACTACTACTACTAATGTTACTACTACTACTACTATTACTACTACTAATGTTACTACTACTACTACTACTACTACTATCCATGTATTACTGACTGAGTTATTTCTTTACCATCTACACTGGTCACACATGGCACATACAGATGAGGGGCTAGTCTGTTGAGAAACATCCTACAAATACAGGTATCACTGATAGTTGAACCCACAACCTGGAGCTTTGCAGCGCAATGCTACAATCGCTGTACTCTCGGAACGCTCCGATGCCCATGATAATGATGATGATGATGATGATCATCATCATCATCATCTTGTTCAGGTCTATCCCAAACAAATCATTTTTGTGAGAGACATTTGTTATACATGTATTTAAAATATTTAATAAGTTTGTTGTTATTTATTGTTTACGTGTTACAGGTAGCCTGAACCGTGCACAACGTCTAAGCAGCCTTAATCAGCGTCAGATGGCATCTGAGTTGTTACCTGTACCATCAGAGTATATGTCAGAGAGATACCAGGATGTTTTCAGCATTGTTTATTATCCTATTGATTCTACAGGTAAACGTTTGGATTATGGTCAATATACATATCAATACTGATGAATATAGTAGTAGTAGTAGTAGTAGTAATAGTAGTAGTAGTAGTAGTAGATAGTATAGTAGTAAGTAGTAGTAATAGTAGTAGTAATAATAGTAGTAGTAGTAGTAGAGTATAGTAATAGTAGTAGTAATAGTAGTAGTAGTAGTAGTAGAGTATAGAGTAGTAGATATAGTAGATAGTAGTAGTAGTATAGTAGTAGTAATAGTAGAGTAGTAGTAGTCAGTTAATAATGATGTAATAGTAGTAGTAGTAGTAGTAGTAGTAATAGTAGTAGTATAGTAGTAGTAGTAGTAGTAGTAGTAGTAGTAGTAGTAGTAGTAGTAATAGTAGTAGTAGTAGTAGAGTAGTAGTAGTAGTAGTAGTAATAGTAGTAGTAGTAGTAGTATAGTAGTAATACGTAGTAGTAGTAAAGTAGTAGTAGTAGTAGTAGTAGTGGTCGTGTAAGTTTTGAAAACAATTTCATCATCATCTTGTTACTCGTCCTTGACCCCACTAAAAACATCGAACAACACGAAGAGAAATATGGGAACATATGTATCAACAATTAGTACTCACATAATCACCTAATATATCATCTATTGTTTCAGGCGCTACATACAATAACGTTAGCACTGCGAAGCGTCAAATCACACAACAACATTGGTCTGGATACGGGGAGCAGCGGCTTCACGGCAGCAAAGGTCAGTTGAATCGAGAGCGGTCAAACACGGATCACTCAAGGTCAAACGCGGATCGTTATCTGACCAAAATAAACGGTGATAACAATGTATCGAAAGTTATAACTAGATAAAACCATATTAATAGAAACTATATGTTCCAATATGAGATCAAACAAATATGATAGCAACTATATGTTCCGAAGAACAAACGATAATGATAGCAGCTGTATGTTCCCATCTAAGCTTATACAATTATAATAGCAACTATATGTTCTAACAGAAGATAAAATACTGATGGCTATTTGACCAAACAAAAAGATAAACTATGATATAAATATCAGCACACAAACAATAAAAAAGATGAGTTTAGATTCGATGTCAGTCATACCTGGGATTAACTGATAAAAACTTAACAAATATACAGGTATCAGCCCGATTTGAACTTTGACATTAAGATTTTCAGGGCAACACTCTGATATTTGAATTATCAGGGAGCTGCATGTGGGAATAGGATAGAAACAAACCTGTTAAATATTATCTTGTAATATTTATAAGGACAGGTAAAGAGTTGTATTACTCTGTGCGTATGTTGCTGTTTGGCATATATATAAAATTATCTTTATATATATATATATATATATATATATATATATATATATATATATATATATATATATATGCATGTATATATAATCTATAATTACAGGTAATCTTCCCCATGTTAACTATTGTGACAGTTATCCCAGCCTTACTATGGCTCGTGTCTAACGGTTGGGAATTGTGTCAGAAAGGTTTGTGGGCAAAGTTGAAGCGTCCTGGTGGCTTTATCATCTATCAAGTATCTGTGTATGTATGTGTTAATATCTGATTGTGTATTATGTATGTGTTAATATCTGATTGTGTATTATGTATGTGTTAATATCTGATTGTGTATTATGTATGTGTTAATATCTGATTGTGTATTATGTATGTGTTAATATCTGATTGTGTATTATGTATGTATTAATATATGATTGTGTATTATGTATGTGTTAATATTTGATTGTGTATTATCTATGTGTTAATATCTGATTGTGTATTATGTATGTGTTAATATCTGATTGTGTATTATGTATGTGTTAATATCTGATTGTGTATTATGTATGATTAATATAATATAATGAAATATCGATGTTATTATGTATGTGTTAATATCTGATTGTGTATTATGTATGTGTTAATATCTGATTGTGTATTATGTATGTGTTAATATCTGATTCTCTATTATGTAAGTGTTAAGATATGATTGTGTATTATGTATGTGTTAATATCTGATTGTATATTATGTATGTGTTAATATCTGATTCTCTATTATGTAAGTGTTAAGATATGATTGTGTATTCGTTGGTCACGAATTTGTTCAATTTATTGTTAAAGCTAAATGTTGTAATATAATAGCCGCTGCTGTAAAAGGGACATCGTGTGTTATATTGGTCGGTCTTTTGCCCCTAAGTCTTTTGCTCATAGGTATCTTATCCTCTTAGGTTTTTATCCCCCTGGGTCTTTATCCCCTTAAGTATTTTTCCCCTTTGGTACATTTCCCCATTATTGTGATTTTGGTGGGTGTTAGTGTAAGTTAGTGGTATAAATACAAACGAAGCAGAATCCTATACTTTGATCTCCCATTTTTGTGATTGTTTTTAGTGGTTCCATAAATACTTATTTACTGGAATAATTGCACTGATGTCAGTAAGATGTGTGGGGGAGGGATTCTCCACGATGATCTAGAAACATAGCAGATTCAACCATGGCATAGTCCTTGCGAATAACTTCAATGAGAGCCCATACAGTTATATTGCATCTAAATATTACATTAAAAATATATTTACCAATTTATTTATTATTATTATTATTATCTATAAAAAAAATCATATAGATATATATTTATTTTATCATTTTATTAATGCACCATAACAAATGTAAAATATAACACAACACAATAAGTTTATTGTACATCGATCAAAATATCGATTGTACAAATCAAACCTTTTAAAGTTATGTGACAAAGGGCAAAAGGCCAGATGAGTAATTAAAGAGGGACTCAAGACCAAAGGGGAAAACTATCTAGGAGCAAAAGACAAGAGGGGCAAAACACCTGGAATAATACTGCCTAAGAGGAGTCATTGTACCACTAACTGGAACTTTGTAGCCGTTTGATGAAAAAGATTGATTTTCAAACAAATCAGACCGATATTCAAATAATCAATTACCTTACCCGAATCAGCTTTGATAAGGAGCCCCGACATTAAACTAATACTTCTAACTACAAGATGGTATTCAGCCGAGACGGTACCAGATCCCTCTGTACCCATTCTCTTTTGGGAAGATTAACCAAGATTTATGACTCTTTATTAAAATATCCCTTTTACAACTGAAATGAAACAACGATGCGATACTGAGCACCAGTAGAGATTGAAATTTTGTCTCTGAAGCTCTGATTGGCTGATTCTCAAAAATGCCCATTAGCTCATAACATATCCCAGAGACAACGTTCCCAAACTATCGCTGTTGTTATTGCTGTTGTGTTGCAGTAAGAAATGTGAAGTAATGCTTTTGTGTTGTTTTTGATGATGAAATGTTTGCTACTTTGTACAGATGTCAACAAAAACAATCAGAAACTGAAAGTAATTATTGATACATTGTACCTTTAATATTCTCATTTTCAGAGTTCTCAGTACCACAATGTATGCTACTTACTTAATCTATTTGATGGGAAGTAATTACAATGGTTACTTAGATAGCTACTCAACGAACGCCACCTGTTACTGTCTGTATCACAGAGATCCAGAGATTGGACAAACAGAGACCGTGTACCAATGTAAGCTTGGTGTAGACTTGGTTTTGTCTTCTTCGGAGAAACTGAATAGTTATAAGAATTATAAAGATAATAAAACTGTATAATAATAATAATAATAATAATAATAATAATAATAATAAAAAAAGGGATCTATCTATTATTCGAATCTATCCAGGCAGATGTCATATTCCGGATGAGGCCATTCCATATTTGGTGTCAGTGAACGACCTTGACCTCGTTGATGATACTTCCCTACAGAGGAGTGGGAGTAATTATACCGGTGACGTCACAAAGATGGCGTTTAATTCATCGTACGAGCTTTTCGTCGCTGAGGAGGGATATTATCCGGAATTTAAAAAGGTTTGTCATTACTACATCTGATATTATAACATCAACAGCAACAACAATAATAACAACAACAACAACAACGACAATAACATTATAAATAAGGTAGATAGATTTATGAGCTGAGTTAATGAAAACACTCAAAGTGAATTATGAACATTATCAAATTACTGTATAATAACAGTTACAACACTATAACTACTAATACTAATACTACCACCACTACTACTACTACTACTACTTATAATAATAATAATAATAATAATTATAATAATAATAATAATAATAATAATAATGAACATCTACTTTCAGTTAGTTTACTGTATGCAGCTCTGTCTATTAACTATTGGTTTACGAGTTATGTGTTGGGGCTGGACAAGTGACTACACCGGAAGAGACATGACCCACCTCGATCCATATATCAGCGTGCCCTACCTCCGTGAGCAGAGGACTGCCCTACTGCAGTACTTCACTCTACTGCTTCCTGGAGGGCCTAGACCTGTACAGCCTGTTGACAGACCTGATGGATGACGGGAGACAGCTGGCCGCCAACAGGTCAATGGCCAATGCCATCATGACAGTGATAGGCTTCGGGTCGTACATCGTACACGTCATCCAGCCAATGGCCTTCGTCAGATGTCTCCCGGTGCAGAATGGGTCGCGACGTCCCGCCCACTCATCCTCCGCCGCCACTGCTGGAACCGCCCGTACGAGCTGCCACAAGACACTCAGCCGCAAGTTGCTGACGTTCGTCTCATCGACGAGGAACACCGTCATCGCGGCGAAGATGGTCTCCGTGGTCCTGAACCTGATGCTGCTGACGCTGAGATTGTTCCTCTTCCGGATGCTCGGCGGCTTCGAGGCGGGGATGGTGCCCAACTCGTTCGTGTTGTTTATGATTAAGGAATTCTACGTCTTCTGGCAGAGGGGCAGCGAGTTCTGCGTCGATTGGTGGGACTTACAGAGAGAGCAGCATTGCGATGACGATTAACTACAGTTTGAGGAAATGGTCAATTAAGGTCACAGCTGGGTTACGTTATAACGGAATTGCTCAAGTTTTAATACTTATTATCAACAAAACATGTGACCAGTTGAATAAGAGGTTCCGTAATCTTATTGAATATGAACTACATTTTATATATATTGTTATGCTTTTCATATTTACTATTTATAAACGACATTATAAACTCTACTTATCTGTAATATAAATATTGTTCGTATCTATGATGCTTCTATTGGAACTTCTGCGGAATATTTCACTCTGTTTGTTAAAAAGTGAATAAATAACATAAGAAAGGCACCCTCCATGTTTAATTATATTTCCTCAAATACATATCGAACGTTTAGCTGGATCCAGACAAAACTATTGTCTTTGAACGAGGATTAATATCAACATTTCCTGGGATACGCTTCATAAATTGTTTAGTCAACATCTTCTGGATAGTCCAACTGGCTCCATTCTGAGAAATGAAGACCTTTTGCTGTTGATACTCTGCTCATTTTGATGTTTGGATTTCGCTACGAATACTCACACAGATCAAATCAAATATGAACTACTGACCTGAAACACGATTTTCAATTTACACACGACATTTGCAGCGATATATATATATATATATATATATATATATATATATATATATATATATATATACAATTTATTTTAGTAACATAGTATATGCAATATTGTACAATTACTTTCAGCAGTAATAATAAAGTAGAAATAGAGACCAAAAGGTGAGAAAAGGAACAGAACAATCATTCATCGATCTAGAAATGGTTTAGCCAGTACAGATCAGGTCATTCAATAACTGGATCACTCTAACATCGAAATCAATAAAAAGCCTTTTATCTCTGATAAGACATACTTCTTTTAGCACATCACCTTTGCTTTTACCGATTTCATTACGGTGAAAATAGTTTTGCAACATCGGAGTTTTAATTTCACAAAGTTCGCTTTTATTAAAGTTTGACAATAACATCCTTCTATTTTCTGCAATGGCAGACCTTGATGATTTACATAGTAATGAACAAAAACGAGTACACTCATTATTACTTTTACTGAGGGAATCATAAAAAAAATTAGAATCTAGACATTAGATCATATTGGACACCATTGTTTTCGACGAGATGTCTCAAAAGTCTGCAATGTCTTCTAGGTGACACATTCCATATTTTTCTAACACATTTTCTCCAAGTAACATGTAGTCCATTTATACCAGATGAACTCAAACGCCATAATGGAGATCCATAGAAACTAGCACAATATGTGATGGACATAAATGAACGAATGTCGGCTGTACAAGACCCAAATTTAGTGATAACATAATTTGTTCTCCACACAATATCATGTAATGTATTATTACAAGCGATATTGTTTACATATACATTGTGGATATCTTCCTAATGTAGTATTGATACTAATATTGAAAGCTTTACACTTCTATTTATACACGACAACACATGTTATGTATCAGATATCAAAATGGTGGAAACATAGACCACTATTTCAATAAAGTCTACATTATCTGTATTGTTATGGTTTAGCACCAAACATTACTTTCGTATCGCACTAGACTGTAGACCTCCAGGTAGTGGGATAGAACCCAAAATGGGAACGTTCTCCTGTTAGATGTTTCATCCGTCAATAAACAAATTTGGTTAGAGGTCACAGGAAAAGGTTTCCCAAACTAGTCAACATGTCAGTGTTATTCGTTAAAATCTATTTCAGTCAGATAGATTTTAAATTGTTTCTAGAAATAAAGTTACAGTGGCTTTAAAGCTTTCACATGGACAAATATGCCACAGCTTTAATCCGAAATCTTCGGAATGTGACGTCATCTTTGACAAACATAGACGCCAAACACTCGCCGCGGCCTTGTTTAACCTGTGTTACGTGTTTTATATTGTCTTTGTTAAACGTGTAAAATGGTGTATTGTGCAGTATATAATTGTGGAACTGGACCTGCCGGTGGATGGAGTACGCATTCATTCCCCCAAAACAAGACTCGTTTGTGTGATTGGCTACGTAACATGAACAGAGTGCAGTGGAAGCCAACTTGCCACAGCAATCTCTGCGTGAAACACTTTCAGGAACGGATGTTTGTTAATTCACCGTCTTTGGCACAATCAATTGGATATGACATATTTGTGATGCGAAGCCGAAACGAATCAGTAGTTTGATGAAGTAATTGATTAGAAACCGGGTATGTACGAGCGATAATAGGGTAATCTTGGGAGCAAACTATTGGGCATTCACCAGTTCACACATTTGTAAGTACAATTTCACTTATTCACATAAAAATTTACTTAGGCCTACTAAAAGCCTCTTATAACCATGTAGAGTAATAATAACATAATAATATGTGATATTTATATAGCGCCCTATTCAGCTAGAAGCTGCTATAAGGCGCTTTATCCCCGACTCAGACCTGTTTCCACCCAGCACATATCTCAACTCCCAAGGGAGCATACAACATATGCTGCCATTATATATTTTTTATGGATGAGTGAACCAGTCGCCATTGACGACGGCACTGCAGCTCGCGGAGCCTCGAACACGCGACCGTTTCGGCTACGAGTCCTACGCTCTAACTAACCGCGCTATCGCTATTAAACTGTTAAAATAGCAGGCGCTCCGCCGAGGGCAGCACATTCCTGTATGGGCCACACATGGGAGAGTCCCGTGTACCGGCAAACATCACTTTATTTTAAATTAAGGTATGCACTAGTAAGAGGAAAATATTCGCATTCAGTCCCGGCGTGTTAACTTATCAAATTAAGCTAATACTAACGCCAACAAATATCAGCTAATTCCCTATTTTCGGCCGATCCCAATAATCGGCCCATGTGTATTTGGGGCCAGTCTGGCGTGATTTCAGATTGTTCGTAAACACAGACGTATGTCAGGAACAATAGATACGATCTAAATTAATCAGTCAAACAAAACCGTCATTCAGTTCTAATGTCATCTTGATGCTAAAGCGAACTGCACTAAACTCCTGTACTAGGTGCACCATTGAGCTCGATTCTTTTCGATGATATTCACGCTATAGAAGTTTGTGATTATTATTATTAATATTAAATTGAAATAACCATGTTTTATTGCGTAGACCGAAAATAGGGATGAGGCTTGGCGTGTTACGTCACGTGATCTTTTTGTGTTGTTATGCCTCGGTTTTCAATGATCGTTAGATTTTTTAATGTATTGCTTTAAATTCGTTTCAACGAATTAAAACAAATTAATGCCTCAAAAAAGATAATAAATTAACATTACATTGACACCATCTTCACTTAAACCTTAATAGGCCGAAAATAGGGTTCAAAAGGTACACAAAAATCTAACTGTTGGTGTCGACGGTACAGGTGGTTGATCTTGGTCCACATCTGTACTTGCTGCAGCTATCTTCACCATTAATATTGTCTGTGACCGTTTTTCTCGGCTGCTTCAAAGTGATAGAGCTTGATATCCATGAGAATGTCAAAACTTTCGTCGGTATCTGACTTTTTTTGCGTCAACTGGTCAAGACGTTTGTAAAAAACGCTGTGGCACAACATGATATTTCGCAAAGATGACGTCACACAATCAGCCCTAGCAAGTGTAATACACACTAGCAATAGTTCGTGAAAGTTCGGAAATTAAGGATTTGGAGATCATTTTAATGGAAATATGATAGTGTTTGCTACCTTATATTTACTTAATATGAAATGTGTTTTCACTTGACCTTTAGGTCATCTTATTTTCCAGTCTGTCTTCCCAAACAAAGTAATCACTCACTCACTCACTCACTCACTCACTCACTCACTCACTCACTCACTCACTCACTCACTCACTCACTCACTCACTCACTCACCACTCACCACTCACTCACTCACTCACTCACTCACTCACTCACTCACTCACTCACTCACTCACTCACTCACTCACTCACTCTTGTTCAACAAGCCCCATATTCCTGTTCTGTAACACGGATTAGACTATTTCCAAAAAGAACTTTACTTGCAGCAAATATTGTTCTAGTCCCCTTCATATCATTTGAACCCAACCCAATCTCGTACGACTTTACCTCCTCGCTTGTAAATATGATGAACTGGAAAGAAATTAAAACACAGTGTTTATCTGTCTCATAGATTTAACAAAACTTTATTATATATATATATATATATATATATATATATATATATATATATATATAATACCATGCATACATACATCCATACATACATATATACACATACATATATACATACCCACATACAAACATACATAAATATGTACGTACATACAGGTACACACATAGATACATACATGCATACATACATGTTTGCATATATATATATATATATATATATATATATATATATATATATACGTACATCCATCCATACATACATACACGCATGCACGCACGCACGCACGCACGCACGCACGTACACCCATACACACACAAAATATATATATATATATATATATATATATATAATAAATATATACACGCATATATATACATACATACATACATACATACATTATATATATATATATATAATATATTTATATATATATATATATATATATATATTTATATATATATATATATATATATGTATGTATATAAAACCAAACAGACATATAGAGGAAAAAAATACTCTTACATTATTTTTACCGCCATCGTTTGGAGTCACTCTTAAATTATTTCCATAATTTCTCATTATGTATGTCGTCGAATCAGCAGCAAATGCTACAACAATCTGGAAGTTTCCAATCTGAAATGAAAATAGGGAAGTTGAATTGACTTCGTCAATAGACAATAGATATATTCGAAAGTATCGGAACATCAGGAAGTTCGATGACGTCCTGTGGCTGTAATCGTGATAAGTAATAATATTATCACTGCGAGTATGATGAAAATGATGTTTCGTGCGAGTTAAAGGGGTAGCCAAGATTGTGGCGCCCCCTTACGAAAAAAAACCGACATTTAAATAGACCAGTGTTAACTACGGGTCTATATTTGGAAGAATCAGCTTTTTAACAAGCAAATTAAAAAGATGCCAATGCAAATGATACCTATTTTGTATAAGAGCCCTTTAAACCGGAAAGTGATTTGCATATTCATTATCACGTGCGTTGTATTCAAATGAGTGTTTAGCTTCCGTCAGAAGTTTGTGTTTATTCTATTGGCTCGTTTTCACGTCGCATCAGCAACCAGAAGATAACAACAGACTGTCAATATAAATAAACAATAAACACCACGTGTTTCTACTTAGATCGTTTGGAATATAATAAGGTTAGTGAAAGCACGAATACTTCTAAACTTTAGACAAATCTGTTTACTTAAATGGATAGTTCACCTTCATTTCATATTTTCATGACTAATAAATACCTTTTTGCTCACAAATATCATAAATAATGTTAAAATGTGTAAACGATCACTCATATATTAAATAATCCAGTTCAAACTGATGATTAATCGACTTTTAATATCTCGTGGGCGCCGCCATTTTGAAGCTAGACTGAGACCGGAAGCTCCTGAATGCCCGTAGAAAAGCATATAAACAAGTGTGAGCAAATAATTATTCCAGAATTAAACGGCATTATCTTGTTAAAATGACGTCTAGATCGCTCACATGACGTCAGAACATTTGAGATTTCTCCTTCCCGTCTTCGAATCTGATTTCCGTTGCAGCCGTAATGGCGGCCCTCCAGTAAATTAGATTATTTCTCTATATCTATGTAATTAAATATATTTCCTGATTATTGTTTTCTGAGGGGGGAACTATACCTTTAATGATGTTATTATTCGCACTTATTTATAGCCAACGCATGGTCACAAGCTGAATGACACCAGACGGGCCCAGAACGACTACGCCAGCCATCCGTCTGGCTGTCTGCTGATCATAGTGTGGAGTCTACAATTAACGCACGCACGCACGCACACCTGCGAACGGCGTAGATACAAACTGAGAGACACAGGATACCTGGGTTTACCGTCATCTAAGTGTATATTAACATCAAATAACTTTATCATCTCAATAAGTGACTCATTTATTGTTTGATGTGTAATGTTTATTGTTCCGTGTTCTAACCATGCTTTTATCTCTTCCGTGTTGTGTCATTATCTTCAATCTGTTCCTCATCCCGAATCTGTTACTAATGTGTATTTCCTTAGGTACCATTTATTTGTTGTGGGGTCAAATAGGAAGACAGTCATTCTGGCTATATTTGTCCCGTGATTTCCTTAGGTACATAAATGTTCTGTGATTAATTTGTAAAGACACGTACAATGTCTATTATGGAAGTCAAGAATAGATTATCTCTGCTTTGCTCCAGAACTCGAACGTATACACGCCACAATAATTACACGATTTAGATCAATCAGTTGTAACTGTTTTGTTATACGAGAACTGACCAACTTTGAAAGTAAACAAAGCAACATCTCAATCAGTGGCGCGTGACACTTTTTTTCCCGAAATAAAAAGTCATTGAGAAACTTCCAGAAACAAAAGCAAAACAACGTCGTCATAGAATGAAGTAAACCTACCGGGGAGCCGGATGTCGTTATACTATCTACCCACGTGAAAATGTAAGCTTCTTGGGTCTGAAAGTTCGGGATGAGGCAATCAAATATGGTTTTGTCTTCCGATGAAGCCTTCCTGTGATAGGTTTTTTGCTGTTCTCCCGATAAAGGCAATCTCATGACAAATCCACGACAAGAGAAGATGGTCAATCCTATATTTCGCGTGTCATCACGGACTCTTATCTTTATAGCGGCATCCTTATTTGTCTAAAGTGAAATGAAGTAGAAACAAAATTCAATAACCGAAGTTCAATCTTCATCACCATAGAACAGAGGAAATCATCAGCTATTTCTGACAAATTAGATTTTACAATTTCAATTAAAAAAATATATATATATATATATATATATATATATATATATATATATTATTATTATTATTATTATTATTATTAATTTAATATAGCGCCTTTTAGCCAGTTAGCTATCAAAAGCGCCTCACAATATGGATACATGCGAAATATTAAATTTATACATTAGAATTTTCCCATAAGGTAGGTCTTTTTAAGACTGGAGTTGATTGGATATTTCTGATATTGGTCGATAGATCATTCCATAGTTCAGGTCTACTAACGCTGAAGGATCTGTCAGCAAATCTCTTTCTTCTGGGAAAAAGAACCTCCGGGGTAGATGTTCCAGTTGTCGACCTTAATGCGCGTCCACTCGTTTTTGCCTTTAGCTTGTTAATTAAATAAGTTGGAACATTTTCTAGCATACACCTGTGGACAGTTAGAATGATCTTAAACTGAACCCGTAGTTTGACCAGCAGCCAGTGAACGAGCCTCAGACTGAATGTGGCATTGTCACTGTCAAATTTTCCTTTCCATAATACCAACTTGGTCGCATGATTCTGCACCCATTGCAGTTTCTTTATGTCTGTCTGGTATCTTGTAAAATAGCCCATTCGAGTTCCCCAGATGTGTAATTAATTACAAGTCAACGTATATCTGTATTTATTATTCATACACAATGTTAAAATCAACATTTTCAATGCTTTCACAGCGAAGTGTGTATAATTTAGAAGGCCTACACATCCATTCAAACCTATACTTTCATACAGCCATAAGCCTATACAATCAACTCAACTTCCGCATCAACATGATTACACAATGACAAGGTATGTAACTGATTACATAATGACAAGGCATTAACTGATTACATAATGACACGATCTGTAACTGATTACATAATGACAAGGCATACAACTGATTACACAGTGACAAGGTCTGTAACTGATTACATAATGACAAGGTCTGTAACTAATTACAAATGACAAGGTCTGTAACTGATTACACAATGACAAGGTATGTAACTGATTACACAATGACAAGGTATGTAACTGATTACATAATGACAAGGCCTGTAACTGATTGCATAATGACAAGACCTACAACTGATTACACAGTGACAAGGCCTGTAACTGATTACATAATGACACTTTGTTATCTGAATACTTCAGGCATCTCCGTGGCCTAACTGGTAGAACTTTTGGCGACAAAAATATAACACCTGGTCAACGTCACTGTCTGGATTATCAGTCTTCCTCCCTCCCTCCTCTCTCTCCCTCCCGGCCTCCCCACTCTCTAGCTCTCTATCTATATATCACTCTCACTTTCTCTCTCTCTATCTCTTTCTCTCTCTCTCTCTCTCTCTCTCTATATATATATATATATATATATATATATATATATATATATATAATATATATCACACACACACACACACACACGTTTAAACTCACTCTCTCTCTCTCTCTCTCTCTCTCTATATATATATATATATATATATATATATATATATATATATATATATATATATTTATATATATCACTGTCACTCTCTCTCCCTCACTCTGTTCGATAATGGAGAAACGTAATAGGCCACTTACCACGTTTATTTCTAGGGGTTTCAACATCCTATTATCACCCAGTAACGTATATATAATGTTCCCGTTGACGGGATACACAATGTCTTCTGTACTCATTAAATAGTCGGATGTTTTACTCCCATAAGGAAAGATTATATTGTTACTGCTGTGATACCGACATCGACATGTGGTGTTAGCTGTTGTTGTTGGTGGTGGTGGTGGTGGTGGTGTTATTGTTGTTGTTGTTGTTGTAGAGGCGACATGGGAGGACGTTGTCGATGTTGCTATCGCTGGTAGAGCATTTGGAAATAAATTTGACCCTGAAACGTATATCGCCACGAGCATGGCGACTGCAACCATGGCAACGAGAAGTGTTGCTAGAGACGCCCATGGTACGATGACTGACGACTTGAAGCTAGCTAGATGTCGTTCTTTAGATCTGTAATATAGCAAAAATAGAGTGAGCAATTTACTTACTAACATCTTTATTGTGTGTCGGTGCGTGCATGCATGCGTGCGTGCGTGCGTGAGTGAATGCGCGTGTATGGGGCGTGTTGTTGTTTGTGTAAGTTACCTGACTGTCGTACTAACAATCGGATGAAGTCACAACAAAGGAGTTGAAATGATAAATTCAACTTGGATTAATCTGTTGTTACTGTTTTCGCTGATAATTAATATAAGTTTAAGGATATATTTGTTGAAAGATACATATAGGGAGGCAACAGGCACATAACATCAACATATCTAAACATCCTTCGAGACCTACCTGCATAAATCTGAATACAAATACAACTATATATACATTAATCTAAAATTAAAATGTTCCATACCTCCACATATTGATAGATGTGTGCGTATACCTAAGCATGTGTCTGGACTACTCATCAGCCCACAGGAAAACGGCTACATGCAGGCTACTTACAAAAAGCGGAAGCACAGCCAGGAAATGCCTCAAAAGAAACAACCCAGTGTTTGTCGCCTTCGTGGATCTGGACAAGGCATTTGAGTGCGTTGATCATATTTCCATGCTTGACTCCCTTATCTCCCTGGGCATATCTGGGAGGATCATCACATATATATACCTTGTTTTGATTTCACACGGAAGTAACCCAGCAGATAAACTCCAGAAAGTCCTAAACGCAGTAGACAAAACAGCCATCACCTTAGGCTTATACTTCTCTCCAGCCAAGACCAAGACCATTGCTTTCAACGCATCTAGAGAAAGTCATAAATTTAAACTCGGCCTACAATATCTAGAAATGGTCAACAATTATAAACATCTCGGGATCACAATTGACAGAAGACACACATTCGCCGGACATGTGGCAGAAACTAGACGTAAAATATACTCCAGATTCAACATGATCATGGCCATCAATAACCTTAAGATTGGTGTCAACACCAAGATGCTCATAACTCTGTACAAGTCCTTGGTACAGTCTGTCCTATTATACGCTGCTCCCGTCCTTCTACTAGCCGGCAATTCAGCCTTACAGTTCTTAGAAATAATAAAAAGAGTTCCACTACGCTACATCTTGTGGCTCCCCAATGATACAAGCTCCATCTTGGTATACAGAGAATCAGGAATCTTGCCCATCCGACTTTTAATAAAAAGGAAGCAGCCACACATCTCTTGACAACTGCTACCAAGCCCATTCGGAGCGACATTATACACAGAATTCAAGAAGAAATACAAAAAGATCATAGAGTCTTGAACAACGCATCATGTTCAATCAAGGCAGCTTGCCTCCAGAAGGAAATCGGCATACCTCCAATAACACCAACGGTCTAACGAACCTGCTCCATGGTTAGAACCACCCATCCAAGTAATTATACAAACGCCATCCAGAATAAAGTTGATCCTGAAGGCTCAGCAACAGAAGCCACTACCAGTATTGTCAACTTGAATCAAATCAAAGCCGACCACCAACCATCAACATATACACCGATGCTAGCTCCCAAACAAACGGAACCACAGCCTAGGCGTGCTTCATTAAAGAAAAAGACGAATAAATAACAGGAAGAATCTCAAACCACACCCCGATCACACTAGCCGAGTTGCATGCAATCACATCAGCACTAAAATGGATATCGAGACAGTATATCCATGAAAGAGTCATCAACCATTCGGACTCTATGGGGGCACTAGCCATCATCACCACAGCTAATTTCTACACCTAGCCCGAAATCATCACAGAAATCTACATCACGGCATCAACCCTCAGGAAGCGGGGAATCTACGTAATACCCCACTGGCTTCCAAGCCACGTTTAGGTAACGGCCGAGCCGACCAACTAGCGGACGGAGCCACATTCAACCATTTCATCGACAGATTCATCTCTAATCAACTCGAATCGATCTATGCATAACTTCCTCAACAACAGAATGGCTTTCCTACGCTTCTGGTCATACCCATAAAACTTCACCAGTCCGTTATCTGCTCAACTCTCCAGCCGAAGAAGACTGAAAGATCATCTCCTCCCTGAAGAATACAAACTTACAGATCACCACCTAGCAACATTGATTATTAGAAAATCAACATTTCTACCAGACATCATAACCCCACTTCTCCTGAAATACCCATATAAACACCACCAATAACAATAAAGAGTGAACAGAAAACAAAACCATGTGGTTGTGCCCAATAAGTGGCAGCCAGAGGTCTCTACCCCAAACTTCAACAACAATACTTTAGACACATGCACTATTTCTGCTATTGTCGGGTGTATTAGAACGACAACTAGATTTAAATGTAGGTACTAATATCTATGCTTTGTTTTAAATCACAGCTATACATTATAGCGTGTGCTTATATATCTGGTGAACCACAGGGTTCAGTTCTTGGTCCTCTGGTTTTCACAATGTATACCCGTCCTCTTGGGATCATTGCGCAGCGATATGGGGTTAAATATCACTTGTATGCTGATGACACACAGCTGTATATATCACTGGATCCTGACTATGAGTTAAATTTATCCTCTTCCTTGAAGAATTTAGATCATTGTATTGCTGATATTCGGCTATGGATGACTCAAAATCTTCTAAAACTAAATGATAATAAAACAAATATTTTATATTTGGCATCACCACATTGTGTTAAATCCCTAAAGACACCAGCATTACAGATCGGTGCATCTTCGATTACCCCTAATGGGTCAGTAAAAAATCTAGGGGTTATTTTTGACCAATGTATTAACATGCATGAACATGTCACATCATTATGCCGAGCTGCCTACTACCATCTTAAGAACATCCACTGTTTAAAAGCATTCTTGACACAAGAATCACTTGTAACTGTAGTTCATGCCTTTGTTACATCTCGTATAGACTATTGTAACTCCCTGTTATATAGCACATCTGATCATAACGTTAATCGCCTTCAGCGAATTCAGAATAATGCAGCTCGCATTGTAACAAATACTAGAAAATATGATCATATCACCCGAATTCTTCAAAAACTACATTGGCTACCTGTTAGACAGCGTATCCATTTTAAGATTCTGTTAATAACTTATAAATCTATTAATGATATGGCGCCAGAATACCTGTGTGAACTGGTTTCCATTAGAAAGTCATCCCGAAAACTCAGGTCATCCAGTCAGATACTATTGCAGGTGCCAGTGTCTCGGCTCAAGTCATATGGTGATTGTGCGTTTAGTGTTGCAGCCCCCACTTTGTGGAATAGGTTGCCGGCAAATATTAGAAATGCGTCGTCTCTTGGAAATTTTAAATCTCTTCTAAAAACACACCTATTTAAAGTCGCTTTCACAGACAAATAATTATTATCTTTTAAATCATTACAGGGTTTTTACAGACATTATTTGGGGTATTATTAAATTACATATTATTTGTACAGCGCCCTTGAATGGCTCCTGCTAGTAAGGGCGCTTTATTAAATATACATTATTATATATATATATATATATATATATATATATATATATATATATACTTTTCTCTTTAGGTAGTGGTCATTTTGTCCCAATTCTGTATGATTTATAAACTCGCGAAAACGTGAGCCCACGCCTTCATTATAACACACACACGCACGCACGCCCACAACAAGTGATAGTTATTAACCAAGAAATAGTCATTTTACTAAATACTCCAGTGTAACTCACCTCGTTGGGGATGTGCCCAGTGACACGTATGGCTGCCACGAATTCTAAAAAAAAAAACAACGAAATAACTCATAAAAATATTAAATTTGAAAACAATCACCGCCAGGTAAGTTTGACTCTCTAAGTTCTTTTGTCAATTGAGTTTATTCCCTTTCTACGTAAACTTATTTTAGTTCCTCATTTTAACGCTCGAGATTCTGATGTACGCAAGCTGATAACAAAAATGCCGCAGTACAAAACTGGCCGTTGAGGATGATGATGATGCTGACAATTGGTGTTTTACGGCCACTTTTGTGCACACGGTAGGCTAAATGGGCCGAAAACGGTCACATTGGTTTGGGTACCTCCTAGATCACAGGATATAAATATGAATCGTCAGAGAAAAGATGAGTAAAGATTGGTAAATATGTAAAGAACTCTATCAACCTTAAATCGTAGAAAGCAGACGTTCTAAGGAAACCATTGGTAATAACAACCCTCAGTAAAACAATAAAACAACTTGCTCGCTCGAATCGAGATAAACAGATCGAAACAAAAGTTTTCACGAACTTCAACAATTAAAATATCCATTTTGTTCTTCGAAATGTTTGATGACAATAAAATTGACAGTTTTCACCCACAAAAAAAAAACCATCTAAGATAATATCTTGTGGCTGGTAGAGTATTACAGTACAGACTTGTTTATGTCATAATCTAACTTATTGCCCTTTGTTTGTTTGTTTGTTCGTTCGTTCGTTCGTTCGTTCGTTCGTTCGTTCGTTCGTTCGTTCGTTTGTTCGTTTGTTCATGCCGAAAATGACTCGGTCTTCTGATAATTAACGCAAACTTGAAAGATTTGGTCAATGATTACAATGTTTTAAAGTAAAAATGAATGAATGTTAAACTAACAATAAAACAACAACAACAACAACAACGATTATGTTATATACAAGTCACAGGTCAGTGGCCGATTTAGTAAACAAAATACCTTAACATCGCATAGTAATTGAAATTGTAATCCGGAAAGATTACTCATAACATCCGATGAATGTAATTATTTTGTGATATTCGGGGTTTTTCGACGTCTTCGACGTGGAACAAATATCATCTGACGCCAACAACAATGTACATGTATGTCAAATCGAGATAGGTAAATAAATGTCTATATACCTTCAGGCTGTAAATAATCCTATTTGAGCCATTAGGATATACCACAGAAGATGCCATTTCAACCTTTTCTTCACGAAGCCAGGTTTAGCTGTAAGAATAGATAAATATGAAACAAATTGAAGAAAAAACTCCGAGAAAGTACTTGCATAAATAGAACAAACTTTGTTATTCCGTATTTTGTTATGCCGTAGACACCTGTTTTTAATTATACGTTTCTACGAACAAAATAGCCAGAAAATGTTGGAAATGGCTCTTCAAAATTATCTCATGAAAACGCTCAGCGTCTACATTTCTATGTTTATGGGCGATTCTAAAAACATAATTTTATTTTATAGCTTCAGTTTATGAATCGGGTGTGTCTCAACACATTCTTAGCTACTTGAAGTTTAATGGGGTGGGGGGGGGGTGGAATCTGGCGTTTTACGGCCGCCCTTCAGACATAAAATAGCAGGGGTTCAAACCAAGGTGCTAATTTCAGTCGTATTGTTAGTTATCAAATCATTATGATAATGATGATGATGATGATAATAATAATAATAATAGTAATAATAACAATAATAATGTACATTTAATAAAGCCATTCACAGCAAAAGCGACTGGTGTGTTTTCAGAAGAGATTAAAACTTGTTTGTTTGTTTTTTTTTGGGGGGGGGCTGCGGCACTAAATGCACAAACGCTATATGACTTAAACCGAGACAAAGGTATCTGCAACAGAATGGATGACCTGAGGTTTTGGAATGACTTTCTAATGGACACCAGTTCACAAAAGGATTCAGGTTCCAAGTGATTTGTAGATTTACAAGTTGTTAGTAATAATTTAAAATGGACACGCCGTCTGACAGGTAGCCAATGTTTTAAACCTATATACACAACCACTGACACGAATAAAAATATAAATGATCGATAAAATTAAACATATATTGATGCACTATGCTCTTGGAGACGACCCTGGTGGGGCCCCTATGCTTGTTCGGCCCCCGGACAGTGCCCATTCCGCCCATGTGTTAAGACGGCCCTGCATAAGCGGACGCTTCATTGTATCTTGAATAAATATGGACAAATCCAATATGTATTTCCTGGGATAATATCGGAAACTTATTATAATACACCAAATGCTTAGAATGTTCCCATACGTTTAGGGATGGAGATATGATATCACCAACTACTATAGAATATGAACAAAGACAGTTCCTTTTGATGTTGAGCCATCTTTCCGTAACGTTGTCAACACGGTGTCTCGACCTTGTGTATAAAATAGAGGTGAAATTATTGGCCGAGAGTAATGAGAATATTCAGTAATTTTTAGAGAAATTGTCAAGAAATGTTTAGAGAATTTGCCAAGCACTTGTAACTGTAGTCTATGCCTTTGTTACATCTCGTATAGACTATTGTAACTCCCTGTTATATGGCATATCTGATTATAACATTAATCGCCTTCAGCGATTTCAGAATAGTGCAGCTCGCATTGTAACAAATCCTAGAAAATATGATCATATCACCCCATTTCTTCAAAAACTAAATTGGCTACCTGTTAGACAGCGTATCCATTTCAAGATTTTATTAATAACTTCTAAATCTATTAATGATATCGCGCCAGAATATCTCTGTGAAATGGTGTCCATTAGAAAGTCATCCCGAAAATTCAAGTAATCAAGTCAGATACTATTGCAGGTGCCAGTGTCTCGGCCCAACTTCTATGGTGATTGTTCGTTTACTGTTGCAGCCGCCACTCTGTGGAATAGGTTCCCGGCAAATATTAGAAATGCGTCGTCTCTTGAAAAAAAACACCTGTTCAAAGTCGCTTTCGCAGATAAATAATATTTACATTTTAAATCTCTTATAAGACATTTTATTTAGGGTATTATTATATTACATATTATTTACAAAGGGCCTTTGAATGGCTCCTGCTAGTAAAGGCGCTTTATTAAATATACAGTATTATTATTATTATTAAGACACTATAGTATCCAGAATTTCTAACGATGCATTTTCTATACGAAAATACGTTGAGTTTCTACATTTATTATCTCCAAAACATATAAACACATAACCTCCATTTGATAAGATAACCTATATACAAAATCTGGATTTGCTAATCTACCAGTCGGGGATAGGGTTCACTGGACATGTTCAGCGAATCCCGTCTATTTGCGTCCGTCTAGAAATAGTTATTTTAAATATGAAGTTTTGTTTTTCGGGAGAACAATAACAACTCGCCTTTTGACTCTCGGGTGAAGTGTTATGCGGATATTTAAGATGGGGATTTAATCAGTTAATCAGTTAGTCGTCCGTTTATTTAATCATTTATAACAGGCGAGTAACACGAACCCCACCGTGTACAGACAGATAGAGGACCCATCTTCTGATGTATGAAATATAACAATATCCCGAGTTTTAACATAGACAACATCCAATGTATACGTAAATCGAATGTGGATGCAATATTTTATATTAATATGTCATTTTTATATATTTTTAGCTTATTATTATAGACCCCCCCCGATCTTAACTTGTTTTGTCGATAGAAGAACGTTTTGTCGATAATATCATTTGTTTGCATTTTATCGCCTGTAAATAACTAATTTATTTGCTCTTACTAATTTTACTCTTACGACTCTTACTCTTACTCTGACTACTCTTACTCTGACTACTCTTACACTTACTCGTATTACAAAACAGAAACGCGTATATAATATATATATATATATATATATATATATATGCGTGTGTGTGCGTGTGCGCGCTCGAGAGAGAGAGAGTACTTATACCTGGACACGCTTCTCAGAACCCCTTTGGGTGTGTACCTATTACGATAATGACAATACATTTACTCTCAACTTCAGGCCTGTTAACTTTAGACTCGTCAAGTTTACGACAATGCACTTAACAATGTTTTTGCTGCTTTTTGTGCTATAATAAGTTATTGTTATTATTATTATAAAATAAACAATCACACACACAAAAATACACATTAAAAACAAGCATTAAAATACAACAAACATAGACGTATGTACTGGCACATACACACACACGCATTGATAAGCACGTACACTCACCTACACGCACATACATACATACACATACATACACACAACCACACACGTACACGTGTGCGCACACATACGCTGAATTAAAAAGTTTATTTTCAAGAATGTTCTTCTTAGAAACAAATTGAGAGACCTACCCGATAAAAGGTTAATACTATCAACACGTAGAATCCTTATCCGCATATAATAATACAGGTTTTACGTCTGCACACCTCAGTAGAACAGCACGATCTGCCTCAAGACATACCAATCTATTCTCAACTAGCTAGAGGAGAGGGTAGGAAAAAGATATCGGACAAGTGAAGATGTTTATCTAGCACCATCATTCTAATAATAACAATCAGGTTGTTGAGTGAGATACGAGGGGGGGGACACACACACACACACACACACACATAATATATATATATATATATATATATATATATATATATATATTGACCTGAAAGAAAGCTAGACCGAACACCAATTTGATGGCAAACAGGTCCCAACATCCGGTCGTGGAAAAAGGAACGCTGACTGCAAAATCGTGTTTATAAACATGGTGAATTATTGTTGTGTCGTTGGTTGCATAAGCCGTGGGAGTAAAAGTAATACAAAGGGAATACAATTTGATGATGATGATAATGATGATGATAAAAACGTATTTGGAATCAAAATGGAAATATATTTGATATAGTCCTATATATATATATATATATATATATATGTGTGTGTGTGGTGTGTGTGTGTGTGTGTGTGTGTGTGGAGAGATAAATTTTGTTATAAGAATCTTCGCATTATAAATATACAAACAGTTATATTTTCCAATTCACTAATACAATATATTTAAGTGAGCAATCATAACAATATTAACGTTTCTGTTACTTGTGATGTTAAAAAAGATTAAAGTATATCACACTTGGGTAATGAGGTTTTGTTTTGAAATAAGTTTCATCCAGCAAAACAATATCCGATATATTCACCGCAAGTATTAATTATACGAACTTATCAACCGATACAAATTTGCTGGCTGAAACACTCCACACCAGTTTGCAAGACACATTTCTAATTTCACTTGCATGCCACTTGTGCATTAATGGCCATGTGTGCATTATAAAGTAGTTCCCCCAATAATAGACCTTAGAGTTTCACGTTCAATACAGTACCTAGAGCTATAAGTTATGAAATTCTTCTCGATTCTCGTAAGTTAATACGTAGTAGTTTATCAAACTGTAATAGGTCTATAAAAACTTGAACAGTATCAAAGGCTTTGGGACAGTCTAGGACATGATATATAAGTAGTCACAAATTTCGTTTATTGCCGTGCATTATTGTTAACATATTTTGTATCACATATACATGTATTTTCTATTAACATAAAAGACACATTTAGTATAAAATTGTTTACATTACTAGGATGTCACGGTACATAGTTAAAGAGGGCGGAAATTTTAACTAAGCAGTACATATTTGCTATTGCACAATAAGTATTGTCAACAACATTCCTAGCCTTTAAAAGACACGGGCATGGGAGAGTATGTGAAATCAGATCAGGACCTGTCAGACATAGGTCCTGCAGACTCAGATTTTCTGCAGGACACACCAGTGTTCTGTCAGACACCAGTGTAGGTTTTGTCAGACATTGCACGTGCGCGCGCGCGCATGCACACACACACATACACACACACACACTCAGCCAGTCAGCAACGGTGAATGATTAGTTATGGACCTCAGCATCTGCCTGACTGTAGGTCCAATCATTTGAAATAAAAATCGGACCGGGCAGTTATTTGCCCGACGGTCCGACGCTTTTCACATACTCTGGGATGGAAGCAACCAGCAATGTATACAGAAGATAGCACGTGTAGCAGAAGGTTTGTTAGGTTGTGTTATTTGTCAGAAGTGAGACCCTATAAAAAGGGCCGCCCTGTAAGATAGCAATGAAGAGGGGGGGGGGGATGATACATGTCTTTTGTAAGATATGTGTTCTTGTTGATCTTGTTACAGGTGTGCGCCGAAAGAAAGCAGGTGAAATATTATTCTTTGAATAATTTACTTTATGTGTTTTAATTGAAGAAAAGTGTATTGAGCAATCAGCGATAACACGTGCGCGCGGGCGCGCGTTTGTGTGCGGGTGGTATCACTTGAATACAGCATGGTAATGTCGCGCACACTACATAGCCTGCGTGCTAACATTATATGAATTCCATGAAGAAGCGATTAATTGGTCGAAATAATTCATCGTATCACCAATCAGACAAACCAACTCACTATTGTCCAAATACGGTGAGTCAAGCTGTATTGGCTACTTGGGCAGATAATAATAATAATAATAACAATAATTCTATTGCGCCAATATCTTCGAAAAGATTTCAGAAGTGGGACAGAATGGGAAAAGCGAGGAGACCGTATGACAACCCCAGCTAAGCAGTTCTGAACACACTGAAGTTTTAGAATATCCGTAGATGCAATGTTATAAAGAAGAGAGTTGCTGTAATCAAGCCTACTAGTAAGGAGTGCTGTAGCAATGGTTTTGTCGATTGAAAGAGGAATATAGCGATGAACATGGCGAAGATCACGAATATGATAGAAGCAGCAGAGCCATGTCAGAGAAATATGTTTTCTGAAAATAAAATTGTTATCAAATTAACACAAAGATTACGTACTGTGTCTGACGGTGTGATGGTATTACTAAGGATGTTCGTAGGGAAGAAACGAGTAAGTTTTCTGCGTTGTCTGGATGTACCTATAATGATGAAATCTGTTTTGTTGGCAAGAAGCCCAAGTCTATTATGATGTACCACCGGTCACTTTCTGGATAACACATAAAAACTAAATATTCTGGGTTTGATGTTTATCCATTATAATGTACGATTATGTATTCTGGATCGTGTGTTGGATCAGAGATTAGCATTTATAAAATAAATACGCTTATATTCCATATTGAATGTGATGATGATGGTAACTGATGTTCTATTGCCACTTTTGTACACATAGTAGGCTAAATGGGCCGAGTGACCTCCAAAGGTGATGAAGGCGAAGTCAAAAATGAAACGCCCTTCAGAAATGCCGACGCCGAGATTCGAACTGAGGTGGTAGTGATCTGTGATCGAACGCGCGGCCAGTTGGACCACGCAGATTATATATATATATATATATATATATATATATATAATTTGTTCTGAATTGCTATTTCCCTCTTTGTAAATCTATTTGATAATTTTCACTCCCTATTCTTTAGATTGCAGTTATATTTAAAACAAAATTAAAATAGATCCACTTATCACAATCAACATATTGGAACGAAATCAATAAGTATTCCAGATGAAATATCCAAGTTATTCTGAAAATAGTTTCAATAATCGACGTGGTTAAGTAACTCTTGTATTCGTATATGCACCGAATACAGACAATATAAACCACTGCCGATTTAATATCAGAGTTCATTATCTGGGTGGTGATGGGGGGGGGGGGGCATTGAGGCAAAACACAATTAATTCCAATAATGAGAAATATAACTCCGTTGGTGAGTTGCGTCTTATTTATAGAATGTCAGCAATGACATTTATAACTGTTTACTTCCTATGCACCATCTGTCGGTGATGAAAGCTGTTCTTTTATCACTTCACCTTATTGTTCTTTTTAATAACCTGTATCTCAACAATTATCCTTCGTCATTGATCCAGTTGTTCCAGACACTTCCTGGTCCACTTTCCTCGATGACGTAATCAACCGAATAACAGATCACTTTGTACATAAAGTTGATAAACAGAAAAAGGGGCATTATCTAGTCTTCGGTGTGTGTATCTCTATCTATCTCTCTCTCTATCTCTCTCTCTCTCGGCTACACATGTAGGTGAAGAGGAGTAGGCTGTGTAAGAGTGGGCTACTGTGCCGCTCTGTTGTGGGTTACTTTACTTGTCAGCGCGTTGTCACTTTACGTACATACAATGATAAATCCTAAATGCCTCTGGGATATATTTTAACAGAGCGTGTACTACCTATCAATCGTGTTGTCACTGGTCTCTTACCAACTCGTCTCCGTGTGATCAAAGTTGTGGTCAATTTGTTAAGAATCACGGCTATTATTGTGGGACATTAAACTGCACGAAAACTCAAATTATAATGTCTATATCTCTGTCTGTAATGATAATATATAACCGTAGCGGACAAAAAATCCTGAATAAAGGAATTAATGAATAATAATAAACACACATGGTTCTTACATATCATTATTTATTTTTTGTTCATTTTCAAGTACATTTGATCCTCAAAAGATTATGTCATATTGATCTATTTCCTATTGTCTACCTGATAAGTTAATTGACCTTAATTAACACACACACAAATGGTTGTTAGAATATGACCACGGCGATTGAAAATTTGTTCTAGTTATTATATAGTATTATTATATAGTTATATTTTCAGGAGATCAAAAGCCACCTAGGTCAAAAGCCCTCATATATAGTTAGAAATATTTGAGTAATATTTTTAATAGTGGCATATAAAAAGTACACATAGGGTTAGGGTATTAAAACTGAAAGTGGGAGCTTTTGACCTATTTCAAAATAAGAGGTCCCCGGGGGCTTTTAACCGGGGGGGGGGGGGTTATTTTAACCCGGAAGGCTGTTGACCTACACCCGTAAACAAAGATTTAATTTAATGTGCCACAAAAACTAAATCTAGTGACGTTTCCTTGTAGAATGATACAGTGCAGAATATATCTGTAGTCAAAGTTTTGTAACAAATACTGCCTTGTTTAATTTGAAATTATCGTGCAAAACCTTTATTCTGCTGTACTGTACATGCACGGATAATGCACAGATATCTTTAACGACATACATTTAAACGACAGAAACAAGGAATCTTCATTGAAGTAACTAAAGATAACTAAATATTGTTAATAATTTGTTATCCTATCATCACTCATCATAAACAAATCCCGTTTTTCTGGTTTGCAAACATTGGATCTAAAAACAATCCATTGGAATGTTGTCAAACATCACCAGACTTAGCACCAATGACAATGTACTGGTTAGTGTGGCTTAATTAATATGCTTTAGCGAATTCTTTCCATAACAACATTCTATTAAAGTCCCTAGGTGACGTTCGTGGTTCGAAAAATAGCAATAATTGCTATTTACACAAGGATATTGAATTAACAGAAAAAGTGAACAGGCTGCTGGTTCTTTCTTCTTCTTTTGATGGAAACCTCACCTGTATGAGTCGATCGTTAGACGACAAGATTGTCAGAACAGTTGTTGAGGAGTGACCTAATAAAATCATCAGAACCATAAAAACTCTGAAGCTATTCAGTTTCCTAACTAAGTTGATATCGAATCAAAGGACTCTCTATACAGAATAAGTGAATTAATTATCTACCGACGTCTGAGGTTACATTAATAATGACATAGTGTGATCTTGATAACATTTCCCATTCTTTCTGCTAGTATATAAAACTCAAAGCTGTACCTGGAAAGCCACGGCGAGGGCAAGTAAACATTGAATTAGATACAATTTCGTTGACTTGTTAAACACGACAGTGGCGAAAAGACATCATTTTTATGTGATTTCATGAGTAGAAGAGAGAAATGATTGCGTGGTCCGCCAGTTGTATACAACGTATTTATAAATATGTTTGGGAATATATGTGTCCGCTACCTTCACGCATCTGCATTATATACAACGTATACGTAATATATATATATTGATACCTGTACTTTAAATTACCACTAGTAGATCTATGTACGTCCGAAACAAGCATTCTAAGGCTGTAACAACAAGAAATTATTTTAATAATAATTTTATAAGCAATATTTTGAATTCATGTGTAAAATCTGTTTTGGGGAGAAACTGACCCCCACTCGCACCCCCTTCTACACACACACACACATATATATATATATATATATATATATATATACACACATCTGGGTTTGTTTCTTTGCTACCAGTATTTCTGTTGTATTGCCATTTTTGTAGCATGATAGACTGAAAAAGCTTTTTCAGTCTATCATGCTAAAAATAAGGCAATACAACAGAAATACAGATAGCAAAAATAAAACAAAACAGCTGTGTGTTTGTGTAGAAGGGGGTAAGTTACTTCACCAAACTAGATTTTACACATTATAGATCTAAATTTAAAAAAAATACTTATAAAATTATGATTAAAACAACATCCTGTTGCTACAGCCTTACAATGCTTATTCAGCAATATATCGCAGATTTGAACTCCAATTTGATGTGGAGAAATTCGAACAATACTTCAGGTTGACCAGATAATCTAAAATCCCACCAAATTGTTCGAGAAACACCTGCCCCTGACGTCATATTCTGGATTCACCCGTCCGGTTTTTATTTTTGCCGTACGAATCGCTACATGGAGCGATTCAGTTTGCCATATCCGCATCGATACGCAGCCGCAGGACAAATCTCATGCCGCATCCCGGACATATAGAATGGAGCACGTCTGTTTACTTGCTGTTCCATTTTTGTAGTATCCGCATGCCGCCTATATGGAATCTCAGCTTTAGTTTAGAAGAGCTGTTCAATACCACGGGGGGGGGGTGAATCGTATCTCTCAAAAGATATGTTCAGCCGCTGAGACAGCCCCTCAAACTATATTGAGACATTCAAGGACAAATGTCTGGTTGGGTTTTCTATAAATAGATTATTTTGCCATTCCCGGGAAATGATGTCCCATATTCAAGGACGAGTGTCTGACACGTGGCTGACCTCTTTCTAGAAATAGTTCCGTCCTCGGCGTGTGTGAATTAATAGTTGTATTATAAATGAATCCGGGACATTTACCCAACGGACACTTAGCCAACGGACATTTAGCCAATATTTGCCGGGGGGACATTTAGCCAACATTCAAAATTTTTATGTTTATGTGAGTTTTCATAAATATAGTTGTTTCGATAAATACAAAACATTGTATGTAACTGTATGTTTGTAATTCATTGTACAAATGTAACAAGCACAAAGTGATGTCTCAACAAAGTGATGTCTCATACTCTAAAACTTCAAACACGGATGTTACATATAGTCCAGAGCTGTTATATTCTATCGTCATAGTGTATGTAATTGAATTTTATTCAATTCATTCTACGAATTTAATGATCACAAATAAATGTCTCATACTCTAAAATTTGAAAACACAAACATTGCATATAATACATTCTTTATTTCTGGCATGTTGTCTATAGGTGTACATTGTCAATATTCCTATTATTAAGTCTACATCGTATACTTTTAATATATTTGTTTGTGTTATCTATATTGTTTCCATATTTTATATTTCTTAACTGGGCGCTAAGTATAAATATACTTAAATAAAATATTGAGTCATTTAAGAACAGAAAAGAAAAAAACATAGCGAGCCATAATAATCTCATTTAAATTTATCGCTCAAATAATGACACGAGTATTTCTTTATAGTGTTTGTAATTAACAAATATCAAAATGCTCAATGACTTCAATGCCATTCCATGTCTTGCGTACAGTTATTGAATTTTGGTTTAAATACGGACATATATCTGTATGATTTAAAAATGTGTAACACAGACTACCGGTATATCCCGGACTCGATAATCATATTCTCGTTTATCCCACATATCATCCATCATGCAACAAACCTTGTCGGATCAACAAATTCTGACTGTACATAAGCCAGATCTAAGTTGCCCTGGGGCCCTTTTATCCTACTAGCCTATAGAAGCCACTGGTTCCAGGTGAAAGAAGTTTAGTGTCATTGGGGATGGTCTGGTCAACTTGAAGGTACACCAAACAGAAGCACTGTAAACAAAGCCAGATCTATTTGCACTAGGTGATCCATTTATTTGATAGTCTTTCACATACATGCGTTTTTATTAGCACACTACTCAATATTTGGAGTACGGACAGTTCCTCTGAACTTTAATTTCCTAATAATTGGTAATATTCATCCCAATAATTATATAGGTAATATGATACTAAGAAATATATTTCTGAATTAAAAATCATTTAATTTTTTTTAATTTGTCCTCATTAAAAATTCACTGGTGAGCAAGTGTCCACTTTTTCATTTTGTTTGGTGAGAAACTGTCCGGGTGAGCAACTGTCCTACACCCTAATATTTGACACATGAATGTCTACATGAATAGTAGGAATATAACAAAATAATGACAGTTATTATTCTTCTGCACACAAAGTGAAGAATGTCTATCTGAACAATTAAATAGTCTAATTCAACACTGCCTCTGGGAATCCTATAGGAGAATACCATCTTAAAAGTTTTACTGTTGCATAGAAGATTGTGCACTTTAGTGTGAATATTTACAAAGTTTGAAAATATTCGCTCACTTGATGCTGATGAAACTGAATCCATTGAACATTTTGTGTAGTGGACTATTATTAGCTTGCTGATGATCACACTTTTTGCACTTTGCACATTTCTTATTTCCAATGGCAACATGTAAAAAATGTTCCCAAGTGGAATTCTCTAGTCTTCCACCTTTATACAGTACTAAAGGGTAGATATCAAATAATAATCACAGTATTAGTTCAATAATTTAAGCCAACATGTAGGTATGTATCAATGTGATATAACACTATGATCATGAGAAAGTGTAACACTGCTTCAAATTAAATTCAGACAGGCTTTCTATACTGAGGCAAAATGAAGTCACATTTTAAAACTATGATATATCACCTGGGTTATGCAGTCACATCTTAACAACATTACAATACGTGTATGTGTCAACATTGGATAGAGGTTTATTCTGAGACTAGTACTAGTAGTAGATTATCTGCCGTATATACAAGTAGTAATAACCCACATACCAGATATAGTTAAGTAGTTAACGGTGTTAATAACGTCTGTGTAAAAAAACTCACAACCCTGACATATCATTATTTATATTTATGTATAATACCGGAGAAAACAGTATACATTAATATAAATATACAAATTGTACAAAAAGCAGCAATAATTATTATGTTGCTAACATCTTATCTAAAGATAGGCCTATATTTGCAACATCCATAAAGAGAACATAATATTGACAGAGCATACACACACTCAAAAATATACATGTAGATGTAAGATGAAAATTTTGAATATTGGCTAAATGTCCCCACTGCAAAATTGGCTTAATGTCCGTTGGCTAAATGTCCGTTGGCTAAGTGTCCGTTGGCTAAATGTCTGGATACCAGGCTAAATGGGCCGAGCGACTTCCAAAGGTAATGAGACGAAGTGAAAGACGAAACAACTTCAGATATGCCCACGCCGGGATTCGAACACGGATGGTAGTGGTCCAGCACGCAGATATATATAATATATATATATATATATATATATATATATCAATGTACACATGTTCGTGCTTGTACATAAAATTTTCATTGCGCTATAAAAAGTTATTATTATTATAAAATAAAGAAGCACAAACAAACAAAAAACACATAAATAAAACAAACATACAAATGAAAAAGAAACATAGACGTATGTACTAACACATACACATGAACTCGCACGCACATGCATAAAAACACACACACACAATCACATGCGTGCGCACAGATGCGCAGATTTAGATAGCGGGCTTATCACGAACGTTCTTCACAAAAACAAATTGAGAGACCTACCCGATAAAAGGCATAGTGCTATTAGCACAGCACGTAGAATCCTTATCCGCGTATAATAACACTGTCACAGGTGTTAAATCATCATTAATCATTGAAACCGTTCCCATTGGCAACCGTCAGGCTTATTGCGGTAATTTACGTTCTAGTACAACTACTTCCAATTAAATTACCACACCAGCCTCCAGTCAGAAGTAATTTCAAGTTAAATATATAATTAAAATTCTTCTATCCGTTTTTTTTTGGGGGGGGAGGGATGTTTTATTTTAAGCTTGAATAATGATGAAAGCTTCGACCAAACTGACTAACAGAACCTTCTTCTATCTCAATGTCAAAATATTAGTCGAGATGAGTCACTAATAAAAAATGAACACCTGACATATCAACTGGCTGGGGGGGGGGGATGTGTCAAACTTAGTATAATTACTGTATTATTTATAAATAATACGACAATAAATAAAACATTAAATATATTTGGTAAAAATAATTAACTGTCATCAAAAGAAAAGGATCATATGATGACTTATAACTCAGTTGTCTAAATATCACAGACCGACCATTAATCGTGAGCTATTATAGGATGTTTTACCGGCGACGGTAATTTTACTATGAAAAGGTTTGAGTACCAGAAAAGGTTTCCTCTCTAGATAGGTGTTTTAGCCGCCACATCCTACAAGATTGGATTTAATAATGAAATCAGTTCAGGTGTGAACGTTTATATAGTCCAGCGAGCGATCTCTTATCATAACGTATTACTCGACATTGATGGAACGATAGCGGAGATTTAGCATATTCGAAAATGTGAAACTTTAAATTCTTTGTCAGTATTTATTTATTCTCAGACCTATTTACCACCTCTTGCTTTTGTGTTACACTTTTTTTCTAACTTTTCCTACAACAGGTTTTTTTAAATTCTGTTTTGTTTTTAAATTAATGAAAATAATTCGTTTTTATCACATTCTCACCTAACCAGAAATCCTACATCAATATCGTCATAGCTATTATAATTACCTATTATAATTAACTATTATAATTGAACATCATCATTTACACACGGTGCTTGTCTTTACTTCATAACCACGATGCACCCAGAAATCGCTCATGAATATACATGTCGTCATGACGTAGTAGCCCCAGTCATAAATTATTAGTATGCTCTAACCCAATTGCCCAATTGGCTGTGAATACACACACACATACAGACGCACGCACGCACAGACACATACACACACAATATATATATGTATATATATATATATATATATATATATATATATATATATATATATCAATGGTGGCTACTAATGTTTGTATTAGGGTTAGGTCAGCGAAAATCACATTAGAGACTCAACCAATCAAAAACTGTTTTATAATATTATTGTTATTATTAACCCTTTCCTGTATCTAATGCGTCATATTATTGTTATTGGTAATCCTTTCCTGGATCTAATACGTCACATTATTGTTATTATTAACCATTTCCTGGATCTAATACGTCATATTATTGTTATTAGTAACCCTTTCTTGGATCTAATGCGTCATATTATTGTTATTAGTAACCCTTTCCTGGATCTAATAAATCATATTATTGTTGTTATTATTAACCCTTTCCTGGATCTAATACGTCATATTATTTCAGTTTATAAATAAATGCTGTTCATTCGATAGTTGTCCTCACGTTATCAAATTTAGTTCGAGTAAACAATTTTGTTGCTATCTTGCTCTTTCTTAAAGTTGAGGAATTTTGCTATCTCGTTATTTGTTTTGATAAATCTGATCCTAGGATAATTGAACTAATAACATTAATCGCATTAGCCAATGTGTGTACGTGCGTGCGTACGTGCGTGCTTGCGCGCCTGCGTATGGTCGCTATTAATTAATTACCAAATGAATGTTTTCACTATAAGTCCCGTTCTTCTGATACTATTCTTTTCGACATTGTATTAGTTCAACCTTTCGAAAATGATCAAACTGCATGATGTTGTATAAACCAGATCTATTTCTCTATCTACGTAGAAGTTGTCATCCGGTGTTGGGCGTTATCTAATAAATATACCTTTGGTATAAAACGCCAGATCAGATAACTGTACAAAGATTGAGATGGAACATTTCCATAGAGAGATATTTTCAATGATGAGTGTGACGTCTTCCTTATCTCGAGATTGACGTAGACACTTTAATGATCGGATTAGGGGAGGGGGGGGGGGAACGGTACTATAAGTCTTCTTTCGGTATGTGACGCTTTGATATCTCGTCCATCTCATATGACTGTCCTCAACATGTAGATAGTAAATTATGCGGTTATTATCATTTCTGATTATCAAACAATCTCAATAAAACTAATAATTTGACAAAGTATGACTCCTTTGATATTGGACATGCTAATTAATATAAAGATCAGTTATCTCATTAGTTTATTTTTAGAACAGATGAGATATTATAAGATTTCTATAAAAACTGGGTCAACAGTCGGCTATTATAATATAATAATTTAATATATATATATATATATATATATATATATATATATAAGAGAGAGAGAGAGAGAGAGAGAGAGAGAGAGATCCGTACCAAAAGTTTAGTACTATCATACTTTATAATATATCTATGTATTACAATTTAATGTATTGATTTCTGTAATTTAACAACAATGTGTTATTTGAAATTCAACAAAACCACTTTGAGAATATCATATGCAATAACTAATTCAATATTGAACTCAAAATATTATTTAGTAGGGTAACCACGTGATGGGATAATATGCCTAACTCATCGGGGCATGGAAGTGTACAGCTTGTACAGATAATCTGGCGTGATATCTCATTATTCTCTAAACGGGCACTGTACCAGTTCTAATTTTGTTGAAGGACGATCTCTCATGACCCTGTCATGTTGAGGTCAGGTGACTAAGCTAGCCACTGGATCACCTGGACATCATGTTCATCTAACCAGGTCTGCACATTACGCGCTGTGTGCATGTTAGAATATAAATGGGATCATGACATCCCTAAATATATTCTCAACGGAATCCAGAAGATTGTGATCCAGAATATAATCAGTATGTTTCATAGTACCATCTATGATGACTAATTCACCAACTCCGTGATAAGAAACACATCCCCACACCATTAAAGAAGCAGAACATTTCATGTTGAATCCTGTAATGTTTTCTGGCTCCATTGCCGCCCCATTCTCTCGCCATAACCTCATTCGCCCTTCATTAAAGCCAAGATTGAATCTCGATGCGCATCCGAAAATACAATTCTGGACCAGTTATCTTCTGTGTTTTATTGTGTAACTTTTGTACACCACCGGATTGTAAAGAGACCCACTATGAATCCTTCTCCTGACAGTTGATTCCGAGACCACTTTGCCTATCCTATCATTCCAGACACGGTTAATAGCTTCCAAGGACAGGAATCGTTGCTGCTGCACAACACATTTCAGTATCCTGTCTTCTCTGACTGTGGTCTTCTCTAGACTTCCCGATCTAGCACTCCTGGCACGACCTTCAGTCTGTATGAACCATAGAAACGGTTCTTCGGCTGATATCCGTCTCTAATCTGAGTTCAAATCTTTTCCTCGGTGATGAACTCACTCCTTCCAATCTGCTCCAATCGATATTAATGAGCCTGATAAGTGTGACATTTCTGGGGGTTCAAAGGTTAGATTTGTCATTCATTTAGTTTCTTTTAAAGAAGAACCCAGCGAAGAGCAAGATATTGAAAGATAATTTAATGCAAATAAATCTTTTTACATCCAATACGATAAAATATCTCTCTATGGATCAGGAAATCCCGAGAAGCAACTAGCATGTATGTATGGCTAGCACTGTTGGAAACGTGATTATGTGAGCTCGTCAAAACTCACCACATGGCTGCTGTTATATTACATAAAACGTCGAACTATTGTGATGTGTATCGTAGGAACATACATGGATTATAAATATGTGTCTAAATATTAAATTATTGGTGCCGATATGGTGAGTGTTTCCTACACCTAAAGGACCCAGCGTTTTATTTTCACTTAGCGTGTATCGTCGAATCTATGTCACATCGGGATGCATCCCTGTCGCGCGTGCAGCGCACATCATCTAGAGTAAAGAAGGGAGAAACTGAATCAGAAGTCCCCAGCACTGTTACTCTTGACATGCCGTGGGGAAAAGTATGCATCATTCAAACCAAGACGGAAGAAAATGGAGAAAAGATAGCTGAAAACCGAGAACAAATTAGTTCACTGTCAAAAGGCCTCTTAAATCTGACAACCAGAATAAATGAGCTCCAGGAAAACGAAAATAGTGATGTAAAGGATATCACAAATTCACTGGATGACATGAAATCCTACATGGATATAGTAATAGGTCGGCTCACTCGCTCTGAGATAATAAATATGAGAATTCAAGATGAATTAACTGGCCTTCGTACTCATTCAATGAAGACAAACTTGACCATAGGCTTCAATAAGACGAATACGTCTTACAGAGAACAACCAGATGAGTTCAGTACACAAGTAGCAAAACGATTTTTCGCCGAGGAAATGCAGATTTCAGGTGTGGATGATTGCTATATTCCGGTGTAGCATCGCGTTGGGCGAAAATCAGCTCGATCCCGCGCCCTACTGGTCCGCCTGCCTATATCCGCGCAGCTCAATAAAGTGATGAGTCATGCTAAGCACCTAACGGGAACTGGACATTTTATATCTAAGCAACGGCCAACTGCACGCAAGGAACGGAAACAGTTCGTTCTACCTTGCTTCAAACAAGAGAGACTAAACAAAGATCAAAAGCACCATTTAGTAGATGACAAATTGTTCATAAATGGCAATCTCCGAAGCCAGTATTTACCATCTCCTATCCCAGTGATAAGCTCTGCAAACTCTCAGATCGATGAAATTACAATTTCATCGAGCGACACGGTAGACGAAGGATGAAGTATCTTCCAAGGTTTTGCAGCCAAGGCCTCATCAACGTATGATTTTAGACACGCGCTTGATATGCTTCTTAAATCGCCCGAAAATGCTTCAGCAACTCACGTAATGTATGCATGCATATTGCTTTGATGATCCCAAACTTGGTCGTATTGAAAACTTTGAATCTGATAGTGACTTTGGACTCGGACTAGAGATGATAAAGGTAATCAACGACCAGGATATTACTAATGCTCACCAGGAAATTTGGTCCAAATTTCCAACATATGCGAAACAGAAGGTCTGAAATCAAAGGTATGCAAAGCTGCACTAAGGAAACTTTAAGTCTACAAAATTCACTAATTAAAGAAACACGTTCAAAATAACATGGGATGCTCGTGCCAGTTATGTACATGGATAAGTTAAAATTCTCTTTGACGATTTTTTGGATGTTGTATAATCTTAGTGTGTTACTTCCTTGAGGTCATTTAAAAATTAAAGAAATACTAATTCTTAGAATATAAAATGAAATCCTTACCTCGGTTTTGTACATAGATGTATATCCTATTTGTGTTGGTGTGCTGTTTTTTCTTTATTATATATTTTCCGCTGTTATCAGATTATGGAAAATCAAAATTCCTGTATCGTAAATTAATGTTTGACATAAAATTGAGTATATATTTTTGTGTGGAAACAGGGTGTGTCTTTTATCTCCATCTCCTGGTGTTGAGTACTTAAACTAACTTTCGCTGCATTTTTATTTTATTTTGTCAATCAGCTTTTTCTATCTCCTTCCCTTCAACGTGTTAAAAGAAAATTTTCCCAATTACCAGAATTACTGTATGTATACGTACATATGTAGGTATATGTTTATGTGTATATGTATACATGTGTTTATGCATGTGTATCTAGTGTTTTATATATATATATATATATATATATATATATATATATATATGTCTGTGTGTGATGTGTATATATATATATATATTTTGTGTGTGTGTGTGTGTGTGTGTGTGTGTGTGTGTGTGTGAGAGAGTGGTGTGTGTGTATTGTGTGTGTGCGCGCGCGCGCGCGTGTGCGTGCGTGTGTATATCTTTGTATGTGTATATGTATGTGTGTGTCTACAAATTTGTTTCCATACTCTAGCCATGTTTTGTTTATTTTATTGTTTTTTTTCAGTTATTGGCAGGTAGTAAGACAGCCATTATGGCTATGCCTGTCCCTCAATTTCCTCTATTACTATTGATATTATACTATGTCATGTATTATATGTGAATCGGAAATTGTTAATAAATTGTATTGAGGAGACACTGAATTATCCTTGTACCAATGAGTTATTATGTCCTAAGTACTTATCATTGAGAGTTTTAGATATTTAATTAGCATGATTACTCTATCAGTTGGTTCAATTTACAACTGAATTTCACGAGATGTCTACACACTAGCTATTAGCTAACGTTACAAGTCTGTTGACTACTGTGTCAAATGCTTACAGCGAATCGTGTCTATCGGCCATAGAACGATTCTGCGCGACGTGTTAATTATTTCAGAATTACAGCTTTACAGCGATCATTTAGTGATAACGTGTTGATCAAGCATAACGCATATCGATCTGATAAAGATCATCACAGCGGATAAACAATGTAAATTGGCGTTGAACTCACCTCCGATTGTTGGACCGCGTCAAGAAGCTCTAATTGTTTTCTATCCGACTCTAATACGTATTCTTATCAGCAGCGGATCTGTGGTCGTTTAGCAAGCTATAGTATTGACAGTTTTATTAATCATTAACAACAATTAAAAACAAAGGAGAATGCGGCATGAACACATAAACCAATTGATGAGGTTCAGTTACAGACAAAAATTTATGTTAATACTATTACTACTACTACTACTACTACTAATAATAATAATAATAAATGTTTTAATGTAGCCTTATGTTGGCGTATTTATAAGTCTAAATGTACCTATTATTCTTATTATTGTGTTAGCAACATAGTCTGTTTATTTGTCTGTCTACGTGTTCTCTTTGTGCCACAATTTCGGGCAAAACGAGATCATTCATACAGAATAAGACCACTACATACACGCACACACGCACACACACACACACACACAGTGACAGAAAGGGGGGAGGGCTTCAAAGGAAGGCCGTAATGTATATTCTTGAATTTGATACGCGCGAACAATAAATTATAAACTTACAGCGCTCATTATAAAATAAACATCATAAACAAAACAAATAAACCTAATTATACAAAAGATGCACGGAAATACCGTAACCCCCTCTCACCAAGGCCCCCTGCGAACCCCCCCCCCCGACCCCCTCAGACGGCGAAGTGCTATAGCTATCGTTTGTTTACCGAGACGGCAATATAAACGAGTGTGTAAACAAGAACAATGGCACCCCGTTATTGATAGAGCGCGTACTTCCTAATAAACACACCTATAACGTTATAAATTAGTCGTGTGAATGCCGCCTCAATTAATAACCTATTATGTCTCGGGGAGGACGTCACCTTTGTTTGGCATCACTTTCGGATTTCCAGTAGGTTCGGTGGACCACACCGCATCAGATGCTCTCTTAAGACGAGCGTCTGAAGTGTATCGTTTGTTTACGAGGAGGAGTGCGACAAACAAATTACCGAAAAAAGCTTTTGTTTTAAATTTCGCGCTAAACCTTCACGCGGTTCCGTTATACGTCAAAGGGAAATATAATATCGTTTATTTATGAGCCCATTGCGTGACGATAGACGGACGACAAAATTTCTCAACCTTATCAGCGACTGTCCTCAAAAAATGGGGAGAGTTCAGATTCTATCTTGCACTGAGACTCGTGAATATTAATTTTTAACAGCAGCCGAGGGACACCGTTGTAGCACAACATCACGTCATAACGAGACGACCATATACGGGACTATGATTGGCAACACGCTTTGATATCGGCGTGAAAAATATTGTCAAATCGACAAATATAGGCATCTGAGAAGGCGCCCAATTAGCTGTTGTGGGAGCCCGCACACGGTCGAACGCTCTCTCGTAGTCTCTGAGCGGCGTGTAGCCCTAAGTTACTGAAGCAAAACCACAACTAAACGACTACATATATATAAGGAGATCAGACCACAGTCATGGTCGACATATCGTAACTTAGTCTGAATCATTCTCGTAAAAATCGAAAGCTTCCGTTCTACAGCCGAAGATAAATGTATGGTTATGGTTAAGAAATAGCGGCGTCTTAAAAACTGTCGAGACTCTGCTGAAAACGTAAGTTGTACCTATTTCTTTTTTAAATACATATTATGAACTTGTACACACAACTATGTTATGACTATGAACACACACGAACGAACGCACGCACAGTCACACAGAGAGAGGGGGGGATCCTTTTTCATCGAAATCTGTTATAAAGGCATCCTGATGGCCGTTCCACAATTAGAAGAAAACTGTATTTTCATTTGAAAACTTGTAGTTCTGTGTGTATGTGTGGGTGTACGCGCGCTCGTGCGTGCGTGCGTGCGTGTGTGTATGTGTGTGTGTTTTAGCTGTGTATAATAAGGCACAGGCAAAGAGAATCTCGAACCGTGAATTCAAACTCTGGACGTTTCTTCAGGGGACTGAATCCAGAGTGGCGACTTTTCTTGCTGAGACATGTGTAAGAGAGAGAGAGAGAGAGAGAGAGAGAGAGAGAGAGAGACACTTCTCAAGTCAGTAAGAAATTCAATTATTTTCTCATGCCCGTCCATTGTCTGGTGGTGAGAACAATTTCCTTATCTTCATCAAACAGAACGCTCCATTTCAGTTTCATTGTTCGAAGTTTTAAGAGGGCGAGATATTTTCTCACAGGTTAAAACAAGCCTTTCGAGTCTATTGACAGGCTCTAGCAGCGGAAAACGTATTGGTACCTAGCCCATTGAGGTATCGGTGAGAATGTTCGACTGTGTCCCCTTTCCCAGTAGACATGCTGCCTTTTATTCTCGGTTAATTAGTAGTTTGCGCGCTGTCAAAAGGCGTTAAGATCTACGATGCAGAAGCCCCCTAAAATAGTATTTCGCTCGAATTCTCTAGGGATCGCAGATCTCGCCAGGCGCGCTTCGTGTTCAGCCCGCAGTACTAAACGACCGTTTAGCATAACTCCCAACCTATAGTGGCGACTGTAACGATTTTGATGGCAACTCTGCGCTCGTGACAAACAAACACAAACTGGGGACGATGACTTGCTTATTCGGGAATATCACGGATACTTGGCCTCGTTTTAGCGCCACCGTACTAACATAAGCAACAGCCTAATAATATCATTATTAGCCAGACTGAATCGTAGGATGGCGACCAGAAAATGAATTTTATCTGAATAGATTTGTTTTTAAATGTAAAAGTTCAGTCACAGTACCATTATAGTCCTTGAATAGGTAATGTAGGTCATATACAAATATAGCGGTGTATCTACAAGAGTTTCATTTACTACCGATTTTGGGGGAGTTCGCAGATTTTGTGTGAACGGATCGCGTTCAAGTAAATCTACATCTTGATTCGCATTATGATTAACTGAAATAAACGTTGTATTTATCATATCATTTGTTGTTTTAAATTCTAAACTCCAAATTTGTCATCAAAATTCACCAGTTTACATTGTAACTGATGTTTGACCGAACTGTTATGAACATTAACTGATGTTAACCCAGTTAGAGCGGAGTAGATACAAAATGTTGTATTACAGACCTGACCGTTCGGGATAGAGTGAGTAATACAGATCCGGATATAGACAGGGATCTTAGTTACTTGTTGTAATGATCCGTTAAGACCGTGTCTTTGGTCACCAACAATAATCTAGACACATCCTCCCCTCCCAACTCAGTTCTTTTCACATCATTATGGTACAAGCTACAGACTTATTATACACGCGCGCGCGCGCACACACACACACACACACACACACACACACGGTTTGATAGACAACGTCATTGTTGCATATCAGGCTGCATAAAGGTAGTTGACAAACATCGCTTTAGTGATCAGCCCATGAAAAAATAGCGTTATTTTGAATTCTCTCTCTCTCTCTCTCTCTATATATATATATATATATATATATATATATATATATATATATATATGAAGAGAGAGAGAGAAGAAATAAAATACCAACTCACCACTCATATCATCAATAGTGAGTAGTAGTGAGTTGGCCTTACAATATAAAGATAAGTAAAAGACTGACATCAAAGCTTCACAATCAAGATAACGTTAATGTTTATTTGATCGTTTATCACAAGACATTAGACCATTTATATTGTGATAAGTTAACGTCATTAAAACTTTCTACGTTTTTATGGGGCTCATTTGCAAGATTTTTTTCATTAAATAAGTATCAGCTCTGGCGCGCGCGCGTGTGTGTGTGTGTGTGTGTGTGTGTGTGCCAGACACGTTTTAAGTCTATGACGTGGTTCACAATAAGAGGATTGAAATTTAGCAATTGTTATCACCAATACTCTACTAGAGATAGATCAATTATTAATTATCGATGAAGGTGGACCTCACACAAAACACGTGGAACTAGATGAGTTATTATTGTTTATCCGTCGGTGCCGTATTGGGTGTGTTTATTGTTTACTTTCATCACTATGTCATTTCGTTAACAAAGAAAGGCGTCCATTCTTATTATAATAATCAGATAAATCTTCTATTTCATGTAACAAATACCACAATACAATACGACGTTGAGCGAGAGTGGGGGGGGGTGTAGATTACACCTAGACATACACCGTCTGTCTGTCTGTCTGTGTGTGTGTGTGTGTGTGTGTGTGTTTCACTACAGATGTTATTCTTTCCTTATCTATCTCAGATATTAACATCTACCAAAATATCCTATATCCATCCAGATTACAGAACTTTTACAAGGTCGAATTAGGTCACGTTACAAAGACACTTTTATTCTCCTTTAATCGATCGTAGTTTAAAAAAACCTAAATAATTGTTTAGTTTTACACGTAAATGAACTGACGTGAGCAAGTAGATAGTGTGATATATATATATATATATATATATAACACCACAGTGTATTTCCTACTCTTTTCATTACAGATTTGCCGATACACGTCCAATTTGGAAAAAAGGAAGGTGGACACATATTATCTGATGCGATGACTCATAGAATGCGATTTGTTTTATTAACAGTTGCCATTTCAGCCATCAATATATTTCCACCGAGTGTCATCTCATCAATTGGTTATCAATAACAACAATAGACCAATCAGTAGATGACAAACTATCACGTGACATCGTCTGACAAAGTACAAACAATGTCTCAGACTGTTCACGAACAATTTTCCGGTGGACAAAGATGCCTACGTCGCGTCATGAAAACGGGCTCCCGGCGTCCTATTTCGTTTCCGGATACGGTCAGTTTCGATCAAGATGGCGGCGGGTGGAATAAAAGGTGCATCGAGAGTAGTGGTTCAAAATTTCGGTTCTCAGATACCCCGGATGACATTCCCACATTTAGTGAAGGTCCACGTGATGTCAATGGCGACGAGTACGTCGCTATGACCGGAAGTGACCGGCGATCGTCACCCGATGACATCATCAACTCAGAAGGATGCTACGTTCAGATGAATGCTCCTATGTCGGTGACAGATCCCAAAGGTACATCATCGGGATCTCTCCAGAAAAAGATGATTCACGGAAAAGGTAGAGACACGATAATGTGACGTCATTATAACAATATACACATGAAAACTTTACTCCGAGGAACGTAGTTAGTTTTACTTCCTAAAAGCAGTAATTCCCACATGCCTACTTCGATTTTATCATGTTCCAAACCCGTATTCGCTGAAAGCGGACAATTTTAACTTACGCACATATTTACACATAACTCTAGGTTACATGGCTCCTTACTGCCGTTCATTTAATTGTGCGCCTAACAATGACACAATCTTAAAGCCATCTTTGTTTAAAACGACAACTATCCACGAATATTGTAGCGATTTATAAAGCCATTCGATCCATTTTCGAACTAAATACATCACTTTGATAAATTAACACGCTCACGAAACATACTTTACGTTAAAATACTATTTTCACTGATTTCTGGATCCACACCTACTGACAGAGAGTATCATTTTGTAACCAGTATCGGTTTTTTTTATTTCCAGCCACTCTACGACTTGCTGTTTACATCAATTCTGGAATGTTGACTGTTCATCGTAAGTTTTAAATAAACTGCACTCATTTAGAAGGTACTATTATAGTTTTATGACGGATGCGTTATGTGTCTATTTGTTGGAACAAAATTTCCCAAATTACTGCTCGCAAATCGCAAAATGCCGGGCTCCATAAGGTCATATACGAGCTAATAACCGGTCTATTCTCCATGAGGGATTGCATAAATATTCCTGTCAGTCATCAAAAAATAAAATGAAAGTTTTCATTTGTTTTAGAAGCTTCAACCCACAACCAATATATAATGTGAGACGCATTGAAGATGCACAATCATTGTGTGTCTTCTTTAGTGTAATTTTTCGTAGAAATCGATTATATTGATAATTTGATTTATTATAATCGATATTGATTGACATCCCAACTGGATTATGAAGTCAGGTGTCGTGCTAATTACGGTCTATTATCGTACTTTGCTTTGTTATTTGTCAAAATATAATCGTAACAAGAATTAAGGCTGACTCAAGTGAAGTGTTATTGTCCGTATCACTGAGTATGTTATGATCGATTATTAGTGTCCATCTCTCTCTCTCTCTCTCTCTCCTCTCTCTCTCTCTCTCTCTCTCTCTCATATATATATATATATATATATATATATATATATATATATATATATATATATCCCCCTCTTTGATATATTGCCCTATACCTAGTCATCTTCTGCTGGTATATTATATCATATATTGTCAATTGTTACCATATCATTCCTCATATTTCTTCATATAATATTTTGATACGTTGTGTCATCTTACGTCATGTCGTAGTCATTAAGTGCTGTCGCCATATCATCAATATAACAATTTTACATGACATCATGTCGTACGTCATCACGTCATACAACATGTGATCCTATTTTCCAGTCAGACGAGCCAGACACCTCAGCTCAATCTCTGGATCTCCGTGTAATCCTTTTATAAAGGTGAGCCGATAAATGTTGTTAGACCATTATAGTTGTTACAAGCTTGTTTAACATGAAGTAAACATTATCAATGTGTTTACTCAAATAACAGGAAACAAACAACTGTGTACAGAAATATAAATGTACACACACACACACACACACACACACACACACACACACACAACACACACACACACACACATATATATATATATATATATATATATATATATATGAGAGAGAGACACTGATTATCTATATTATTATCTTATCTAAGGTGTCCTTGGAGCCTGATGACACAGAGATGACACGATGTTGTACTGACGTCATCACAGATAACAATCATCCAATGTTTGAAGAGAAATTTTCATTGTAAGAGTTTAACTTTTTGTTTACTTGTATTAATTTGAATTGTTCGTCTTGTTGTTGATGTCACTGTTGTTGTTGTTGTTGTTGTTGTTGTGACGGATGCTACGTGGGCGGTTGAGTTAGTTACTCTATCTACCAGCAGCACTAATGTTACCATTAGTTATGACCTTCGACTACGGCGAGCCGAGCCCGGCCGTCGTGGGCCCCGCGGATATGGCCCCGCCGAGCTCAGCTTTTGTTAATTTAATACAATTCTAGTATATATGAGGCAAGTTCTGAGACCCCGCAGTGACTGTGATCTAGCAGTAAGTCACCTGCTACGGGGTCCTCAATCAGAGTTTCGATTGTTGTTCGAGATCTGAAATCTCTCGGACCAAATCAGCAATTAATATCTCGACTCATAACATCGTGGGTGGCTGCTGCATCTTTTAAAGCGGCTCTGTGGTCTCGATTAATTAAACTGACGTCATAAAAACCTTTTAGTGACAGTGAAGAAGACGAGTTTATAATTGCTATTACTTGTCTGTTTCGTTGTCGGACTTTTTATCTTCTTTGCTCCAACAGTCGAAATAATCATTATTTGACGTATCATTTATTTATCATTTCAGTGAACTTCTGGAAGATGATTACAAAAAACGTGTTTTAATATCGATATTGAACAGAACATCTGAAGGAAGGTAAGCAATGGCAATAACTCGACTGACAATAGAATATTATAATTCGAAGATATCGTCTTAAATTTCGATTTGTTCCATTAAATCATTAAATATTATTATGAACATGATATCAAAATATTTCATTGCAAAATCTAACCGTGACGTTTATTTTTTAGTGAGTCGGAGTTCTTGGGAGGAATGTCGTTTGGCGTCTGGCATATTTATACACATAAACGGGTAAGTGGGTCTGGGTGATTCATCTGGAACGTGCCATATCACGTGTAGGAGATTTTTTAAATTTATTTTAGCTTAAATTAGAAGGCAAGATCTTTAGCGAAGTTGAGTTTAGATCCCAAAATTTGGCCGATTTATTTCTTCAAAAAATCATGTAAATAGTCCATTTTGCCATAAGGCTTAGATTCCATGTACGCGGCATGCGTGATGCGGCATGCGTGATGCGGCATCCGGCATGCGATTTGTGTGATTCCATATGTACGTGCGTTCCCATGCATTTTTAGTCTGTCATGCTAAAAATATGGCAATACAACAAAAATACAGATAGCAAAGAAAAAAAAACAGGTGTGTGTTTGTGTAGAGGCGGGTCAGTTACTCGCCCAAAACAGATTTTACACATAAATTTAAAAAAAATACTTATCAAATTATTATTAAAACAATATCCTGTTGTTACAGCCTTACAATGCTTATTCAGCAATATGCTCAAGTTTTAAACTAAGATTTGATGTGGAGAAATTAGAATAATACTTCAGGTTGACCAGATAATCTAAAATCAGGCCACATTGTTCGGAAAACACTTGCACCTGACGTCACATTCTGGATTCCCCTGTCCGGTTTTTATTTTTTGCTGTACGTATCGCTGCATGGAGTGATTCAGTTTGCCGTATCCGCATCGGTACGCAGCCGCAGGACAAATCGCATGCCGCGTCCGGACATATGGAATGGAGCACGTCTGTTTATATACTGTTCAATTTTGCCGTATCCGCATGCCGCATACCGCGCATATGGAATCTCCGCTTAACGCTTTATCTTCTAGTACACTGAATGGCCTAACTTGTGTAGCTTATGCCAACATGTCGTTAAATAGCATCCATCCATCCATCCATCTATCTATATACCCACCCTGGCTGATATAATTATTGTATAATTATATTAGTATATAATTGTTTACGTATGGATTTCAATCGCATTTGAAATATCCTTAAGCATGAAAGGGCCGCTTCAGAAATATTTTAATAATAATATTAATATTTATTTTTATTTTTTAAATAATAATAATAATAATAATAATGCATTCTGGTGCATTACAGCCCCAAAACTGCCTATCTAAAATGTTATATAATTTTCTACTCGTTTACAGACAATAGACGGATGGTACTATTTGCTACACAGAGACATCGCTAGACGGAAACACGTTCAAGTGACAGTTAGAGAACGAGATAAAGAATCTTTAAATGATGTTAAATATTCCAACAGTGACATTTATGCTACAATAGAAAATGGCGGATCGAAATACGTCGAAGGTAAATAGGTTTATCACCTATGTAGAAATATGGCTCTAATTGCTGTTACATCTTACCCATTTCAAGAGACCAGCCATGTACAATATTGTCTCTCATAATTAAAAGCTTTGTGAAGCCTCAATGTTTAGAATGTGCACACATAAAATACATGAAATGAAGAAAAATCTTGTAGGGGGCTCAACATTAAGAGTCAGGTGTTTTATAATATTTATGGTTTCGTTTTCAGCAAAAGCCCTGACCGACACTCCTCTGGTCAAATATAAGCTTCCTCTGGGAACCTCAACTCCTCATAAAAATCTGCGCAGATCGAGGGTTTGCGTTTCGGCTATCAGTTGTCTCCAGTTAATCGAGCGACAACACCTCATAAACAGACGTCATTGTAATGACTGGGAGTTTGTTTACGATGCATCCGCTAGGGGCGCTCTGGGATCAGTAGAAAGCGCCACCTGCGATGAGGATGAACAACATCCGAGAGACGGTCGTGACTGCTTAGAATCTGCGTGCCGTCTTCAACGAGCTCTCCACTCACGTGACGTCGTGGAACGGGTGACGTCATCAAATCTAATCGGGCGCGCAATCAGGTGATTAATAGAGCTTCATATATACATCGTATAATTTCCGACTGTGTATTGTGTACGGGCGTATATGATCGCATACGTGTGCGGATATGTCCCCGTACGCGCGCGCATGCGTCCATGTTCTATTCAGTAAGATTAATCGGGTTGTTTTCTCTCTTATACAGACAGTGCGTCAAGGAAGCGTTGACATCGCCCCTGAAATGCGCCTCGTCGTCTAGTCATAATAAATTCCTTCCAGACATTTCAAGGATATCTTATTTCGGACAAGAACCAAATGTAAACAGTTCAGTCGACAAGACTTTAGTCCTGACAGCTACAGACGCTTACGAGACAATCAACATAAACAGAACCCAACCGTCTGGTGATCCCAAACTGACAACTAGCAACGCATCAGTGGTCACCTATTTAGGCAGAGACATGAATGAAACATCCGAAGAGGACAGTTATATATTCGCCGTGTCTAGGGCGTGCGAGGCCTTCATGTCGCATGTCGACAACGGGCAGCCGAGACGTCAGGATTCGTCGACTCCTCCGACGGCACGCTCACAGAGCCAGAAATATGTGTACGACTTCAGCGGAACCAACAGCCAAGGTTACGGACTGACCCCGACGCCGGAATTTCCAATGGCAAGCGGCACAACGACCCAATTGCCTGATGCACATAAAAAACGCATCCCAACGAGACACGAACGGAGCAGTATGTCAGAATTTAAGGAGAATCGCACGTATCGTCATAACTACGCCAATGACGTCATAATAGACCAACATTACGGCGAAAAGCGAAAACGAGACTATGTCAACATTACGGATCTATCTTCTAATGGGAGCAGTTTGAAGGACATCAGCGCGACAGTGGCGCCGAGCAAAAGGCGGAAGACAGCCGGTCTGTCGTTTTCTCGCGACGCGAGATCTCGTACCACGAACGAGATAGCCGAAAAGGTCGTCAACGGAAAGCGGTTGTCATGGAGATCTAGCTTCCGGAGAGCGTTCAGATCCAGAGGGACGGGAAGTAGTGTCCCGAATGGAGATTGCCGATTGATGGCGCCAGGCACACGAGTGGATGGAAACGGCGGACAGAAGAAATTGGGATTAATCGACAAAATGAAGGAACTAAAGCTCGGAATTCACAATTCGTTTTCTTTGTTAACGAAGAGACATAAATGAAGGCGATTTGCATGGTTCTGTCGTTTACTTTAGAGTAGAACTATTGTTTACATATGTAATTATATGTAATTAACTATTTATTTTATGAATTTCGAATTTAAGCTTCCGCTAGTTGATCTGTAGTGAGCTGTTTCGAATTAATAACAGTTAGTCAGTAATTATAGGGACAACATTAATTTGTACCATATTTAATGTCTGTATAAATAAAATATTTGTTGTAGGTAAATGTGGATCTCTTTATCGCATGCGTGCGCGCATTCACCTACACGCGCACAATATACTATTTACAAAACCTTTAAAAAATTTACATCAACCATTAAAAAATAACAACAAACCATTTTTATAAATTATCCCTTTTAAAGGTAATGTGGCATCACGTGATACTGTTGTCAAAAATGAAGTGTAGGTCATTGGATCATAGGAATTGACAGATCTCAACCTGTGTTTATAGGATATTTAATTCATCGATAAAAGAATCAACTTCAACATGTCATTTCTTGAGGCAGTAAGCCATAAGCCACTCAAAATCAATCAATCAATCAAATTTAAACCCTAAAACATAAATAACTCGGGAGTTGAATTATTTATTTCATCGTTAAAGAAATGCATAAACACAAATAAAAGTGAGTGAGTAAGTGAATGAGTGAGTGGGTGAGCCAGTCAGTCAGTCAGTTAGCCAGTAATCAAGTACATTAGTCAGTCAGTCTGACAATCAGTTTTAATGTTCATTTTGTGTTAACAAAACACATTCTATTTATATCTGTATAGAAATTCAGATTTTTGTTTAAATAAAAGATTATTTTATTGAAATAATTAACAAATAAACAGGAGATGAATGAAGTGGGGGGGGGTTAATGGAGGATTTTTAGGTATTTATTTAGCTTTTTTATACTTCATACGCTTGTTTATAATCCGCTATGTAGCTCGGTGATTAATTTTAATAATAACAACAGAACCAATAATTAAATAAAGTTTTATAAAGTTGGGCATACGCCAGTTTTAAAATATTATTTCACAAACTAATATGTCGGAACATCTGGTGCAACAATAATAAGTAAATATAACAATATTTTCCTTTTGTGATGTAGAATCGTGTAATCTATTTAATATTAATTATCCATGTGCCACATTTCGGCCAATGAACGCTCCCCGTTGCCTTGGCCTTTCCAATTTCCTATCAGCTGTTCGTACTTTGAGTCAGATTTTTTCATTGATAATATTAGAATAGTTCAAATGATTTCAAAATTTCATTATCGTGTTCCAATGTGAAGTTTCCTTAGTCCACCTAAACAAACGCTTCAACCCACAAGCCATCAGTATAACTTAAGATATCCCTAAATGTGTGCTGATAGACATAAAATTATCCATTTATTCTTTTCATGTGCTTCCTGGGTAAAGCTTATAGTCTTGTAGCCCATTGAAGCATTTAAAACAAATCATGGATACGAATTATTAGGCGCGGAGATAAAAATGATTGAATCCTAAATGATTCTACAGACTTGAAAATAAATATAGGAATATAATTTTATTGTTTGTTATTTCTTATTTAGAATTATGTTTTTCCAGCGAAAGTATAAACAATATGTGAATTTTATGTATTTATCGATATTATTACCATATGAGGAATATATTGATGCATTTGAAAGACTATGGGTATTCTGGATCATGGTGAATTTAATGAAATATGATTATTATTGCCAAAATGCTAAATACATGACATATGGGGCCGTTAAGCAATGCATTAAATAAAATAGGAATTAGTCAGGAAATCGACTTCAAACATTCTGATTATTTGGAGTGTTCAATGAGGCACACGAATCACAGTTCAATATTTGGTATGACCACCACAGGCATCGTACAGAGCTTGTACTCGTCAAGGCATGCTGTCAATCAGGGTTGCCAGGGTTTGAAGGGGCAGAGCTTGCCATGCATCAATGACTGCCTGTCGCAATTCCGCCAGATTAGTAGGCTGGTTGGCACTTGCATTCATGGTGCGTGTTACTTCGGACGACATGTTCACTATAGGATTCATATCCTGAGACACTGCTGGCCATTCCATGTTTTCGATCCCTTCAGTTTCCATGAAATTGACCCCTGTGCGAGCTCTGTGAGGCCTGGAGTTGTCATCCTGGTACACAAACGTATGCCCAAATGTAGCTACTGGTACTGATCCAGGTTTCCATCGACGATGTGAAGGTCACATTTTCCACCATGGTAGAAAACACCCCATATTGTAACTCCACCGCCCCCTGCCTGGACTCTAGGTACGATGCAATTTTCATTATAGGCCTCATGTTGCTGTCTGCCGACCTGGATACGACCAACTATCCGGTAAAGCAGGAATCTGGATTCATCGCTGAAGATGACATGGTGCCAATGACCTGGTCGCCAGCTTAGATGGTTTGTATTTATGGAGATTCAAATATCACACCACATGGATCTTGGGCGTTTTATTGGTCACCCTCTCACTCAAAAACAATACCACGTGTTGAAAACGTATGCCAAAATACTCGTCACGTATCAATGATTAGGTTGATACCACTGAACAGACCATAAACACTAACCAACTGGTCCTAATATGTTGTTCCACAAAAGAATGCAACGGATAAAAAATATATTCCATATTTGTTTTCATGTCTGTAGTTACTGGGGGCATGTTCATCCATATTAAAAAAAAATATTTTGGAAAATTATTCCATTAACGAAGGCTTTGTTTTACATATAGCAAATGAAACAAACACGTGCCAAACTAAAAATACACATACCTTTTCACTGGATATATTTAATCCACTGACATAAGTTTCCAACATTCAAAGGATTTTTTACTTTCATTGTGGTCTGTCAGTGAGAGGCGGCTAAAGGTATAATAAATTATAGACACTTTGCTAACTGGAGATAACTTTTAAGGAATATTTCATATAAAAAACAGGACTTTAATCATATTTCTACAACTACAACAAATTGAACGATAATTCCAAAAGCATTGCCCACAATATGTCATGGTAGAAGGTTCATGTCATGGATTGTGAACGTCCATTATCAGTCTGGAGTTTTGTGATATTTTAGGCTAAGAACAGGTATTAAGTTAAATTAACTATTGCACTTTTGAACTCCCGATTATCGGCTTACTCCGGAATATGTCGAGATCCGTGTTCCGTGGTATTTGTGATTCGAGTGATTATGCAGTAAAATCAATTGTGCAGTAAAAAAAACATTCCGTATAGAAATTGGGATTTTCCCATTTTTTCCTTCCTTGGGTTTATTGATGAATTTCAGGTTTACCACTAGGTGGCAGCTTTATCAAATGATACTTCAAGTTAATAATGCTTACTTTCAAGGACACTTGCCAGCATCTCATTTCCTTCGTGCGTATAGATGTTTTATTACAAATGACGACATCCAATAGGATTGAGCGGTTATATTTATAATGCATATTTTAACAGAAATTTCCGACTACAAAGAACCCGATATAAATGTACTTATTTACGGAGGCAAATGCGACCCAAAAAAATTTAAACAATATTTTGCCCCTCCCATTTTCTGTTTTTACCTATTCGGATGTTGGTGTTACATCCAGGTAAAGAGAAGATCGCCAGGAGAACATCCCACGAATACAGATAACACTGGGATTAGAACTCAAGAGCTGGAGCTTTACATTCCCAGTTGTGCCACACAATGGTCTGAGTCACATCGGGAGATTTCGCGATAACGTTACCACATCTAGACATAAGTTGACAACAAACTAGAAAAAGGAGGATGTATTTTTTTGGTGTCTGTTCTGTTTCCGTGGTTGTTTCCTTATAGCATCTCTTGCTTAGTTTGTTATGAAATTTCTAGTCACCTCAAGGCTATCTTTTCGTTATTACGTTCGTATTTTAAGTACCTCGGACCACCGCATTTGTAGAGGCCCGGGAAGTCCAGTTTTGTTGATCTAAATATCTATCCACAGAGGTGGACGTTACAGAGTCTCATACCGGTTGGGTTGCTCCCAAAATCCCAAGCCTTCCCTGGGATAACCGGAGTAATACTATTAGTTTTCAGTATCTCTGATGATAACTGATGTAACATCCTCTTTATGGTCCTCCGTTGTCTAGTTGATAGCGCGTTGGACGACAGATTACTACCACCTGGGTTCAAACCCCGTCTGGGCTATGTCACAAGGTTGTTTCATATTTCACTTCGCCTCATTACCTTTGCATGTCGCTTGGCCCATTTAGCCTACCATGTGAACAAAAGTGGCCGTATAACATCAATCGTCATCTATGTTGGGCAATCAGTTTGGTACAAATCTCACGAAATAATAAATCTAAAAATGCTGCAGTTTTCGTGGTTCTCTTATCAGATACTAGTGGGTCTACAAATATATCATTTCGCTTTTTATTGTATTTCAAGCATATCGCAGGTATACACAGTTGATTCTAGTTTGAGCCTTCGAACTCCGGCCAAGGAGTGTACTATATATTACACTCTTTGCTCCGGCACCCGGCATTTGTTTTGCCCTGAAACGTTATGACTGGTCATCACATTCCTTAATCTGACCTCGGTGTACACGTGTTACATTATGATATATAACATGACAAAACTGACATGGGATTGGGCTGTATCTACCAAAGTACATGGGCCAGATGTATGTCATTATTATCACGAATAATACTGGAATTCCGCGAGTTTGTTGAAATGTTTATCCAACATCGAACTGTATCTGAAAAAGTATTAAATTGTACACCTAACACTAATTCATAGTGTAGATAACACCGTCTTCACACACTTAAAAGTAGTGACTTTTATACTTTGTAGATGGTGCCTTGAAGATAATTCTAAATGTGTTCCATAACTACTTTAAATTCTAGATGTACACTATTATGTAACATCACTGTATGCGTCTTTGATTGGCTTCTGCTAATAAGATTTACTCATTTAAAATTATGAAATGAGGTTCCTTAATGTCCATTTGCAATATATCCCAGATGTGACCCTAGGCCTACAAAGAAAATGTTCTAATCTTGTTTTACGGCCACCTTCGTGCGCGTGTTACACTAAATGAGCCGAGCCATATCCAAAGTGTAATGAGGCGAACTGAAAGAAGAAACACCACCCAGGCATGGCCAGGTCGGGGTTTGAACGCAGGTACTATAAATATGAGGCCAACCACGCTATCGTCTACTAAGAGATCCAACAGAGTCCACTTGTATGGTACACCTCCGCACATCCACGAGACATCGGTCATAACTATCTAAAGACTGGTATTATCTTAATCTTGTTTACTAAGATGGACACTGTATTATAACATTCATCGGCACCGAAAACAAACCCTATGCTGAATCTATCATGAATGATATTATCCGGGTTTTAGGGTGGGCTCTTCACGAGCCCCGAGCGTCTGCTTTGCTGTATCGTTATTTTATATACCGGGGCTCCGTTTAAAGTTCATGCTTCCGTCTAACACACACACATCAGCGATTGAGACTCGATAAGTCATCATCCGTTTATTCACGATCCATTGTTAATGAATAACAATGATCCATTTCTGATATTCACATGTCCATTTTCAATAACATCACCAGTAACTTTCACAACAATTCACCTTTCGACTACATTCACCGAGATCCAAACAAAAAATGGTTTAAATTTTGAAAAGGGTTGCCAGCTCACATTATGGACCTTCGTGGCTACAGAAAGGAGCCACAGTTTCCTCCAAGGAAACATTACACAAACTATACTGCAGACGTTGAGGTTCTCATTCGTGCTGTCCACATCATCATCACCACGATAGAAGAGAACCGCTCACGTGTCATCTTCCTGATGACAGATGCTCTGCTCCCTCTAGCCTCCAGACTCTTGAAAACAACAAGTTTGATAGACTTTCACAAAGTTGTGTTACAATGGGTGCAGCCAAAGAACAAGAGGATAACTGGGTGATATACAAAGAGATGAAATCTTGTATTTAATCTCGCTGTAGACCTCCCAAATAAACCAATGACATCTGCTATTCCCATCAGGAACGGGTCGTCATTTTCCGACTAAGGGCTGGACACAACAGTTTGAACCAGGATAGGCATGAGAGGTTCCAGTTGGTACCGGTACTTTCTTCCGTGTGTTGCTGTGGAGAATCAGAACAGACGATCGAACACGTCATTCAAGACTGCATACGCCTACAACAGTTGAGAGTGACTATCTGGACAACCGCAACAACTCTCCAGAAGAAGCTGTACGACACGAGAAGTGACCAACAAAGAACAATATCGTTCATAGTCACCGTTCGCCTCAACGCGTAGTTAACGAGCAAATGAAAAGACAGGTCGCTTTTGGAAATTGTTCAATGAAACGTACCAATGAAAAATGTTCACATTTGCAGACAATTATCTTCAAGACGGTTTGGCACGAAATAAAGAACATACCCATGTCAACAAATGTGTAATACCACAAATCCTGTGCCTCTAAATGAAACCACATTACCTGTATGAGCTACCGTCATGTAAATAAACGCCACAAGCCAATAAATTACTATTCTGTCCCATCAAAAATAGACTTTGTTTTCCCTTCGTTTCCTCGTTATAATTTTTCCATTCGCCTTCTGGTCTATTATAAAGTCAGTTAGCTTTTATATTAAATGCAAAGAATTAAATTGACATTTTTTTGGTTAAGCTTGAAACACTATTTTGGCACATTTGTATTTGATTCATTCAATGACGTTTAGATAATGTTTTGCTCTCTGTGGGGAATGCGTAACTTTATCGTGAATGGAGGGGGATTTGTAACAAATACGTAGAAATACCAAAAACAAATAAAATGTATGCATCTTTATTAATTATCTGCCCGACTCTCTTTCTCTCTCTCTCTCTCTCTCTCTCTCTCTCTTTCACTCACCCAGTCAACCAACCAACCAAGACCTACTTCACCATTAATACAATCACTCAACAACGAACAAGAAAATCACAGCTTACCACATAGCAATGTACATGTGTGTGTGTGTGTGTGTTTGATTGTTTTGTTATTTGTGAATGTGTGCGCATATGTAAATGTGCATGTGTGTATACTAAGCACATACACGTACAACTACAAGTGTATAATGACATCCTGCTGTACTTTTCATCTGACTAGATGTTTACAAAAATCATTCTGACAATGAATACTGAGTTAATAACAACTGACCTGAAAATCAGAGATAAGATAAAAGACAGTAACAAATGAAAACTGACAACTTTTATATATATATATATATATATATATATATATATATATATATATATTACCTTAACAAAATACTGCTTCAGCATAACACATACTAGTATTTAAAACCATTTATATTTAGATACAAATATATTGCTATTCTTAAACCTATTTAAGTGGGCGCCTCCGTGGTCTAGCGGTAGCATGCTGGACCACAGATCACTACCACCCGTGTTCGAATCCCGGCGTGGGCATATCTGAAGGTTGTTTCGTCTTTCACTTCGTCTCATTACCTTTGGAGGTCGCTCGGCCCATTTATCCTACCTTGTGCACAAAAGTGGCCGTAAAACATCAATCATCATCATCTTAAACCTATTTAAAATTCTCACAGTTAAATGTTCTCTGTTTATTTCACCGATTTTATGGAAATTCAGAAGAGTTTGCTGTTTTGAAAATGAAATATAATATTTCATCTGGACACAACCATGACCTTATTGTTATTATTTTATGATGGTACAATTGAACTCTTCCATACATACCGTCACTTTATCAGACACATTACACCAAACCGAGGACATTTACAACAGCCTTTTGCAATCATATCACAGATATGGGGTTACAGGTTATAAAAGACACACTGATATTTAAAAAAGACTATAATACATTGTAGATTATTTATTTTGATGAGCAAACCATTCTTTTTTGTGTTCACAGTTGAGCTTTCGTGAAACATTTTAAGTCTGCCTGCGAGATAGGAGCTGAAAACTTCGGCATCTAGAGCAACATGCGTACAGATTAACTACAGAGTCTACATGCATTCAAATCAAGCTCCTTTTACGACTCAGACCATAATTATCTATTGTAATAAAAGCAGCATTAATTGCTAAAAGAAATCAACAACCATGACTGTCTAGCCACATCAAATGGAACTGCCATATCACTGTGAGTTAGATTGGGAAATACATTTATAAAATGCTCTAACGAGCAGTTCTTGATCCAGTTGTTTGTGCGATTTCACTATCAGTGATTGATAGATGAAGTTTCAGCCACTCATTGCATATATGGACCACACTTGAAATAAGTATTTTATTATGCATACATGTTATCTCTCATGATCAAAATGAGGTCATGAAACTAGACTAAATCAACAAAACAGCATTTCCATAATAAATATAATTGTTTGTTTTTTGCAATTTTTTTAGTCTCAATTCAGCCGAGCTGCATCGGTGACCTAATACACTGATCTCTGATTAGTGTCCGAACAATCCCACAATGCCTCAATTCCTGAGGAATCAAGCATTTTCTAATTGTTATTTCAGGTGGATAAAGTAATCCAAACGAATTGGTTGCAACACACACACAATTTACTCATTTATCACTCATTCAATGAGTGAGCACATGAAACATCTGCAAGGAAACTCGAATTTACAACTTTCCAGAATTACAGTCGATCGATCGACAACCAACTGAAAATATCAAATAAAGAATAACAAAGTAACAATCAAAATGTTGGGAAAACATCCTATAATTCCAAGCTCTAATCTGAACACCAACGCAGTCATCACAGAACAACCAACGCAGTCATCACAGAACAACCAATGCAGTCATCACAGAACACTGATCTGTTATAAACCTAGAATGATTTTCTTTTGTTGTTTTTTCTCCTTCAACGTTTTGTAGTCTTTACGGACAGGACTGGACCTCATCTCTATGATGTTATTTACCTTTTGGACGATCTCTCGGCCCATCGATGTCTCGCACTCAAAGTCGTGGTGTTTGAACTCGTGATTCACCTGATGTACGAGACGGAATGTACACTTGCCTAGAACAGAACATTCATAAATGTAAACAATATATCGTATAAATTCAAATACTACGTACATAATGGCCATTTTATATTGTAAATTGAAGCTGTCCATTTGTGGACATCGGGAAATACGAAGATGATCTAGGGAGTATTTTTTTGTGGCTGAGCAAGTAAGGCAGAATTTGAATCTGGTCTATGATAAGTAAGTAAGTAATTTTATTCGATGATATATACACAATAGCGTTATTACATATCTATATCACATAATATTATTTACAAGCATATACCACCAGGCCAACAGACAAGGAAAAAGCTGTAATCTCCACAATAAACACCAAACATGTAGAACATAATTGATTATACGAGGAGGTGCAGTCGCATAAAAGTTACATATTTAACTGTTTCTGTCCGCTGTCCTGAGAGCGCTGATTAGGGTGATAGTATAACATAATATGATGTAATATAGTATAATATATTATACAATATATGTAATTCATAAATGACTTGAGTTGGTAAGAAATTCCAATTCGAGTTCATAAGAAAGTCCAATGGGTGATTCATTTTCAATTCAGCTCATTACCTTTAGAAAAGAAACAATTCTATAATTATAGAACTGTTCCTATATTACCAAAAATTATTTTATACCAAGTTAATATTGATCACTCAACTTCTTTTAGCACAAATGGATCTAACAGAGGAATTAAGAGAAACTTTTGATATGAAAATTATAACAAGAGTTTTTATATACTTAAGAGGGTCAATTGATATGACAAATATGGATCTTTAAATTATAAAATATTATTTCAACATTGCATTTGTAAATCCTTTTAAATTGACTAAACAATTACCTTTAATAAATAGGTCAGTATATTGTATTGTATATATAGTGTTAGATCAAGTAGTAAGCTTGTAGTGTGTGCTGTTTTTTAATGGTGTAATCTTTAGCCTCATATTATCTCTTCTGTATATAAATGATTTTGCAGATATTACTTTAAAAACAGTTTAACTGCAGATTGTTTACAGATGACACACACACGATTCTTATTACGATAGAGGCTAGAGAAGGTACCCAATGTTTTAAATCAGCTATTGAACAATAAAAACATTTACTTCCAGATTAATAAACTTCTATTAAATTTTAGCAAAATAAAATATACAATTTCATAAATAAATCAGTGATAATATGGACCTCCAAATTGTTATAAACATTGAATGTGTACTGGTACCAACAATTTAAATTAATTATGTCTGTACAGATCTGTCAACAAACGTTTCAATATTAAAAATACTGGATTATCTTCTAAATAATAATTTCATGATATCATTATATTGTACATGAATATTAACTTATCTAAATTAAACACATGAAGTTTCAGGTAATAATTCTGGAACTACATTTAGGTTAATTAAAAAAAACTGAATTTCAGAGAATGTAATGTGCTGCTGTTTGTCAAATATGGTAGTTTGCAAATTTCTGACGATGCAAATTTTAAAACATTAACTGCTGCATCTGAAACTGAAATGCTGCATGATAATTTGCAGAAACCTAATTTTTAAACTACACAGGCCCATAACTATAATACTACTTGCTGCATTAATTGCAATTTTGATTTGAGAGTATTTGCAAAAAACAGAAAACAATATATGCAAAGATTAAAATAAATTTAGGTATATAAGTATTATTTATTCATCTTATTTATTATTTATCAAGAAAAGGTCTCCAGTATAAGCATCGTGACATTTTTATTTTCAATAGCGTAATAATTAAAGTTGACCAGCTATGACTTGGGGGGGCACCTCCCCTGTCTAGCGGTAGGGTGTTGGACCACAGATCACTACCACCCATGTTCGAATCTCAGCGTGGGCATATCTGAAGGTTGTTTCAGCTTTGACTTCGCTTCATTACCTTAGGAGGTCGCTCAGCCCATTTAGCCTACCATGCGCACCAATAAAACACCAATCATCATCATCATCATCAGCTATAACTTTATAATGCTGGCCCTTATGACATACAGAAAAGTGGCTGTAAAACAATAGGTGATGCCTACTTTTGAGAAACCGCCATACAACAACATGTTCAAACGTACAAGTAACTGTATAACTCACTGTGTGTATAGGTTCTGACTGTAAATAAGACACTTTCGGCTTTGTTAATGCTACTGTTGCAATCAACACTTTATAGATTAACACAGTGTTAAGAATATTTGCTGAGTGAGTGCTTCATTTAAGTTCAGCACTGTTTACATTGGAAACACACGACCAAGGTATTTCCTGGAGAAATGGACCAATCAGATGAAAACATTCCACAAATGCAGGCAATTCTGGGTCGAGCTGTCTAGCCTCGACCCTGGTTGCATGTCGGACATTTAGTCGAGAGACATCAGCTTGGGGAAACGAATCTCATAAACACCACAACCTAAAGGTATACTGCAAAGTGATCTAACTACTGCTCCATCAGTATACCTAGATTCAAATGCTGGTACTAAGGTATGCAATGCAATGCACAACAAACTGTTCTAAAACAGCATCCCAGAGATAAGTGAAATAGTATTTGTGCTTAAAGCTTTTTCACAATTGAAATGAAATAAAAACCTGTAAGATATACAGAAAGATGACCAATTAGTTTATGATTCACTTTATACAGCACCATAAGTAATAAAATAATTACTGCCTACAAACTCTCAGTTATGACAGCGTATACATTTCAACATACTACGAGCCAGTAAACAAATTTCCAACGTCACACTGAAACTCTAAACCTTTTCTTGGTTGTATCATAAAATATTAATAAAATCTACCATTTTTCAGCTAGAAATTTTTTTTACATGATTCTCTGAACACTGTTAGCTGAATCAGATATATCTAAAATGATCCTTTAGTGGATACAATTAAGACACGTTTATCTCAGTGTTTGAGTAACCTGAAATTAGCCAACAGCTAATTATTTAGGATATATTCCTATGAATGGAACAGAGCGTGTACCATAATCAACATTTCATGTTCGGTGACTTCAACATCACTAAAGGTACAATTTTTTGTCATCTTTTTCCACCAGATATTTCTACTGCACCTAAAGTTATAGAGTTGCGTATAGAAGAGTTGTAAAGGGAAGGTGTGTGCCCCCACACTATCAACTGTGCTAGAGTCACGTATGAATAAATGTATCAACCAAAACAATTAATAAATAAATAACAGTAACAGTTTACAGGTAAGGATCATATCATCAAGGGCACTTTATTAAATATACATTATTATTATTATTATTATTATTATTATATTACATTGCACACTAACGGCTTAGCCACAGCACGGATCAGTGCCAACGAGCAGATCTCACCTTGATGTTTACTCTCCGTCAACAAACACGCAGCAATATCTTCTATGTCTATAGTAACTGGTTTAGGCTTGGATTTAAATAATCCTTTTGTAGATAGCGGATCAATTTCAATCTTGTCGCCAGAAATACCTGGATAAAATGAAGGATGGGCAAAAAAATGAATACAAAGAACGAGATAAAAACGAACTGCGTTCATTATCGTAGGAATCTGGATTTATTTTAATCAGAAATACTATAAGGACATCATATCATAAAGCTATGAACTTATTATGACATTATTGTCAACCCAAAATATTAATTTTGGGCTTCCCTATAAACACTATCTTTTAAGCTTCGAACTATTACGTCCACCTGACATTTTATGGCTAAAATTAATTTTTTTAGCATTTCTCT